>JAUTXW010002586.1:0-458076 GCA_030620095.1 Kuschelorhynchus macadamiae
AGTTAAGACTTTTTAGCAAACTTTTCTAGAATTAATGAGTATGTTCTAGCTTTGACAGCTAGCAAATAAATAATTTAAACGAGGAGTAATATATATGCAATTTTCGTAAAACTTTTTTTTTTTTTTCTAGGTTTTGTTATGAAAAAATATTCTAATTATTTTTATTTATACCATCTATTCATGTAGGAATATTTACTGTTACTTTGTTGATAAAAAAAACTGGTATTTCACACCTTTTCTCGTTAAACAACAGAATTTTTATGGCATGCATTAAAAAACATTGCATTTAAGTGATCTAATAAAGTTTTAGATGGGTAAGAAGGTTTAAACACCACATAGTATCGTATTTCCTTGAATTATTAAATTTAAGCTTCCGTATTTTAACTAAACTCCGTATATTTCAAAATTATCAATCGACACATATCAAAACTCGCTTCGTAAAAGTCGCAACAACAATAGTAAAATGTAATAAAATTAATAAGCAGCTTCAATAAAATAAAGGTGGGCTCATTATAACAACTTTTAGTTTTATGTTTAGTAATGAGAGGGTGTGTTCTGTTATTGAATGTTTTTCGAAAATCGAGATGCTTTTTCTTTTTTAAATATGTTCAGATTATTTGTTGAGGTTAGAATGAGAAACAAAATTTCTTTTCTGGCTACTTCTCAACTCAATAAATTAATGGAAACAAATATTTAAAGACAATTGCATATCGCAACATGTAGAGAAGTCTGCCCACGGAACGTTTCGATTCACAATATAAAGCATATTAAAGCAAAAATAAGGAATTGTGTTATTTACCTTAAGTTTTTCTAGACACATAGCAATTGTTCCAGGGCTTTCATCCCTTGGGGATCGTCAGCGCGCCGATCGTATGAGAAAAAAGCATTAGTAATATTCCAGGCAATCGGTGGATCAAAAAATCATGTGAACAACTGAGAAAACTAAGCAGTATATTTTTTTCGTTTATTTGTTAGATTTGGGAGTTAACGAAAAACACATTTATTATTCTACCATCTCCGACAAAAGGGCGACTCGCTAAATATGCAAATTAGGTACAAGAAGTAGGTTTTTAAGCAATAACTCTTTTTCTATTTATCATACAATAAATGTTATAGCATATGAAATAAAAGCTTGTAAAATTCTCTACTCTCTTTAAGCTGACTGATACCAATGACCAAAACAATAACTTTTTTGTAGAAAATTTTATAAGCTTTATATACCATCATATTTATAGTATGACAAGGAACGAGAAAACCAGTTATTGCACAAGAGTCGCGTTTTAATCGACGAGGTAGAATTTTTAATGTTTGTCGTGACCTCAAATCTCACTTTTAAACAAAAATATATACTGTGTAATTGTTTCCATTCAAAAACTACCTACCTCCTGTAGTATAATATAATAGAATTGATTTAAATATTTTAACATTTCTTAGTTTCTTTAACATTTTTAATAATTTACATAGGTACATATTAGCATCTGTAAATTATTCTGCACAAATGCTTTCATAATGCACAGATTAACCTATTTAAAAATGCACATTTTCTGACAACTGCGTGTTAAATAAACTTTACACACATTAATTAATATACTCTGTACCACCCGAAATAAGATAAAATTGTACTTTATCTGACATATTTGGCAATTTGAGATAGTTTTGTTTATTCTTACAAAGCGAACGATAGGAGAAAAGGCATCGCATAAGTTAGATTCTGATAGGTATCGCGAAGCGCTTCAATGGGAGAATTACTTTAAAAACAGGTTGAACACTGAAAGCTGTGTTATTTAATAATAAATTCATATCTTTGTTATAATCTGTGCTTCTGATAATAACGCAGAATATATTATTAATTAAACTTAAACAACGGAACATTTTAGAAAGCAATAACTAAAACGTTTATATTACATTTAATAACAAGAAGAATTAAATACATTTTACCGACATAAGTTTGAATTATACTTAAACACAAAACTAAAAATTTTAAAAAAATTCCTTACTTTCAATACACATTCTATATTGTTTGGTAATAACTTTGACTAATTTGTTTCAATTTTTTTAGCTTTTAATTTATTTATTATTGTTATTGTCATTATTAATATTATAATTATTACTCTTATCAGTATTATTAAAATTATTTATTTATTTTCCATAATATTATTTACGTAGTCCACAAAAATAAATTATGTCCTTTATTATTTTCCTCCATTAAAGAGGGTTTTATTAAGCCGCCTTTAATTTTGCCCTATAGAGTTCGTATTAAAAATTTACCAGTCTATCGCTGTTTAAAGCAGGGTTTTTGTGCAAATTTTCAAGTCAACTGGATAAGGAGTTTTTTGGTACTGAATTTTTAAACATTTCGTTTATTTCGCCATAAAGGGTTTATGCAAGAATTAGGGCTTCAAAAGATCAATATATTTATATATATATATATATATATATATATATATATATATATATATATATATATATATATACCTCCTATACTCCTATACCTATATATATATATATATATATATATATATATATATATATATATAATATAATCTATTCATTTTAAGTTAAATGGCGCAAAATTACCATTATGCAAATTTTAAATTTTTGATGAATTTTTTTTCCGGGGTACTTTTGGTGACGAACGTCGAACGGTACAAGCGGTTTCTAATTTCAGTTCTAGGCCTAAAAACCACCAAAATTTTTGTAATAATATTTTAAAGACCATAATATGTTTGCTTTTTCACTTGTTAAGAAAGTAAATTATTTTGTAAGTATTAGTTTAAAATATTATATGCAGGGTGTTTAAAATTCGACCCACACAATTGGGATCTTGGAAACTATAGCAGATACGAAGATGGTCAAATTAGCGCAAAGGTTTGCAAAGGCAACCCAAAACTAAAAACACATTTTCATTACCACTTTTTTCCAGCTACACAAGGGCGCTTTCAGATTTGCTATCCGACTTTTGTCTTTTCGCCACCATCATCAACATTGTTTTCTAGAACCCGAAACGATTTAGTAATGTAGCCGTTAACCGCCACTGCCTGAGTCCGATCTTGTAGATATGATATTCCATCTTAAGAAGTAGTTAGATAGATACACCGACCTCAAAAAGGCGATCAATTAGTATTCGTTGATCAATGGAAGGCCTTACTGAAGTCGGTGTAAATCACATCGACTTGGATTCTTTTGTCCATTGACTCGACTCTACAAAATTCTACGAATGAAATCAAATTTGTCTCGATTAATCTAGAGTGCATTAAGCCATGCTGTTTAGGTATAATTATATCTTTGACATGTTCCAAACATTTTTTATAAATAATTTTTTCAAATAACTCACCAAGAACGCGCAGCTTATTAACAGGCCTATAGTAAAAACCCCACTCTGAAGCGACGTGTTAAATATATGTAACAAAGGACTTAATAAACCTATTATACTTTCTTTAACCAATATTGCTGGGATATTTTCAGAGCCCATACACTTTTTTGTATCAAGATAGTCAATTGTAGGCGGGACCTCAAATTCATTCAGAACAACTAGCACTCTAAGTTCCATAAAACATAGCTAGGTATACAATCCGTAGTTCTTCTTTTGTTTTTTATACATTTCCAAAACTTGTTTGTGTTGGAATTATTAGAAATATCATTTTCAATAGAACGAACATAGTCGTTAAAATCGTTTTGCATAAGTAGCTTGGAAAGCCGACGCAAATTTGAAACTGTAATATAGTCATTTCGATTTTTGTAAATCTTGTACATATTTTTTATGAATTTTTTGTTTGCGTAAAATAGTTCTGATCATTTCAACCCTAAAGTAAACAGGAAATCCACGTCTAATTCTAAATTTAGAAACAAATTGGTTAACACAATCGCTCAATACAGAGTAAATACATAATTTATATTACATTAAACAAAAATAACGCTAACCTAAATATAACAGAAATAAACTTGGTGAAACCGTAATAATAATATAATAAACATATGACATAAATATTAATATTTTCAATTATGCTTTTTCTACAAATTTTTTAGATTTCTTGATTAAAATCCTATCTCTAAATCACTTTTGTCATTTGCCGCCAATTTTCATTAAAGTTTAAGTTGAGCGTTTTCGAAGGCCAGGGTAATAATCGCCAAACTGGACCTCTGGTGTTTATATGTTTCTTCATTCCATAAAGTATTCTAGTATAACGATCTGGAAAAAAACACATTTTCTCACATGTTATTCTGATTTACACATTTTCTTTCAAATTCGAATATTATTTTCTCATATATTCGGTGAGATAAATTTTGTTAGCAGCACAACGATTTTCAATAGCATTCGAACAGCAAATTCTTCGGCAAGCTGTTTAGACTGACCCAGTAATGCCCTCCTCTTTTACTATGATTGCTACTTCAAATGAATTATTTTTCAGATGATTAACTAATCTTGCATCTTGATCAGCATTCGAAATTTTAAGACGTCCTGAACCTGGATTTCCTATTATATTTCCATGTTCATGAAATTTCTAACAACACAGTATTTTCAATAATTCGCAGCAATATTTTTTATAAAGATTCCCTCTCTGACGTGTGCATATATTAATACTTTCCATTCAAAACTTAACACAGGCGTTTTTGAAAGTGCGAATTATTTGTCAAACTTGACCAATGCTGCTAAATTTCTGTTTAACGGTAGGTAACTTAAAATGGGTCAGGTGTAAATATTTTGTCCAGTTTTTGGTAATTTGTAAGCCGGTTAATTATTGTAGTTAAAATAAAATGAATAAATAAGTAAGTTATTGTTGTTGCACATTTTAAATGAGTTAAGTAGTAAGACCTGGATCAAAAGTTAAACCTCTTTAGTGAATACTGTTTTCAGAGTTTATTCTGCAAAACTTTTAATAATTTAATTTACTTCGGTTTTCAATGTAAATCTGAATTGGTAGACAAAATATCATACAGAACATTACATTTGATGGTTACCTCCAACCTTATAGGTTGCATTAAGCGCGATGCTCAATTGCTGCACTTATTTTTTTGTAAGAGTGGGTCGAATTAAGAAAATTATAAATATAACGCCACATTCAGATGACATAGCATGTAAGCGAACATTCGCCATGCCGTAGTTTACCATGACATGTGTATGCAAAACAAAAAGCAAAAACGCTCAAAGGTTCACTTTAAGGTGCAAATATGAGTGTCCCTTCTGACGTGTAGATTTAGCGTAAGTTTGCGTGGGGTGTTCATACATTTGTATACAATTGACAGCGTGAAACTCTTTTTCCCTTTAAGATAGCGACAACACAGCAAACGTACCCGCAACGGACAACGCATATATTCGTTGTCCGTATTCTTTTTGGCCACATGTGTGCCACGTGTGCCTTTTTCTTGGAGTGGATGTTCCAGTGGCGGCTCACGAGTGAAAAAGTAAGTGAAGTGCAAATGAAGCAAGAAAATATCGCAATAATTTTTTTCCAGAATTGTTTATATGTAGAGGATGTAGAATATTTTTTTACGACTTACCTAAATTTTGTATACTAAATCAATTCTCCTATCCTTCATAGCAGCAAATTTATTTATAACATCCTCATAAAATAGATGAGTTGCTCGAATCTCCTCCAGAAATTCCTTTTGAATTGAAATATTGCCAAGAGAAGTAAGTCTTTCATGAGATATTATATCTCTTAAATAAGTTTTTACACATTTGAAGCAAGAAAAACTTCTTTCCACTGAAGCACTTGTCGACGGTATTATCAAAAAAAGGGAAAACAATTTATATGCCTCGGTAAAAATATATTTATTTTTATTAATTTTTTTCACTTGCTCTTGCGACGATATATTCCAAATACTCTCATTGGCAAAAATAAAACCAAGCTCATTTTTAAGTCGTTGACTTTTTGAAAATTTTGAAAATATTTCCCCATATAACTGTAACAAATTTTCAAACGGGCCAGTCGGAAAATTTAAACTATATTCGGAAAATTTAGCAGAACCTGCCAAACATGAAAATGTAAGTTTTTCACAGTCTTGAAATCTTAGTGTCATTTCCATTAAAATATGGTCCAATATTTCATAAAAAAAGGGTTCTATACTTAACCCTAATTTCTTCAGGTGAAAGCTTAGCAAGCTAACGTTTGTAATGATTTATTTCTGTAATATAATTTGCTTTATCAAACATGGTATTAAAAAAATGTTCATTTCTTTTTTTTTTCAGAACGCTTCACGACAACGTTCTATATTGGATATGCAAAAATGAATGTCAAGCGATTTTTTTGAAGAACGTCAAATAGTATGTCCGTGATTGAGAAAATGTCATTAAACACTAATGCGAGAAACGTGAATTCAAAATCGTTCATCACACCTAAAAATCCTTTCGCAAGGCGGATTGATTTTTCGTCAGAGTTGTCACAGTTTGTAGTAAATTCAAAGACGTCTTTTAATTTATTCCAGTCTCGAACAAGCACATTTACTAACTTCGAATTTCAAGACGGAACAACACCGTAAATAAATATAACACAAAACAAGTTAACTGCAAAGGAACTCACCGGTTGCAGCGAAATCCGCGAAAATAAAAGTAAACAACCACCGCAAACTGAATAACACGTGGGTGTAGTGTACTGCGCCTGAAATTCACCGAGAGCGTTGTGTGGCGCTGGGCTCGACGTCATCGGATAGTCGTTGTCATGGCAACATAGTGGGAAAATAGTAAACTAGACATAGCACCTCCAGCAAAGTCAAAGCGGATTGCGCCACTGTTATAGTTGTTATAATAAAGTTCGATTGTAAGTTTTAAAAAGACATGCCGCCAACGGTCAAGTAAAATATTTATTCGAGATGTACAATTTATCTTTTACCAATTAGGTGAATAAATGAATGTAAAAACTAAAATTTTAAGAGATATATAATAAATATAGTTAGATGTTTGCTTGTTTATTTTTTCTGGTGAAATAGCACTTTACCTACTTCACCTGAATAGCCGCCACTGGGACGTTCGCTAAGTGAGTACGCGGCTTTAGAAGACGTAATAACCAGCAATTTGTTACATATGTACACACGAACGTTGGTTTAGTCTCCAATGTCATCTAGATGTATTTTAAAGCAGTCCATTAGAGTCATAATCCACTTTAAGAACTATAATATAGAAAATTAATTTTTAATGTATTATTATCTTTCAGTGAACTTTATATTTACGTTAAATTTAAAAAGCAAACGGACGATCTTACCTAATAAATAAAAACCAGAACTGAGATGAGCATAAAACAACTTCTATTAAGAATTTTTTTTCGAAAAAGGAGTTCATAAATAAACATAGCATCCTTTAAGAAAGGCGGATTTATTTAACACCGTTCCAGTTCAAAACTACAAAGTACTTTGGTCTCGTTCCAAACGCTTTTGAAATGGGAATGAGAATTTGGAGTTAAATAAACATTCCTTTGACTTGTTTTCGCGGTGCTGCAATCCTTTGCACAATAATTAGTAACTGAAGAAGCAGCTGTGAAATATACAGCCAAAGAATTTCTTTTCATTTCGATAAGCTATGCAAACGAGGGTCATCGGATATAAGGTTACAAAAAGTTCGTTAATTTTTTTCCTGCTGCTTTAATTTCCGCGTTTAGAATTTGTAGCACCGATTTATAGGTAATATTCTAGGTCAATATTCATTAATTGGCACACATAACCGTAGTTATGTTAGAAATAACGAAAATAATATTTTTTGATTTGGTTTATTTTTGTATTCTCTAGTGGTTTACATTAGATAATGATATACAGTGTGACCAGTAAATTCCCCCAGTTTTTTCATCATATGAAAGTTTTTGTTTGAAAAATAATGCAAAATAACAATAAAAAAGTCACGTGATTTATATCAAATTTTACATTTTTCTCTACAAATGGCAAAAAACTACCTTTTTCTTCAAAATTTTGAAAGATACTAAAAGGAAACGTTGTTAATTTTTTGATTTTTTACCTATAGACCAAATTTCAAAGCTATCGGTTGAGTTCAAATTTTTCCCATTTTTTTTTTATTTTATACTTTTTTGCTTTGCCGAATAAAAACAATTCTAAATTAAATTAAGTGTTTTTTATAAATCAATGCCTAAATGCATTTTCGTAATCAATATTTTTATTTTAAACGGCGTTTTATTGATAAAAATATAAATGGATCCAAAAAAATGCGTCCAACTTGGAAAATGTATCCAGTCTCCACAATTTAATGTAAAATATTTGTAAATTGGGTTATTTATTAAGAACAGCAGACTTTGGTAAATGTTGAGAATCTTTCATTCTTGAGCATGAGAATGGATTGTAGGCTTGGCTGGAGGGCACAGATCGGTTCTCTGGTTACAGACATGAATAGTTATAGGGCAATATTTCAATTGAAGTGTCAAGAAAGCTGCAAGTCTATTTTTAAACAGGATAAAATTCTAACAATATATGTTCATGGTGTGTATGACTGTGTGATATTCATTCTTGACAATCCTTCCCTCTTTCAGAATTTGGAGGCTTCGCACACATATAAGACTAGAAACAAACACGATCTAAGAACTGATAAAGCAGAAATTTACATACATTCAAAAAAATATCACCCATTTTATTTTAAAAAATTAGAATAGTTTGCCGAAGAATCCATGGCAATAAAAACCAAACTTTTATGGTTTTTAAAAACTAGACTATATTACAGTTTTGAGGAGTATTTGTGAGACACTCAACTAGGGAAAATTGTAGAGATTGATTAAATTCAATTGATTAAATTCTTCATCCAATGATTCTATGAATAATAGTGCATTGGTAGTTGAATTTGAGTTTGTATATATTCGGTTAACTGAGTGACAAAGCAAAAGTTGCAAAACATTTTTTTTTATAAATTTTTCTAATTTTTTTTCAACTTAATGCTTTTTTACCTAGCTAACCGAATGTATGAAAACTTGAAATACACTAATAGCACACTATTATTAATACAATCAAGAAGATAATCAATTGTTTTCATAGGCTACTTTATAATTTAGACTTTATTTGGTTTTAATTTAATTAAACTATTCTAGTACGATATAGAAATATAAAGAAGGGATTTTATCAGCACTCAGTAAATAAATATGTATAAGCTTAATAAAATAACCCAATTTAAAAATATTTTGCATTAAATTGTGGAAATTTGATAAACTTGGCATTAAGTTGGACGCATCTTTTAATCGATTTATATTTTCATCAACAATGCCGTTTAAAATAATAAAATTTAATTTAGTAGAAGAACTTAACAAAAATAAATGGTATAATTCAGGTGTGCTTACATTCGATAAAGTGAACAAGGATCAAATTAAAAAAAAAAAAAAAATTTAAGTCAACCGATACCGCTGAAATTTGGCAACTTTTTCTTTTACCATTTTTAAAAAATTTGAGAAAAAAGGTAGTTTTTTTTAAATGTCAAATTTTACATGCAAGACAAATCACGTGACTTTTTTAATTGTCATTTTGCATTATTTTTCAAGTAAAAACTCTTTGCCAATTCAAATTTTGCTTCAGCCAATTATTTAAAAAAAAACCTATATGATTCGGACTTTACTGGTCATACTGTATATTTCACTCTAGAGGGTTAAAACAGTATTGATATATTATCTGCATGTTATATCGACACTGTCTATCCATATTTAAGCTTGCGCTGCTATCCAAGATTTCAAATTTTTTTCGGATGTGTGTATTTTCAATGGTATTCATTCCCATTTTTGTTTTCAAGGTTTTATGAACTGCTGCCCTCTCAAGTAATCTGACAAAAACATTCCTGTATGAGGCAGATTTTTGGGTTAATATATTTTTAAAGATATTGGAAATTCCCACTTTCTCTGGTAGACTCATAGCCTAAACAATTTTGAAAAAGGTTTGAGTTTCGTAAAGAGAAGATTTTGAAATTTCTTCTGCTGCAATTTTTTTGATACTGGAGAGTTGGTTATTTAAAAATTATGGAAATCCTTGGTCATAGAAAGTTCCTTGCTCTGTTGCAACAGATTGATTAAGGGTAAGCATCACCCATGTTTCATTCTCATGACAAATTTAGTTGAAAAGCTAATTCAGACAAAATGTTCTAGAAATTGTATTAGTTCAGAATGGTTAAACACAATCTTTTTAATTAGAGATTATCAAGTCTGCTCTGAAAGTTAAAAGAACTTGAAGTATGCAACTTGATTAAAAATTTATTTATTTATTAAATCGATTTATACATTAACGCTACGGCTGGCTGTTACTCCATATGAGACTACTCCCCCGTGATTCCTTTTACCTTCCTTTTCCCTAAACCCTTATTTTCCTGGAGTGAGAAGAAGACAGTGACAGCAGAGCCTTTCGGTAAGTCCATTCATAAAAACAGTCCACATTTATTTAAAAACTGAGCTAAGCGAAAACAGTTACCTAACAATATCTTGATGATACACAAGATATAAGTCACTTCCGGTTGAGTTTTTGAAGCTTACCTACATCATTGAACTGTATCAATGGGTCTTTAGTAACAAATTATAAAATATAGTTACTCCCTTCTCTAGCTACAGTCCGAGGCAGCCTAGTTAAAAGACGACTAAATTAAAACGACTCCCTATGTTAGCGAGACTTATATCACCTGATACATTTTTTGGTCATAGAAAGCTGGTTTTTCTGATTTAGTGGTATAGGGTACTATATGGTTTAGAATTATGTCCAAAAATTTAAATTAAGTGTTCCTTTTTTTTATTATTAGAATTTTTAAAGTTGTTATAAAATTGAAAAAAAAATTGTCCTTTACCCGAAACTTCCCTCGTTATGAATCTTTTCGTTTACTAGGACTAGTGCTGTGGGATTCTATTTAGTTCCACATATAGTCATTTAGTAACACATGTATAAATTTTTTTTGTTTCACCTTTAGAGACGTAATTAAGCATTCAGGAGACAACTTCCGTTTGAGTTCCTATACGAATTGGTTCTTACCCAATTACCCTGAAATTCACTGAGAAGGAATCCTTTCTCTTGTTTAGAACAGTGACAGATAATAGAATTAATTTAGTAACTGCTTAATTAATATATGCGAAACTAAACAGAACCATACTTCCATTGTCTGTGTGTCTGTCTATACATGCTAATTCTTGAAACTACTGTAAGGATTTTTATTCAGTTTTCACCAATATACAGACTGATTCAGTAGGAAGGTTTAGCTATATAATTTATGAATAATTTGTACAAATTGGACAAACCTGTGATGATTTTTCTAGATTAAGTCGAAAAAAATTGTGTCTCCTGAGAGCTTTGATGGCGTGTGCTGCGTAAATAGCTCTAAAGGTCCGCGGCACTATACTCTATCTATTAATATTAACTCGCAATATAAAATAAACAGTATTTTAGTTTTTAGAAGGGTGTCTTCTGCGCGTCCCCGACTGAGACGGTATGCTCGAACTCGATGTGCTCCGGCGGCAGTAGTTCAGTGTTAAAGAAATTAATATCGAAATAGAGGTAATGAGACTTCTTAAAATTGATAACAATTCCACCATTGTTTGTTGTAAAAATGAATTCGAAAGCATGGCTACAATACGTGATAATTAGTTTTTACCTGCAAAATGGACGTATACAGTAGCGCGCCGATCAGTTACCCTGGCCCTGCCCCCAGTTTTTATTTTTTGCCACGAAGCTAGTACATATTCGTTAGACTTAGCGCAACCTGGAACATTTTTTATGAGAGCCAGCACAGCTACAGGAAAAGGATACGTCATCTTTGATGCGGTGCTATTTAGAAATTAAATTTATAAATAGACATTGTAACAGTTTAGCAAATTTGATTAAGGAGAGTTAAAATATAACCTGTAAAAATGTTCTAAATCATCAAAAATCATTTGGTTTAAATGTACAATACGTTAACTAGCTATTGAAGAAACAGACCAAAAAATATTAAAACCAATAATGTACCCCTATCAATTCTTCCCAGGGGCGTGCGGTGAAATTTTAAGAAATGGAGGCAATTTTTAGAAACTTCGTCGTCGATGCTCCGACATATTTTGGAGAAGTTTATTTTCAATGGACAACAGCGATGTATGCTAAAGTCTCTCCTGCCCCGTTGAATTTGTCACGAAATTTTTTATACGTTTAAGTGTTGAAAAATTGCGTTCTACTGATGAACTTGTGGCAGGCATTGTCAATACTAATTCACACAATTTCGACACTTCGGTGTAGGCATCTTCCAGCTCCTTGTCTTTTAAAAATTGCATTAGTTCCTTAGCGTTATTTTTTGCGCTGTCATCAGTTTCGTAAATCACTTTTAGTTCAGATCGCAGTAACACTCGTTCGAAGAACTGGCCATAAGAAGAAATGCATCACAATTGCAGAGCTCGAGGAATTTAAAATCATTTAAACCGATAAATCTATAGTTTATTTGTTGCTGAATTTGATCAATTATTTCATAAAAGAGGTGTCTGTATGATGTTTGAACATCTCCGACCTTGTCTGTTCGAAGACGCTTCGCTTGTGGCTCTACACTTAACGTCATCGTTTTCTCCCAAAATAGATCAAAGTCTTCTCTTTGTTGGCTTAACATGGACTTAAAATTATTCACTTTTTTAAGCAAAAAGTAATATCATTTGTTTTAGTTTGTAATATATTAAAAACATTGTCCGAGAATGGAAATATTTCTGAAAATAAGTTCAACAAATAATTAAAATTAAAATCTCGTTTTAAACAGTCCAAAAACCACCTCGAACTATTTATTGCCACGTCCCACGTTTCATTATTTTCTATTATATTCTCAAATAGTTCAATCAGTGATTCACGATTTTCAGATACTGTTAACACAAGTCTTACGTTATAGTTCCACCTAGTAGCTACTTTGGGCAATCTGTTGTGGACAATGGAGTCCAAAGCTTGTGTACGTTTTGTTGACTTGGAAAAAAAAGCAGCCATGCCACTTAAAGTAACGAAAAATACTTTACACTCTTTAATGTGATTGATGGACTGGGATAAAACTAAATTTAATTTATGAGCAAAACAATGGACAAACACAGCACTTGGGAAAGTTTCTCGAACTTTAGCTTGCAGACCCCTAATTGTCCTGCCATCACTGCAGCTCCATCATAGCTTTGAGCAACTAATTTTTTCTCTCATTAATTTCTTTAGTAACGTATAAACTACGGTATACATCTGCTGTACGACTTTCGGACACATTCTTAAAACCTAAAAATCGCTCTTGAATACTTCCGTCTGTTTTAACATAGCGTATTACTATAGATAATTGGCTAAAATTAGTGATATCAGTTGTTTCGTCCAGAACAATAACTCTAATCTCCTGCTTAATTCTTTTTAGAATAATGGTTGCAAGAGCGGAAATTAAATCATTCTGGATTCGATTCGAGGTTCCGCGAAAAACGCTAGACTGCTCTAAATGATTTTTTAAGCAATCATCATATTTAGCCACTAAACTAAATAAATCTTGAAAATTTCCTCTATTTGAAGAAATCCTTGTTTCGTCATGACCTCTAAATCCCAATTCGTGCTGTCCGAGAAAACAAACATCGATAAGTCTTCTTAATATTTGCCTATTTTTATCGACTAGTTCATTGTGTTGGCGGTGACTAATTTCCAACTGTTTATTAAGATGGTGTTCAGTTCTGGTTTTGCTGAAGACTTTTTCTTTTATGACGGCCTGCAAATGCGCTTTGGACACAATGTGTCTTTTTACAGCTTTATAGAAAGTGTTTAAATCAGAAAAACCAGTTGTATTCCAGAGACCTTTTTCATTTTCAAAAAGTAAACATGGCCAACAAAATGTTAGCCATTTAAATTGTTCGTATTGTTTTTCTGGATAAAAATGTCTAATACAGTTTTTCATTTTTGTGGTTAAATTTTTCATAGGCGGTTTTGCCCTTCCTTTGGAAATTATTTGAAACTTATCAGCGAAGTTTAATGTTGAAAATCCCTTTATTATTAAGACAGACACCACACATTCACACACTTTTCTTACTAAATTCTCCAACATTTTCAAGGTTATTACCGTCAGCCGAAGTTGGCGGTATTTGCGTATCCACGTCCGTATTATTGTCTTCCATATCGCACCATGCACGACGCGGCGTACGTATCACACAACACATGGATAGCCGTTCAAACAAAGAACCTGCTCCAACGATAGCTTCCGCCCCCACTTAAAGCACGTGACTGAAATGCAAAAATCGCAAACAGCCGGTGGAAAGTTCAATAACCTCTGGCTCGATCCACAGGAAATCAAGCATACAGGATTTGGCTGCAGAGAAGCTCGCGGCCCGCATAGATTCTATTCGATTTCTATTGTGGCTCGGTCGGACTCAAGGCCGCATTTATTTAGGGCTTGAAAATTAAGATAATATTTTAGCACTTTTAATATAAACTAAATTAATGGTTTCCTATTTCAAAAATTACATTTTAGAAGATGTTTTGTAATTTTTTTTGGGGAAGCACTGCTTCCCTTGCTTCCATGGACTGCAAGCCCTTGATTCTTCCACAAAATTTAAAATCAATCTATTAAGTAGTTTTTTTTTGGTTGCATTTCTTAATATTTTAGTAAGCAGCCATCTTGGATTCGCGCAAAAAATTTTACTAGTTCATTCTACATAATATTTGATTTCTGTGCCACATTTGACGTAAATTAAATTAGATAAGTAGTTTTTTAGTAAAATATATATTTTTTAATACTTAACTAGGTTGCCATTTTGTTTCGCCAAATTACATTTTTACAAAAATGTTCCAGGTCAACCCCATCAATCCTTTATTTTTGATCGAAATTTGAAGTCAATCGGGTAAGTAATTTTTTAGCTATACCGTCAAAAGACAGACCGACAGACTGAAGGAATCAAGAAAACATGATTTTTGGCATCTAGAGGCCCTGAAACCTAAATTTCAATATCTAATGTATTAAACTTTAGCACCCTCTAGCTCCACAATTTTTATTAAAAAAATGATTATTCCCCCACAGATTTTTTATTGTTATTTATTATTAATTAATTTAGAGCAGATACTGATATTTTAAAATTTACATTTTTTTTTGAAAAGATGGACTCATTGTAATTTTACTCCCTGAATGCTGCATAAATAGTGATTTTGAAGGCTAGTTAGATTTTAAAAAAAAGTGTCGCCGTTTTCTCTATTTTTTTAAATTGGAAAACAAATGCTTTGAATATTATAACAACTTAATTAAGAACACTTATTTTCTTTTAATTTTACACCACTTACATACTGCCGAAAATCACATGCACAGCCACGGCGAATCAAGTTTTTACAAACCACACGATAAACTAATGCGCATCATACGTTTTCTGTTTCTCTTACGCATTGATAGTGATATAAATAATATCTTATTGTTCTTTTGTCTAAACTACCTACACAAGAATACCACTATAGCATTAGTGTCCGAATAAGTAAGTACATACAAATAAAATAGTTTTTTTGCTTAACAACGTAAGTTTTTGTCCGTTTATAGTAGCAACAACAATTTGTGAGGCAAGTAAAATGTATCCCGTGTTACAGGGTTGAACGTTTTGACGTAAAGGTCATTCAATGATTACATTTTTTTTTAAATAATGCAATATTTTAAACTAGAACTTTAATTATTGCATTAATAGCGATGTAATTAATAGTTTTGGATAATAAAATGAATAAAATATTTAGTACTTTTCTAAAATATATGGTTTAACTCCACGGTTATATAGATTTTTATGCCTTAAGTGACCCGTACTTGTCCGCATTAAAATATTTCATTTCGGTTCTAATATATTTTACATTCCTTAACATAGGAAAAATTACAAGGAATGTTCTGTTAAAAGCATTATACCCATATTTTGCCGGAACTTAATTTATAATAAATCGTTTTCTAAATAAAAGAGAAAGATATAAGAATGAATATAGGTGCTTATTAGGCTATATTTTTAAGTTGTTTGTCAAAACATCTATTCGATTTTTATATTTAACATTATTAAGATTGGGAGAAATAAATATTTTTCATCTGCTCACCTTTTTACCTATTATCATTTTTAAATCCAGATCGAACAAACATACATACACACATTCATGTACATACTATATCTATTCAAATAAAACCACTACGTATATTCCAGTATACCATATTTTATTTTGTTTTTATTTTTCTTTGTTTAATTTATTATTCCTAATTTAATTGTTTTTTGCACGCCATTTTGTTTTATTGCATTGGATTCGTACCAATATTTTACCAGTTCTACCTAGGCCACACTTGATTTTGGGCATGATTTAAAATAAATTCAATAAGCAGTTTTTACACTGATTTAAAAAAAATTATTAGACCACCATTTTGTTCCGTCATGTTGAATTTGTACTAAAATTTTAATAGTTTGTCTCTAGATCACACTGATTTTTTGAATTATTTTATTAGGCCGCCATTTTGTTTTATCGCCTTGGATTCATTCATTTTTAACACTTGATTTTTGTGCAAAATTTAAAGTAAATTGGATAATTAGTTTTTTAGTAATAATTTTTTTAACATTTCTCTGGACTGCCATTTAGTTCCGCCAAATTGAATTTTTACCAAAATATTACCACGTCATCTCCATAGGACCCCTAATTTTCGACCAAAAGTTGAAGTCAATAGGGTAAGTAGTTTTTAGCTATGCCGCGAACTAAGAGACAGGCAGACCGAGGGAATTGAGTAAACAGTTTTTTTTGGCGTTTGAGAACACTAAAATGTGAAAATCTGTAAAATCCTGGGAGTGTCATTTTTTCAGTATTACAAACATTTTATTTGGCCGCCATTTTGAATTCGGACCGTAGTTTTGCCAGTCCATCTCTATATCACACTTAATTCTTGTACAAAATTTGAAATCAATCTATTAAGTAATTCTTTCACGCTGATATCTTAAATATCTTATGAAGCTGCCATTTTGTTTGTCCACCTTGAATTCGAACCTAACTTTTACCAGTTCTATATAATACCTGGTTTTGTGCAAAATTTAAGGTAAATTTAATAAGCAGTTTTTAGTAATAATTTTATTAACACTTCACTGGGCCGCCATTTTGTTCCGCCATATTAGATTTCTCCCAAATTGTTACAAGGTCATTCCCAAATGACCCTTAATTTTTCAACAAAATTTTCTCCGCCAAATGCTCAGACCCATATTTCCGAAAACGCTAATGTTTGGTATTGGTTTTGATTATGGTAGCCTGCGCTAAGTAAGACACCTTTGAATAAAACTGGAATTGGGTAAATTTTTTCTAGGCGCTAGCGTATCTGCCCACCCCCTTCCCTCAAATATATCATAACATCTGTTTCCCGTAGGCGTGCTAGCTCCTATAAAAGATGTGCTAACGTCTAACGAATATGGACTAACTTTTTGGAAAAAAAATAATAACTGAGGGGGCAGGGTAACTGAGATAGCTTGCGCTCATAGTGCGGCATTTACTGAAGCATTCCCCGCGTAATCTATTTTCATTCAAATTAGAAGTTTATTTCTTTTCTCCACATACACAAAAGGCGATGCTCTTTGTAGCGAGAGGAAAGATCGTAAATTTTTCTTTGATTTTATGTATAAATCTGTCGACAAAAAAATCAAGGAGAATCGCTTCTTAAAGAAAAAGTCTGATTTTGACACTCCTAAAAAATATTTAAAATATTCCAAATATGGAATATTTCGAAGCGAAATAGATATTTCAAGCTTTCAAAAAATACTAAATATAAAAAGATATCATGACTTCTGAGGTTTTTATTTACAGTTTTGAAATTTGAGATAAATCCATCAAAATACTAAAATACAGGATATTCAAAGATGTTGATTATTTAACACGTATACAAATCGACGCGCAACGGTGCAATACTATTATTTCAGGTCTTCTAAGGAATACAACACCATGCAGATATTAGCGAAAAAAATAATTTTGCAATTTTTTTTAAGTCGAAGGCCTAGC
Organism: Kuschelorhynchus macadamiae; assembly: GCA_030620095.1. NCBI lineage: Eukaryota > Metazoa > Arthropoda > Insecta > Coleoptera > Curculionidae > Kuschelorhynchus > Kuschelorhynchus macadamiae. Next base: position 17,878 of record JAUTXW010002586.1, read on the forward strand.
AATTTAAACTTTAGCTCAAATGAGTTCTCAAATAGCTACAATTTTAAAAATACGGCCTGCTTCATAATTTTCTTAAGATTTTGATCCTTTAGATACCAAACTATAAGGAAAGCTATAATTTGGCTTTTGTCTATATCGATGAGTTGAAAGATAAAAAAATTAATGCAGACAATATAAAATAACCACGGTGTACTTTTTCATTTTTATACCCTACAAAGATGTACGCAATATAAATTTGTATATGGATACCAGCAGTAAAATTTGTCAGCATAGTCAGTCAGAACTCAAATAGAATAGATAAAATCAATATTCAACATAAATGTTTTTCGCAAGAATGTTTTCCTTCTTATACTCTTCTTTTAAAAATACAAATAGTTATTCTTAAATCCTTCTTTGATATCACTCAACCGTTTTAGATCGGGATTCAAGATTTCACCCATGTCAAGTTTCACTTTCATGACTCAAATAATTTACATGTTAGCAGAAGGGAAGGGAAGGAAGGGAGCATTTTACAATAAAAAAAAACATGTATCATCAGTATTTAAAATTTAAGACTCACCATAGAACGTAAAATTATCAAATAAATAATACCACTAGATTACACATATTCTGACGTATACTGGAACATTTATTTTACATTTCGAAATTATTAAGACTTTCACTGTATTAAAATCAGACAAATACTACGACTTTTTTTAACTGAGGTTCGATTTTAAATATTTTAGCTTGTTCATAGTTGAATGTATGATTTTTGGATGGTGGTTTGTAACTTTTTAGTCTGTTTTCCAAATATTGGCTTGTTTGTCCAATAGCCAACCAAAAGAATACAAGAATTTTCTTATTGAGATGTAAATCGTTTTCTTATTGAGATATAAATCAGAAAACTTAAAACCAACTTTCCTTAATTTCAAAATTTCTCATATAACATTCGAAAATGTAAACATTGAACGTAAATATAACCAGTTGGTCTTACCAAAATTTTTTTTTTAAGTACGTTAAGTTTATTAATTACGGAAACAACTTTAAACATAACAAAATTACAGGACAGACTCAGGCATCTTGAACATCTTATGCAAAACATATCAAATAATATTTTCAATAAATTTAAAATGTGTAATATACAAAAAAACCGAAAAACTTTTTCAAGAAATTGAACAAAACAATTAAAATAAACTCCTTTTAAACAAAAGGCAAAGTTAATGTGAGTAGAAAACCTAACAGATCAAAACATGCCCAATTAGGACCGAATTTTGCTACGGAAATAAATCATGATAAACTTTTGCCTACTACTGACAAATTATGTAATATTGAAAACGGTATAAATCATTTGAGAGCTGGAGAAAAAGATGAAATCAAAATGAAACTAATAAAAATAAAAACACACAATAAACTTAACAAAAACTCAAAGATTTCTAAAAAACAATCCTTCTATAAAAATTCTAAAGGCTGATAAAACAATTAAAACTGTATTGATGCATTCTGCCGACTACAATACAAAATGAATGAAATACTAAACGATGCAAAAACATTAAAAAAATTAAACAAGATCCCACTAACTAGTATCAAAAAAGAAACAACGAATTAATTGACTCTTGCGAAAAAATCTTTTTATATCATCATATTGCTAAATAGCTAAAAATTCGTAAAGACGTTCCCCCCCAAAATATATGGATTACCAAAGATGCATAAAGAAAATATCCCATTACGGCCAATTGTCTCATGTATTCAATCTCCATTTACATCACTATCAAAGTATTTAAAAGAAATACTGAAAAATGTTGTACATAAAAATAATTACTATATCAAGGATTCCTATCATTTTAAAGAAAAATTAAAAAATTTAGAAGTTTTCAGAACATTACCAACTAGTATTGCTTGACATTCCAATCACATTGGCTACCAAAATTATTAAAAAGAAATGGTCTGAAATAAAAAAATAAACAGATATACCCCAAAATGAATTCCTAAAAGCAGTAAAATTAACATTAAATTATTCGTATTTTGTATACGTAGATCAGCTATATAAACAGATAGAAGGTTGTGCTATGGGAGCATCGATATCGAGCTTGGTTGCCCAAATAGTAATGGAGGATCTAGAAGAAAGTGTTCTAAATAATGTGGAATTTAATATACCTTTCTTTTATCGTTATGTCGACGATTTCAGCCAACACCGAATCAATTTTTTGGACCTAACTTTGCATCATATAGGAAATAAAATTAAAAAAGAAAAAAACAGCAAAACAAGCTTGGTCCCCTCGATGTTTAAATTTTACCTCTTGTCACTCAATATCTCAAAAAAAATCTGCAATTATTGGTCTGGCAGATCGAGCAATTAAACTTTCTGATCCTGAATTCAGATAAAAGGTCATTAGAAAAGCTACAGTATTGCAACGAAACGAGTAGTTATAATAGGGGAGCGCCTCCTCCTCCTCCTCTTCCTCTCTCTCATGTCCCTCATTCTTAACTTCCTCCCCTTTTATTCTCATTCGCATCATATTTTTAATTTTTCCTCTTTGTTCTCCCACATTTGATTTTGCATTCTTAAGTCTTATAAATAGGTGCATCATGATCATTTTAGTATGCCGAGACACATTTACTAAGCTGTGCTCGAGTTGCGTAAAAAGTTATTTTTGAATTTTTCCACCAGTTTTGTATAAAACAAAAAGAAAAAATGTGTCAAGTAATAAGTGAATTATGTGTAATCGCGAAAAATTAACTACAACTATCAGACAGTTAAAAGTTAAATATCTCAATTTCTTTGAAGTGATTTCGAAAGATGAATACACCAAGCTGTTTTATCCACTGAAACGAGATTATTTGGAAGCAATTGACTGTTGACAAAAACCTTGCCAAGATTAGTTACAGCATTTAACAAACCAAAACCTCCGTTTAGAACAACTAGAGCCAAATCTACAGGAAAGGGATTAATTTTGAAAACAAACAGATCAAATACAGACTATGTATACTGGAATAATGTTAACGAAATTGTTGATAGGCTACGTTTATTAATTTCATCAAGTGATGCGGGAAATAATGCTCATAGTAACGAGATTATCTCTATTATTGAAGAATTAAGAGAAGATAAAGTAACACTATAAATAACAGCTATCAAATATAATCATATTTATTGTTTAATGAAAGCTCAACATGACAGTTGATAAATTTGGACGCCATATTTCAAAACAAAATCAAGAGAGAATAAGTGACATTAATAATTTAAAAAGGAGATTAGGTGAAAATGAAACAAATAATGAAATCTTTGCTAAAAAGCTTAAGGTTTTTGATGAAAATTTTTTAAAGTATGAAAACCAGATTAAAGGATGCTATACCTCAATTGAAAACGTTAATAAACAGTTGCTAACGCTAAATCAAATAAGTAAAGATTTGCAATTTTTAAATGAACATGTTAAAAAGGAAGACAAAAAATTAAGTGATGATATCAACAAAATTAATAAAATAATGGAAACAAATATAAGAGAAGTAATAATTGAAAAACACAAGGAAAAAATTAAACAATTAAGAACTTTTATAAAAAGGTTAGATGATGAAAAAAAAGAAATCAAAATAGCATTCTTAACAGTAGAACAATTGACCAACTCACTTTGGAAGAAAATCAACAATATATTTCCTTGGAAAATGTAATTAAGAAATTAGAACAAGAATTAAATAAAACAGAGGAGGAATTAAAAAATAGTGATAGTAGATCAACTACTTTCTTAACTGGAGAGATAAAAAATCCTTTAATGCGTTAGAAAAGGAGATTACTAAAATTAGTAAAATTTTAAATGAAAAAAGTTATACAATACAAATTGATAAATTGAATGAATGGGAAAAAACATATAAAAGTTATATTTCGAATTATTACAAAACATAGAAAGTGAACTTCCTTAAAATTGAATAAACAAGTTTGTTGTCATGACAACCGTTAAACAACAAGTCGTTAATGAATTACATAAACCTGCTAGAAAAAACTACAAACGCAGAAGGGTGGTAGTGAAAGGGTTAAATGATCTTTTTCAAGCTGATTTGGTTGAAATGTTACCCTATGCCAAATTTAATAAGGGATTTAAATATATCTTGATTACCATAAATGTATTTTCTAAGTATGTTTGGGCCGAACCGTTAAAATCTAAATCTGGAAAAGACGTAACAGCGGCAATGAAAAAAATATTAATCAGTGCAAAAACTCCACCAAAAAACTTGCAAACGGATAGAGGGAGAGAGTTTTTCAATGTAAATTTTCAAAATTTGATGCAACAATTTCGAATTAACCATTATAGCACGTTTTCCAATTTGAAAGCGAGTATAGTAGAAAGAGTGAACAGGACTTTAAAGAATAATATGTGGAAAATATTTAGCATTCAAGGAAATTACAAATGGTTTAATATATTAGCGGATATTGTAAAAGATTATAACAATACAAAACATTCTTCAATAGGAATGAAGCCAAAACAAGTAAATAAAACAAATGAAAATAGAATCTTGAAATCTGCATTTACTCATGCTAAAACGTTAGATATAAAATCTCCAAAGTTTAAAGTGGGTGATCATGTACGAATAAGCAAGCATCGAGAGGCATTTTCAAAAGGTTACACACCAAATTGGTCAAATGAGATATTCCACATTAAAGAAGTTAAGATGACAAACCCTTGGACATATTTAATTCAAGACGAAGATAATCAGGACATTCTGGGTGGTTTTTATGAGCAAGAATTACTAAAAGTAAAGCATACTGATGTGTATCTTATTGAGAAGATTTTGAGAAGGAAAGGAAACAAAGTTTATGTGAAATGGTTAGGACTTGATAAAAAATATAATACATGGATTGATAAAAAAAATATTGTTTAATTAAATTGAAATTAAATTTTAGTTAAATTTGTTTTATTTCTGTTTCTCACTTTATGCTTTAGCTGATACAAATTACAAAGTCTTAATGTGCTAATTAATTTCAAATAAAATTCACATTTACTAAACTAAAATTTTATTAAGTAAAACATCAAATACAATTTTTATTAAAACGTGTCAAATATATTTTATTTCTATGTTCCTCAGATAATATCGAATCTAGAATAAGTTTACAATCATTTATTCTTTTTTCAAAACGGAGTCTATCTAAGTACCACATCTGAAAGTTACTCCTACGGGCTTGTCTGTAAGCAAAGCTCCACTTCACTAACACATGCACCTTATTGTTCTCTTCCAGAAAAGATATTGTTTTCTTCGTAATATTTTCTTTTTGATCCATTTTCATTGTTTTCTTCGTAATATTTTCGTTTTGTTCCATTTTGCTTCAATTTGTTTTCCATTTGTTCAGGATATAAAGCAAGTAATTCCATCATAGTTGAAACATTTTCACTGTTAGGATTTTCTGTTGGACTTATTATATTATAAACATGCGTACACAAGTCGCCACAATCAGAGAAATATTATTTTGAAATATTTTGAAATATGTATTGAATTCTTGCCTTTTAAGTATAGATAATCTATAATCAATAATTTCCTGTAATCGCCACAAATTGTCCAAAGACTCTTGTCCTAAGTATATGAAGTGTGGGCCTTTTGTAATTTGTAGAACAGGGGTATCATTTATTTTCTGAACCTGCAGATGAATGTTGTTTATATTCACACTGGTTTGATCAACTTGAGGAAAGTAGAAATTGTTTACAATAATTCCTTGATGAATACAAATGTCTTTCCAATTTTCTTCGGTTAGTGTAGTTGAAAATCCAGTTTTTCCACCAATTACAATTTTTGGAGAAAAATCATTTAAACTAATGCCAACAAGAACAAATTTTGACAAAGAATTATTTAAAAAATAAATTTTTGAATTAAGAAGCGTTTCCAAAGGTTTATGAACCACGGCGTTGTTCATAATGACTAAACGAGACTGAAACATATTGTGTTATTCTTGTACTTAAATATTCTCATCCCCACTTTCTTTAAAGTTTCGATTAAAATGGATTAATGAAAAAATAGATTTCCAGTTTGAAATTTGTAATAAAGATAAATAATTAAAATGGTAATGTATAAAAATAATGCAAAGTTTAATGTAACACTAATGATGGAAAAGTAATAATTTTTGAATCCGTCATAATAATTGGTACAGTTGGGGGTTAAAATTTGTAACTGATTATTTTTAAACTCTAACCTTTCTATCCAATTTGTATCAAAAATAGATCGATTTGGATAATGATACAAAATTTTAAAAAATTTACTTGCATTTTCATTTCCATTTATTCGTTCCATCCAACTAATTGTACTATTGTTAATTAATCCAATTTTCATAAATTTACAATATTTACTTAGAGTGACGTCTGTTTTATTAGAAAAACATATTTCACACTGTGTTACGCCAGGGGGATGATGAACATAAAAAACATTTTGGAAAATAAAATAAAGAAGAATAAATTGAGATCTACTGATAGTCATTAAAACAAATTAATAATTATATTCCAAATTTATTAACATTAAGCAGATACTTTCACCACGAAAGCAAAAGCAGTTGTAAAAAAATAACAATAAAATACTTAATTTAAATATATGTAAAAGTTCATAAATAAGGATATTAATAATACTATATAAAATGTGTAGCTTGAAGACTTATTTTGAATGGTTACAATTATTCGATTCCTATTTTTCCATAAACAGTTATTTAAATCACAATTCCTAGCAAATTTCTTATGCTCCACAATAGGATCATCATAACTTAACCAATCAAAAATTTCAATACCACAATAAAAACATTTACAAATATCATTGATTGAAGTATAGTAAAAGCCAGCTCCAGCTAACACTTCTGGTCTCAATTTTCCTTTCCATTTTTTAAAAGTGGAAAGTCGTTTTTCATATGTTTTAAAATAACTGTTATCAATTTCTTTGTCAAAAGTTTCTAAGCACATTTTGTGAAAGACTTATGAAGACTAACTTTGGTTTCAAAAACAACAAATTTAAATACCTTATAATATCTACATAAATATATCTAAATCTTCATGTTCTGCATTCCATTGATACAAAGCAATATCTTGGTGTCCCCAAGCTAATGTATTAAAACTATAGGGAATTTTATACCGCTTATCATCTTCGGAACTCAAAGCCAATTTATTAATTAACTCTGTAAAAATTGTATGTTGTCTAGATCGAAAAACATACATTGAACAAAAGGTTTTAGAATGATTTTCAACAACATCTTTATAATGAATAAAATCCAACTGCTTTTTAATTGCACTTTTTTTAACACCTTTTGCTTTTTTTGTTAAACTGTTTTCCGTTTTAATACAATATGCTTTTGCTCCAGTACCAAAGAAAGCAGTAATGGGTTCACCAGCATATTCATCTTTGAATTTTCCTATAACTGACTTTGTAATAGGCATTTCATGAATATTATTAAATTCATAATTAGATGTGTCAAATTTGTGAATATTTTTTATCATGTCAGAATAAATATTTGGAGTTGTGACTTCTAAAATGAACGAATCGGTATCGGTGTATAAAAGTGAAATATATTCCTGATAAAGAGGTTTTAAAAAATTATAAAAGAAATCATACATGACAGTTTTAGATATATCTAATATTGAGAAGCCTACATATATTGGTTTATTGTAAGTAACTTGAATCTTTTGCATTTGAATAGCTACCAAGTTTTCAGAAAATATTGTTAAGTCCTTGAAATATGGTTTTGCAATTAAATTCTCAGCACCATCTTTTCTTCTATTTTTTTCCCACTCTGTAACAAGTCTTACGTCAATTCTCCTATCAACATTTTCCATAGTCTTGCCATAAATACTATTATTTGCCAACTTGTAAGTATTACGATCAAATTCATTCTTTGAATCATTTCTTAATCTTGAATTCAAGTCTATATATTTTTTCAACCAATCAGATTGAGAAAACTGTAAAACTCTATGAACTTTAGTTAACTTGAGTCCATGTTCCAAACATTGTTTTAATAATTGATAGTGAATAACATATTTTGATTTATCATTTAAATTGGGTATTAATTTTATGCATTTAGAATTTGGCGGTTTAAAGTTTTCTGGACAAAACGGAAAATCGTTATGATAGGAATGTAGACTTGTAGGATATTCTAAATCAACTTCTAAAACATATCCCTTATTAGATTTTTTAGAAATATTCATAATATTTAAATCATTGATTTCTTTATCTGTTAACCAAACAAAATCTCCCGTTGGAATGTGCTGTGACATTGTATAACCATACAAATTTGTTGCATCATAATAAATTATGTATTTAGTTGGCTTTAAAGGATCAAAATTTAAAAGAAATGGGTTATTAGCTTCAGATTTTCTACAAATGCAAGAGCTCACACCACCGCGAACGCTTTTTTTGAAAAAGTGTATCATATCTGGATCAGTTAACAATTCTAACTCTATTCCAGTATAACGCAAACACGCCTCCCAAGATAAACCTGGAAAAGTGTAAAAATGAGCTGGATCGAGCTTATATGTGGATAAACAAGTGCTTCTAAAATTTTCAAAAATATCTGCCAAAAGTAAAGTATCAGAGAGTAAGTAAACATCGGAGTATTGACCAAGAGATTCACATTTAAACAATTGCCAAACCTTTACAGCTCTTTGGTATTCTGCATCACTGATGTGCTCATCCGTTAAAGAATTATAAAATTGGTCTTTCTGAGGTAAAGTTGTTTCTTCTAATTTTAAATAATCATCAATATAACTGTAAGGAAATACACCTTTTTGCCGAATAAGTTTAAATCTTTCTTCATCATTGAAATTTTTTTTTATTTCCTTACATTGTTCATCTTTTAAGCTTTCAGAGAGTTTTGATAAAGAATGGGATAGAAATTGAAAAGAATCAATAAACCTTAATGATATATTTTTTTTCTTAGCCTTTTGTGTCTTTTTATCAAAATAGTTATCCACATGAATAAGCTTTTCAAATGAAATATATTTTTCCTTGTTTTGTGCGATAACTGTTAGTTGTTCTTTGTTTAAGCATAATTTTTTAAGAAATAGATGAGAATCATAATTACGCAAATTATGCAATATAACTGGAATAAAGTTAGGTATTCTGTAATTTATGTTGCAGAGTGAATGAGCTGGACCTCTATAAAGACCGGTTATATGACAATGATCTGCAACCCTGTCATTTAAAAGAGGTTTATTACAAATATGACAAACTTTTTCATAGTTATGATAAATTTTGTCCAGTTCGTTCAAAGGGATCATTTTTTTAGGAGCCTTTAAATATTTATTGTATATGTTATACACATCTCTTTCTAAAGAATTTATAAATAATGTATCACAATTTTGACCTCTATATTTTTCAAATTTAGAATAATTATCGTCGAAGGAACATTTAATGTAATAGGCAAATGAATGTGGAATATGTTCATATTGTTTTAAGGTGTATGAAGTATTAGGATTTTTATCAACATTGTCATTATTTAAAGGCTTTAAAATGCATTCAAAATCTGCATACACCACGAAAGGAACTTTCATTTGTTTATGATAATTTACAAATTTCAAAATATTATCATATGAATAGTTTCCAAACTTATCTTTTATTAATTCTTTAGAAGGTAGGTTAATTCGTAAATGATCACAATCATAGCTATTGTGTTGTAATAAATTTTCTTCTGTAGGGAAATATTGTAAACAACCATCGCAAATATATTTTTTTCCGTGATGTTTAGAAATTTGTGCAGAAACTAGTTTTGATAAATCTTTAATATAGCAATAATGAAAAGTTTTTTCATCATCATCACTTATTAACAATAAATTGACATGTTGATTTTTTTTATTCGATGAATAATAAAGTGGACCAATTACTTCATACCCCTTTTTAGGATTTATAATTTCTAATCCATATACATTAATAGAAATGTTATTTTTTTCTTCAAAAATCTTAATGTTCTTTAGCAACATTGGAAATTCTATACCTGACATATCCAAAACAGAAGAGTAGTGTGGGTAGGATGAAGTTTCAAAATCTAATCCGCGTGGTTGGTGAAGAGCAGACACAACTGCCCAGGCGAAGCAAAAGTTGTCATCATTCCTAATGTTGATCACAGCTTGACGTCTCTTGATCTCTTGAGGAAGTTCGATAAAAGATGAGGCTCTCAGCGGATTGTGCTTGTTAACATTAATTTCCAAATGAAGTAAATTCATCAAAGCCCATCCTGCAACGTAAAAATTAAAAAATTACTTTTTTTGTTGCTGTTGTAAAATCGAAAATAAATTCTTTACCTGAATCTCTTTCTGCAAATTCGTCAGCTTTCTGGTCAATAATGGTGCAGATTTGCTCTAACAGTTCTTTTTTCTGATATCCCTGGCAAATGACTGGGAACGGCGCATTAAAAGATTTGACATCATAGCTGTCGCTGCTGGGGTTAAAATAGAAACCGAACAGTTCCATATTTAGCTTGATACATTTATGTTTCTGCAGTTCTTGATCTATTAGATGTGCAATTTTGTATTCCAAATATTGAAAATATTCTTTCACATTTATGAAGTTTTGGTGTGAGGAAATCCTATAAGATATTATTCGTTCCCTGAATGCTGACTTGATAATTTCAACACCTTCCTCCAAGCCTATTTTGGAATTGTTCTTGTGCACACTAGATCGAAGATGTCCACCCCATAGACTTTGGTTTATATTTTTCTTGCATTCTTTACAATATTTTACAATATTTGTAGAATCTATATAAATTAAGAAAAAAATATTTTACAAAATATGACATGAAAAATAAAATGTTCTTACCTTTAACAAGCTTTGGTTTTTTCAACCAACTGTTGAGTTTTGTGGAATTTCCGTTAACATGTTTTTTAATATGTCGCAGTAAATTATCCTTTCTAGTAAAGACTTTATTACATGTTACACACTTATGCATTTCTGAAGTTTTCTGCATAATAATAATAATAAAATTAATATTGTGCAATTCTATTTAGTTATAGTCAAATTTTGAAAAAAGCAATTGCATTTTTGAAGTTCTTTGTATAATAATAAAATTAATATTGTGCATTTTTATTTAGTTATAGTCAAATTTTGAAAAAAGCAATAGAAATTAATTGACTTTATGAATCCATTTCTTCAAATGAGTCAACTAATTTGTCAAAGGCCTGTTTAACATAATTCACCGTACTTTCGTCTCCCTTTTTAATTGTGATCAAATTAGTTAAATTTTGAATAGCGAAACCCAGACACTTAAGGTTTGCTATTTGTTTTTTATTTTTTTTATTAATTTTAAATTTTTTTTTAATGATAAATGATGATTTCGAAATTGAATTTTGTTCAACTGGTGAATTATTAGGAGAAATATCCGAAGTCAAATTTGCATCAATTTGTTTTTCTTGCGGATCAGAATTTACAATAGCATATGGTGAATTAATAGAAGATATAGCCGAACTTAAATTTTGATCAATTTGTTTTTCTTGCGAATCAGAATTTACAATATCATATGGTGAATTAGTAGGACAAATAGCCAAACTTAAATTTTGATCAATTTGTTCTTCTTCCGAATCAGAATTTTCACTAAACAAAAAGGGAGAGCAAATTGGTCTCGGAGAATTAATTGGCGATTTTAATGTTAAATAATTTGGATTAGATTTTTGAAAACAAACAATATCCTCATAGCTAGAATTTTGAGTTTCGTCAATGTCATTCAGTTCTTCAAGAGTTTGTTTAGTTTTTGTTGTAATTAAGTCCGTTTTGTTGTCAATAACGTCATTAAGATCGTCAAGAGTTTGTTGTTGAGTAGCTGTAAATAAATATTTTTCGTTGTTGTGTTTGTTGGCATTATTCTGAACTTGGCTATTGTAAATAATTTCATTCAAGTCCTGAATAGTTTGTTGTTGACTAGTTGTAAATACGTCTGTTTCATTGTTTTGTTGGTTTGCAAAATTCTGCATTTGAGTACATGTGTATAAGTCAAAGTCATTGTCAATTATTTTGCTACTCGATGCCAAAAAATTGTCCATTATGAAAAAAATCGTAATAACAAATAAAAATGCCACAAATGTACATAAAAATGTCACCAATATATATAAGAATTAAATCTTGCCAAATAAAAATGTTAGAAATAAAAATAAAAATTTACCAAATAGACACAATGTAAACACCAGAAAACTCGCGAGCTCTGCACAGTGTGAATGCAGAAATCAATTGCATTCGTCTCTTCGCTGAGGCGATTTTATATGCAAAAGTTAATCACATGTGTCCTACTTAAAGTTGAACGACAATCTCTAAAAACCACTTTCCCAAGCCGATCAACAACCTTACCCCCCGCCCCCCTTCCCCCTCTCCCCCCCCCCCGGACCCCTGAATTTCCGAGACTCAAATCCCGGTTCCCCAATTTCGGGCTACCCTCTTCAGGTTAAGTTAAGTTAGGTTATGTTAGGTTAGGTTAGGTTAGGTTAGGTTAGGTTAGGTTAGGTTAGATTAAAAAAGAAGAAAAGAAAAAAGGAGAAGGAAAGAAAAAGAAGAAGGAAGGAAAAAGGAGAAGGAAGGAAAAAGGAGAAGGAAGGAAAAAGGAGAAACATATAAAAAAGAGAAAGAAGGAAGGGAGAGAAAGAAGATAAGGTGAGGGTGAGGGGGGGTTTAAGGGGGGCCAAGCCCCCCCCCCCCCCCCCCCGAGGAAACTGACAGGGAAAGGGACAGCGAAAAAAAAAAAAAAACTTAAGTATTGCAGGTAGTAAAAGTGGTGGTCGATGGGATATATACTTAAGAACATCCACTCGACGATCATACAGTATCATTCGCTGTAATATCAGTTGTCGATATTATTTATAACCTATAACCAAAATCGTTTTTTATCATATATATCTATCTAAATCTAAAGCTCCTAACGATGGCAGAAAATATGATTGGAAACGCTGACCAAATTGAAGAAAATAATGTGGAGAACGCCGCTCAAATTGAAGAAAGAGAAGAAATTTTTATTAACTTGGAAGGCGATTCCATCACTTATAAACATTCATTTTTGGACAAATCATCTAGGCTTGTTAGAAGATCATTCTTGTTTAACATCGACATTAATTATATTGAGGAGGAAGAAGAAGAGATGGGGTAAGATGATCAGGAAATTGACGAAGGAGTGGACATGGATGGACAACTGCTAAATTTAGGAACCGAGGCTGACGTAAAAGTAAGCAAGTTTAGGGCTAGTGAATTATTTAATAATTTTGAAGAAAAAGATGTATGTGTTATACAAAGCTACTCTAAAATTGAAAGTCGAAGACTAGGAACATTTGCTATTTGCCTTCCTTGTAGTGCAATTCACATGAGATATTTACGGAGAGGGGAGTCCGATCATGTGAGCTGCCACTACAAAAGAGCTTATGTTGTTAGTGCTTCTGATTTACATTGTGCTATTTGTAGGATACATCTTTTTCTACTAATTCCTGAACATGCTTGCTTTTACTGCAATAAAAATGAAAAAAAAGAGATAGAAGATTATGTTGTTAAATATTAATAATAAACATAGTTTGTAAAGGTGATGTGTAGATTAGTTCAACAATATTAATTTTAAATATAGGTTATAAACGTAATGGGTAGATAATGTCAAAAATATTAATTTTAAACATAAATTGTAAAGATAATAAGTAGAATACGTCAACAATATTAATTTTAAAAAATGTCAACTGTTACTATAAACGGTTATATATTTTCAGTGCTATATGCAAAATACTTCTTTTTATTCTAACATCTGACACTGTATTTCTAAATGAAATAGCTAATCATATGTAAAAAAGTGTCGATTATGTCAACTGCTACTAGAAGCACTCATATAACATTTTGTTAACGCTTGTTTCTGTATTCAATTGAGTTTTCTCTTACTTGATGCAAATTATATTAATATTATTAGTATAATTAAAAAGTAGTAGATTAGGCTATGCCGGTCCGACAATCAAAACCGTCATTTTTACATGTAAATTCCCATAAGAAAATTTAAGCTTCCATTTGCAAAAGTGGTGCCATTTTAGGGCGTGGCACTTTTTGTGTAAACCCATAACAATTGTTTTGTTATGTAATGTGAAAATTAGTATGTATTAAAAAACTTGTTAGATCATTGTTGTCGTTTCAATATAGGAAAAGGAAAAAATGTGTGTCAATTATTATATATATTTACATTTACTTTTTTTTACAAAATTATTTGTTACCAGAGTTTTCACAAACACAAATTATAAAAAAATATTATCCTCTTTTTAAAATTACAACAAAATGATGTCTAATTACACCTTTGAAGATTTGTACCAAATAGTAATATCTAGTGCGACATACAGGACAATTGTTTACCATTATAGAACAACCATTTTCATCATTCCATCTTAAAATACATTTTAAACAAAAAATGTGGGAACATGTATTTGGTCTACATGAATCATAATATTCGATTATTTCAAAACAAATAGCACAAAACACTTTTTTCTCTTCACTCTCAGTTTTATTCAAATTTTTTAAAACAATCCCATTATTTTCTTCTCGAACTAATGGTATATTTTCTTCTTGAACTCCTGGTATAATTTCTTCGAGGCTAATTGTCTGAAGCGGAATGGATCGATTTCTTTCTCCAACTGATTCACTCATTTTATTTTAATATTATTATTAATAGATTTATTCAACAGATTTTTTTCTTTTAACAGTCACTCGTACCTTAACATACTAAAATGATCTTGATGCACCTATTTATAAGACTTAAGAATGCAAAATCAAATGTGGGAGAACAAAGAGAAAAAATTAAAAATATGATGCGAATGAGAATAAAAGGGGAGGAAGTTAAGAATGAGGGACATGAGAGAGAGGAAGAGGAGGAGGAGGAGGCGCTCCCCTATTATAACTACTGAAACGAATACCACTCATACTTAATTAATAAATTATTCAAAAAGAGAATTCACAAATATTACAATTCTGAAAACTCTAATATTAAATCAAATTGTCCGAAATCAAAATATATTTCTTTGCCTTTCGTAAATGGTTTATCTCAACAATTTCAAAAACTTTTTATAAAATATAACATCGTGACAAGCCGCAATGGATATAACTTGCTGGCAAAAAATTTCAGTAACTTAAAAACAAAAACGCCAATTAATAAAAAACCAATATAGTTTATCAGATTCCTTGCAAAAATTGCAGCGGTGTCTGTATTGGACAAACAAGCCAATATTTGGAAAACAGACTAAAGTCACAAATGCGTCAAAAAAAACACCACCGCATTAACAAACCACGAAATATACAAAAATCATGCATTCAACTATGAACAAGCTAAAATATAAAAAACCGAACCTCAGTTAAAAAAAAGGGAATTTATTGAAATGACTGAAGTTCATAAAAACAAGGATGCAATAAACGACAAAAAAGATATTAACAACCTAAAAAAAAAAATATATATATATATATATATATATATATATATATATATATATATATATATATATATATATATATATATATATATATATATATATATATATATATATATATATATATATATATATAGTTAGTATTTGTTTCTTGGGATATGATCCTCCAATTAAAAGTTAAACAACTATTTTCACGTATTCATATCTCGTTTTAATAACTTTCGGCTATAACTTGAGCCTTTATCAAATTAGTAGAACATTTGGGAAAACAGATTAAAACTACACCGATCAGACTGAACATTTACTTCAATATCTGACCATTATCATTGTATATAGATATATATTCCTTTTATTCAAAACACAGTTATCAAAAACACTCGTAACTGAGGTAACCTAAAACTGTCACTATCTACTTGTTTACACTTTGAAATCTCGAAACTAAAGTGAATCAAATTATGGCCTCGCGGCGCGCTTATGTAGCCTTTAGAAAAGGATAGAATGATCTAGAAAATTCTAGAATAATCTAAATACTACAGGATGAGAAGAATTAAGCCTAACAGAACATTCGAGAACGGTTTTTGACATTATCATAGTCGTTACATGGATAAAAGTTAAGGTAAGTCTACTTCAATAAAATGACAAGTAATAAATAAATTCATCTAAATCTTAACAAAACTATAACTAGGGTCAAATTCGCAACATTGCCCCCTTCCCAGAGTTGATCATCCCGATCAAACATCTTCGGTATCTTGGTAAGGGGCTAGTCGATGTAGATGCACCACTTTCATTTTTGCATGAGGGCTCTTCTGAATCCGGTATACCAAGTCATTTAGTCGTGTCACGACACGATACGGACCTTCCCATGATTTCTGCAATTTCGGCGATCGTCCTTTCGCGTTCTTTTTGGATTGTGTAACCAAACTTTTTCACCAACTGTAAATCCAGTGTGATAGGTTCGTAAATCATAACGTGACTTCATTCTATCGCTTTCTGTCTGTAATTTATAGCGGACCTCTTCATGGATTTCGCTGAGGCGTTTACTAACCTGGCTGGCATAATCCGTAGTAGTTATCTTATTGTCAGGAGGTCGTCCAGTCAAGAGGTCGACTGGAAGCTGTAAATCAGATCCAAATAATACACTGGCAGGTGTTTTTCCAGTGGAGTCATGAATTGCAGAGCGATAGGCCAGTAAAAATGGTTGAATACATTTATTCCAGTCACTTTGTTGTCCATTAACTGGATTTTCAGGTAGTTCTCCAAAGTTCTATTAAATCTTTCAACCATTCCATCTGACTGCCGATGAAGAGGTGTTGTTCTTGTCTTATGAATTCCTAATAGGCTGCACAGGCTTTTGAATACATCGGATTCAATGTTTTTGACTTGGTCGAAGTCCCTTGAAATTCCATATCGGCAAATCCATTCATGAAATAGTACGCCGGCGATAGTGATGGCTTTTTGATTGGGTATTGCATAGACTTCTGGCCATTTGCTGAAGTAACATTCGCTACTAACACCAAGCGATTCCCGGACTTACTAACTGGAAATAGTCCTGCTACATCTATGGCAATTCGTTCGAAGGGTGCTCCCACGTTGTACTGCTTCATTTTGCCGCGAATACGAGTTTGGGGTCCTTTATTGGCGGCGCAGTCCTCGCAGGTTCAGCACCAATCTTTCACATCTGCACGATTTCCCAACCAATAAAACCTTTGTCGAACTTTCTTAAGTGTCTTCATAACACCAAAATGAACTCTGCCTACACCGTTGTGTACGGCTTGCAACACTTCAGGAATTCTCTTTGAGAACAAAATAGTTTGATATTTGTTGTTTTTGCCATCAGAACTTTCCCAGATTCTTTTTAACGGGCCGTCTTTTATCACCAAAGAGCCCCATAAAGCCCAGTATCCTTTAAATTTCTGGGATTTGGCTGAAATTTCTTGGTAGCAAGGTCTTGGTGAATTTTCTAACTTCAGCTTTATTATAGGGCCAATATCTGGGTCTTCTTGTTGATCCTTGGATAACCTTTAGAGTCTCACTCTTGAGAGCTTTGAAGTGCTGTTCTTCGGCAATGAAAATCGTCAGGATCTTCTCTTTCCTCGTGTCTGTTGCAATGTTTACAAGTTTCTAGGCATGGTCTTCTTGATAAAGCATCAGCATTTTTATGGTTTAACCCTTTGCGATGTTTAACTTTAAAGTCATATTCCTGTAGGCGCTGCAACCACCTGGCTATTTGTCCTTCGAGATTCTTAAATTGTAGCAACCATTTGAGTGATGCATGACCCGTCCTTAAAAAGAATTTTTGCCCATACAAGTACATATGAAAATGCTCTAATGTTTTAACAATAGCCAGTAGTTATTTCCTTGTCACACAGTCGTTGCGTTCAGGTTTAGAAAGAACCTTGCTGAAATAGGCTATTACTTTTTCTTCGCCATTTTGTACTTGTGACAAAATACCTCCAATAGCGGTATTGCTTGCACCGGTGTCTACGATAAAGATCTGGGATGACTCAGGATATGACAACATTGGGGAATTACACAAGGCTTTCTTCAAGCTGTCAAATGCTTCTTCACATTCTTCGGTCAATACATAACTGTGATTGTTTTCAGTGAGTCGATGTAACGGTCTAGCGATATTAGCAAAACCTTTTATGAATCGTCTGTAGTATGTACAAAGTCCCAGAAAACTCCTTACTTCATGTCTGTCCTTCGGTACTGGCCATTTTTGAATGGCCTTAGTCTTCTCTGGATCGGTTTTCACTCCATGTTCGCTAATTACATGGCCTAGATAGTTTAGTTTTTTTGAAAACTGGCACTTCCTAGGACTGAGTTTTAAGCCAGCCATTCTCAGTTTCTGGAAAACAGCTTCAATATTCTTCAAATGACCTTCAAATGTTCTTCCAAGAATAATGATGTCATCTAAATATACTAGGCAAGTTTCCTATGCCATTCCGTGTAATGTCAATTACATTAAACGTTCAAAAGTGGCTGGGGCGTTGCATAATCCAAAAGGCATAACTTTAAATTGCCACAGTCCAGTCCCAGTAGAAAACGCTGTCTTTTCTTTATCCGCTGGATTAAGCTCAACTTGCCAATAACCACTTCTCAGATCCAGGGTCGAGAACCATTTTGATCCTGTGAAAGTGTCCAAGGTATCGTCAATTCTTGGTAAGGAAAAGCTATCTTTCTTTGTAATGTCATTAAGCCTGCAAAAGTCAACGCAGAATCTGGTAGAACATCTTTCTTCTTAACCAGAACTACTGGTGACGACAAGGACTTTGCGATGGCTCTATAATGTCTTGTTTTTCCATATCCTCAAACATTTGGTCAACTTCATGCCGCTTTGCCAAAGGTATTCGTCTTGTAGGCTGTTTTATCAACGCAGCATCACCAGTATTAATTCTATATTGAACTACATTGGTTTTTCCTAAGTCGCTGTCAGACAAAGAAAAAATATCTTAATTCCTTCTCAGAAGTTCTTCCAATTTAGTCACCTGCACTTGATTCAGTAAATATTTTGATGATATCAATACGTCTTGAAGTACCTTAGGGAGAATATTTACAGATCCTGAGAGTGGCAAGGTTGTAGAGGTAAATATGGTACTGGCAGGTAAGCAAGTTCCAATCTTGTCACCTTTTTTTACTTGCTGGGGATGACCTTTTAAGTTCATCATTTGACGAACATCATGTTTCCCCTGCATTGAGTTAAGATTCTTGCTGGTAAAATTCCCTTTACATGTAGTGGACAAACATGAACTGGTTTAAATAAAGTTACTTCTTCCTCGAAATCATCAATCGTCGCTTTCACTACAAATTCCGAACACGCAGGTAAGACAGCATCTTCCAGCAAAACCACTTCTCGGATAGTGGAATTATTTCTTCGTGGCAGGTTCATAACTATTTCTTCATTTTCGTACGGAGGACTCGTTAAGGTATGTCAAGGACAAACTTATTTTGGTTCATAATATCTAGACCAAGTATGACATCATCCGTTATATCTGCGACGAAAACAGTGTGTATGAAGGTAGTGTTTCCCAGAGTTACTTCAGCTTCATGGATGCCTTTCACAGGTATAAGATCACCGTTGGCGGTTTCCAAGACATATTTTTTGTATGGATTTTCTGTCTTGCAAGGATCTATAATATCTGACCTTACGATGGTGTGGGTAAAGCCGGTATCTAGTAACATTTTACAGTCCCGACCGCGTATCTTCCCCGGTACTACCAAGCTAGAGCCATTATTCTGCAGCCGGAATACTTTAATTTTTATTCATGATGATGGGGCTTGGTAGCACCCAGCCAACTTGCTGGTACAGCGGCTTTGCACATGTCCCTCTGTTCCACATTTCCAACAACGGATGCCTTTTCTTTCCCTGAAAGATAAATACTTGCTTTCGTCCTTCGGTTGCCTGGTAAGAGCCTCTTGCAGCTCCTTCAGAGTTTTCGAAATGTCTTCAATTGTGGGGTGTTGTTCTGAAATGTAATTCAGCCTTCGTAATTTTCCTTGACTTCTGGATGTTTGCTTAACAGTTTCATACTGAAGAGCATATGCGAGTGTTTCAGATGTTTTTTTTAATCTAGCCATTTTTAATGGCTGGTTGGTATCAGGGTCACGAAGGCCTTCAATAAACCTGCTTACTGCCAACTTTTGCTTGATCTCTTCAGGGTAGGATGGATAAGTCAAATTAATTAGTCGCACAATATCGGTTTCTACTCTTGAAGACTCGTTATATTTTTGTCTTCGACATTGTGTGCCTCCTCATATCATCTGTAAGTTCTTGCTTTAGTTCTTCCTGGTTCCACTTCATATCTTCCTTGATTTCTTGCTTCATGTCTTCTTGATTTTTCTTCAGGTCGCCTAGTTCTTGCTTCATATCTTCTTGACTTTTCTTTATGTCTTCTTGGCCCCTCTTTATGTTTTCTTGCCCCTTTTCATGTCTTCTTGACCCCTTCTCATGCCTTCTTGGGTTTTCTTTATGTCTTCTTTAAGTTCATTCTTCATTTCTTCTTCGGTTTTCTTTATGTCTTCTTGGTTATTCTTCGTTTCTTGTTTTACATCTTCTTGGTTTTTCTGTATGTCATTATGCATTGCAATAATCAAGTTCATCAAAGAATCCAAATTTCCTGCCATGATTATTGCTACTAATAGAAACTATTTCTTACTTCTTTAGCTTCAACTGGATCCTAATCCCGCTTCCGACACCAGATGGTCCGGATTGGCCGGTAACCAAACACGTAGTTTCTGAATGCACTCCTTTTATTCAAAGCACAGCGTACAGGTAGTACAGGTAAAAACTGGTTATACCTAACACTCAGAACTGAGGTAACCTAAAACTGTCACTGTCTACTTGTTTACACTTTGAAATCTCAAACTAAACTGAATCAAAATGTGTACTCGCGGCGCGCTTATATAGCCTTTACAAAAGGATGGAATGATCTAGAAAATTCTAGAATAATCTAAATACTACAGGATGAGAAGAATTAAGCCTAACAAAACATTCGAGAACAATTTTTGACATTATCATAGTCGTTATATGGATAAAAATTAAGTTAAGTCTACTTCAATAAAATAACAAATAATAAATAAATTCATCTAAATCTTAAAAAATCTGTAACTAGGGCTAAATTCGTATATATATATATATATATATATATATATATATATATATATATATATATATATATATATATATATATATATATATATATATATATGCTCTGGAAATAATGTAATCGAAAATAAGCAGAGCGAGTGTCTATTATTCAATCAATATGGCCAAACAATTCACAGCAACACAAATAATCCACAGGCGGGTTAAATTGTTGTTCAAATTGATTAGGAAACGAGTTAGAAATAATACTAACTTTTAGAAAGATGCTTTTCATAGAAGCAGGAAAACAATGTATAAAAAAAATCTTATAACTTGTCATAGAAGAACCGAAAACTGAAGACATTTTCAACGCTTTGCCGTATAAGTAATTAACCTATAATTAATAATAATATAATTTAAAATGTTTCAAAATGAACAGATATTATATTTCCAATTTATTTCATTTCCTGTGCCCCAGGGAGCCAAATAGACTCGACATAAAGTACTTATGTCTCCCTGATCACCATATCAAATAATAGAAAAGTCGAGACATCATAGCAATAGATAACCGCAACTAAGCGTATGCATTTAGATAAAAAATGCAGTAAAATGTAAGATATTGTTCTCGCTTCGAGTACATTTAGCCCAACTCGGGAGCAGTAAAAGCTGTCATTTGGCAATTTTTCACTCCAGACTTAACCTCGACACCTGCATCTGTTAGAAATAGAGAAGAGAGAACTTTGGTCAAACTACTAGACAGGGGAGAAATCCTTTATCATATTTTACTTTATATAACAGAGTTGTCTTGGGAGAAACAATTCTGGCGCAAGAAATGAACTTCTCTAACTGTCTTATCAAAACAACGAACGGGTCGTTTTAGAGATAGAAATTAAAGTAGTACAAAGAAAATTAGTGTGTGTCAAAGTTAAAGAAAAGAACCAAATAATTTTATGATGCATTGCACTAAAGTTACTAAAAATTTGGAAGATATGGAAAAAGGCACTATATTAATAAGATTAAGGTAGTGATTTTTCAAATATTTTGTGTAATTCAGTTTAAAGAGATTTATAGCGTGATATTATACACTCTAATGAAAAATAATTTTAGCGCTATGGTTAGGATAATATCTTAGGAGTTCTTTTTGCTCACATCAGATATCCAGAGAAAAGGCAACCTTACCGAGACATATTTAACCGCCTTAAATCAAATTTAATAGATCATTTATCCAACCCCGTCTTAAATCATACACCAAACAAGATAGAGAGAGAAAATAAATAAACATATTAGGGTAGATAGAAGTGACGCTTTCATATTCTTGCCAGCAAATGGAGGAAGTAACTAGTGTATTCGAGTCTGGTGTTCAACGTATTTTGCAAAAATATTAGTATTACCCATATAAATTCCACATTGTACAACATTTACCCATCGGCGATGCTGAGCGCTAAATATTGTTTTGTCAATGGTATTTACAACAAATCCATACTGAAAAATCTTTTGGCAGACTCGTTATCTGGTTCGATAAATCTTATTTTTCAAATACGGGCATTTTCAGTCGCAATAATTCAAGAAACTGGTCCGCAGAAAATTACCAGTTAATTTTCGCTTTGGGGTTGGGGTCTCGTATTTCGTTTTTGGAAGACACATAGTCTATAAAATTTTTGAAGGAGCACTCACGGCGCGTCGGTAACTAAAAATCCTTAAGAAAGTTATACCACAACTGATGGAAAATGTTCCATTAGCACATTATAATGCCGTTTAACTTCAACAAGACGGTACCCCAAGTGTGCACTTTTAAGGGCATTTTTGGGCCATAGCTTTCATCAAAGATGGATTGGTATCCACGGACCCATGGCCCCCTCGATCTCCGGATCTTTCGATTTTAGATTTTTTTCTTATGGGGTTTCATGCAATATAAAACACAAATATCAATCTGTAGCGGAATTTCGTAGGGCAATCGATTTAACTTTCCGAAATTTGCAAAGAAGGCCTATGATTCTTTTGAACGCTGTTAGAAGAATAACGAAAATAAGCCAATTTTTGTATACAGGAAAATAAACGTCATTTTGAAATCCACCTTTGAAAACTTTTGCTTTTTCAAAATTTTGTTTTTCCTAAATTAAGTTTTAAGTAAGATGGATAATAATTTTATTGTTTTGTTTTGAGAAAAATTCAATAATTTTAGTTAAAATGCTGTAATGAATAATTAAGAGCTGAGAATTAAAAAAAAATTTAAATTAAGTTTAAAAGTGTTACATCTTTAATATAATAATTACTTACATGAATTTTGTTTTTAATACGTTTTAGCCATAACCTACTAATCGGACACAAAAAAATTTTGAGCTTGTTTTTCCAAATAACTGCATACATGTATATATTTTTGGAAAGCCCATATTAATCCTAATAAATATAAAGAATATACAGGGTGTCCCATTTAGAAATATAAAGATGGGTCCGATAACTTTTTGACCCGACCTCGTAAACTTATTCTGAAGCGGCACTGATTCTACGGAAAAATCATATTAGGAACAGTTTTCGCCTTTTTGATATGTTATCTGATATTTGGGATGCAAGGGATGCCCGAAAATACCACATTTTCAAAAACGCCCTGTCTCTCAAAAACTAAAAGGGCTATGAAAATTCTAAGCCATCTTTACACACATAACAGTGGCACATATCGCGAAAACCGCAAACCTCTATCTTTAAAAATAAGGAACATACCCCGCAAAAGTACCGAAAATGGGATACTACAGGTATCCCATTTCCATACAATCCATGACGATTATCAAATTGCATACAGCCAATATGTTTGAGCAGAGTTATTAAGGTTGTGGATGACTGCTTGAAAATAAAAGGTCTTTAGATGGGCTGTTAAAACTAAGTAGTTGTGTCATATAATATCAACCTTAAAGTTGTAAAGCAATTTTACCATAAATCAGTGTAATGTAGGGATAAACTAACGAATTTTTGGTGCGAATCTATTATCTCGGAACAAAATGGTTCATGGGATATCAAAAAACTATTTTAGCAATGGAGTTCAAATTTTACACAAAATTCGAGTATTGATAAAATTCTGGTGCGAATACGGAACAACAGTTTAATAAAAGGTTTAAAAAAGTAGGTATAAATCCATTTTCTAAAATAAAACCTTTTTATGAGAAAAGATAATAAATTACATAATTTATTTTATTATAAATTAGGAAAATTAAAGGAAAATGTCATACTAAAGTAATAGAGTATTGTTTTTACTTGAGTATGGTAAGTATGTATGTTGTTAACTAGTAGTTCTTTAAGAAGTTAAAAAATAATTAACAAAGATTGGGGTTTTTTGGAATGGGGTACCCTAAGCTAATAATTAGAGCTAAGTATAAGGCATTCAATAATATCACATTGAATCAACTGTATTTAACGTTTCTTTACGACTATTTTTTCCTTAGACATAACATGTATGCGTTTTTAATTTTTGCGTTATTTATTTTAAATAATTTTATAATTTTAATTTATAATAATAATAATTAATTTATAAATATATCAGGTTTGATACCTTTATCTTTAAAGACAACCGAGATATTTGACAAAAATCCTGTCATAAGAGGCTTGTAATAGAGACAGAGAGAGAGAGACGAGCGATTTGCTACATAGTGGACTTAATAGGAATGTATTGCTTCTTATCGCCGAATTCTTGCCAAATTTTTCGGGTATATTTAAAAATAAAGGTATCAAATCTGGTATAATTGTAATCAGCAAGAAGAGGCCCATTTTATAAAATATAAAATACAGGGTTTTTCATTAAAAAAATATATTTTGGGTCTGCTACACAGTTTTGAGATATTTTGTCTACATAAATAATAGTTTTCTGTAACTACATTATAAACTCTGCAACTTTTATATTCAACATTTCGTATATAAGATATATATAGTATATAAGTAAATGCAGGATACTATTAAAATATGGATATTAATAAATGTTGATTTACAAGACTCCGTGCTTTTTAGGTCAAAGGTTAATACATTTTTTTTAATACAAAACCCCTACTAACCGTATTGGCGTCTCCCCGAGATTGCTTATTTATTTGTTTCATCAGAGGTCTGTCCGTTTTGATTTACAATTTTTAGAAAAAAATTTACCAGTTTCTACACCGTTCGTCACATTTGATTTTGTGACATAATTTAAAATAAATTGAATAAGTAGTTTTTACACTGATTTTTTTAAGACCGCCATTTTGATCCTTCATGTTGAATTGGAACCAGTTTGGTCCTATATCCCATTTAATTTTTGTGAAAATTTTTTTACGTCGAATTTTTAGTCATTTTATTTGGTCCTCATTTTGTTCCGCCATTTTGGATTCGTATCACAATTATACTATTTTATCTCCATATTACACTTAATACTTGCACAAAATTTTAAATGAATGTAATAGGTAGTTTTTCAGGCTGATTTTTTAACAATTCTATTAGGCTACTGTCTTGGATTCATACCAAAGTGTTACCAGTCCATTTCTACATCACACTTGATTTTTGTGCCAAATTTGAGGTAATTTGGGTAACTAGATTTTAGTAACTATTTTTTAACACCCCACTAAGCCGTCATTTTGTTTCGCCATATTGGATTTTTACCAAAACATTACCAGTCAAAAACCTTTAATTTTTTATTAAAATTTGAAGTCATTCGGATAAGTAGTTTTTTAACTATGTCCCAAATTGGCACACAGACTGACGGAATTGAGAAAACATATTTTCGGGCATCTATAAGCGCTAAAATTTGAAGCTATGTTTAATTGCATAAGGAGATTTTCTTAACGATTACAAACAATTTATTTGGGCGGCATTTTGTTTCGCCATCTTGAATCAATCCAATCAATAGTTTTTCCGGTTGATTTTTTTAATATTTTATTAAGCCGTCATTTTGTTTCCCCATCTTGGATTCGTATCTAAGTTTTACCAGTTTTTTACGTAATACTTAATTAAATTTCAAGTAAATTGGAAAAGTAGTATTTTAGTAATAACTTTTTTACCATTACACTAGGCTGCCATTTTCATTTTGCCACCTTGGATTCCTACTAAAATTTTGCCAGATAATTTTTGGTAATATTCGATTTTTATGCAAAATTTCAAATAATAATAGTTTTTTTAGTAACAATTTTTTTTTAATATTTCACTAGAACACCATTTTGTTCGGCATATTGGATTTTTGCCAAAATGTAACCATTTCATCCCGGTATGAGCCTTGATTTTTGACAAAATTTGAAGTCAATAGGATAAGTAGTTTTTGAGCTATGCCGCGTACAAATAGACCGATAAACAAAGTGACAGACCGACGGAATTGAGAAAACATGTGTTTTTGGCATCTAGTGACCATAAAACATGAAGATGTGTAAAACCTTGGAAGGTGATTTTTTCACGATTACAATACTTCCCCTTTAAGTAAAACGATTATTTGATAATCCATTATCTAACTGGTCGAATAAGCAGATGGGATATTTATTTTCAATAAAAAAACAATGCGGGTTATTCACGTCGACTTTTTAGTTTCTTATTTTTTAAACTGTTTTTCATTTGAAGAAATTTCCATTACGTTGAAAAATGAAAACTATTTTGTTTTTCATTTAATATTTTCGCTTTCAAATGACATCAAATGCCATTGAATTAAACACTGTAAAAGCATTACGCCAAAAGTATTTTAATGAGTAGACGGAGCTGATGTGTTTTGCTAATAAAATATCTCTGGATATTACGTTTGCCGTTTAAAATGAATTCCAGAACGGAAACAGAAGAGTTTTGAAGAAACGCCTGAATAATTTAGTAGCTCAAATCGAATGCGCAATAAAAAATTAGCTTTGTATTTGTAGAGGTACAGTAAGGATCAAATATATTAGGCAAAAATAATATTGTTTTTGCCTAGTGTGTTTTGCTTTGTGTCACCTTGGGTTATGAGTTTCCCCATAGCTTTATGCTGTTCCGTGCTGTATAGAGATCAGGGCGAAGATTTTTTCTCTTGGTAACCACCAATTCAGTCACATTGATGACTATGGCTTGGTTTTGTCTATGATGTTGGCATAGTTGTACTCGTCCCTGTACTAGTTGGTTACAAAAAAATTTAATGTTGAAAATTTTAATACAATCCTGTATATTTTTTAAACATTTAGTTAGAGCTTAAGATTTTCCTTTTTGCAAAATTTTCCAAGTTACCAAATATTTTCAAAATTTCAATTTTGAAAAACGATTTTTTAAAAATTCATTATGGAAGCATTCCCTCTTTACCAATTAAATTTTTAAAAAATCAACATAAGACAGAAAACAAAATTCATTCAAACACACTTAAGAATTAAGACACCAAATGGGGTTCATTTTAATTTTTGATTAAATGGCCAAATAAAAGGACAACCAGTTCTATCACACGTAAGTAATTCCATCACACACATCAGTTTAAACAATTCGAATACGAATATAGCTATTTGGTAATAACATTATGCTTAACGTATAGATTGTAATATATTATTGTATTATAAATCTTTCCTTGTACTAAAAAAAATAAATATATCATAATTTATAAGTATATAAAGTAATGAACTATTTTATCTGTTTATGGTGGTATTCGATACAAGGGAAGTTGCAGGAATGAACATTTGGCGATTTTTGACATTCTATTTTTTGGTAATCGTATATATTTTTCGGTCATTTTTCTACTCTTTTATGTTTGTGTCTAATAGTTTGTTTCACTCCCATAAATAAATTCATTCAGATTGGAACGAATATACATTTTTCATCTCCACGACATTTACTTGTCAAGATCTTTAAGTTCAAATCTAACATTCATGTATACAATTATTCACTTACCGTACCTACTTAAACACAACCACTGTTTCGATAATCTAGGAAACCATATTTTATTTTGTTTTTATTAGTTTTAAATCAGTGCATTATATTAATGTTATTATTCGTTTTTCATAACTTTATTTACATAGTCTATAAAAAAATAACTTGTCATTATTTTCCTCCAAAAAATGAACTTTGTATTGAACTATGTTCACCATTTGGTTTTGCCATATAGAAATCGCTTTTGGATTTTTACCAAAAAGATTACATTCTATTCCCATATGACCCATAGTCTGACGGTCATGTTTTTCGGGACCTAAGGAACGTAAAACAGAAATTCCGGAGAATGATTTTTTGACGATTACAATGTTTCCTCTTACAAAGGAAGTAAAAATTTAGAAAACTTTGATAAATAAACTTTTATTAACAATTAATAGCATGTTGTAAACCAAAAATAGTAAACTTTGGAAAAAGAAAAAATCTTTCTAATTAATTTAGAAATACCAAACTATTTTCACTATTCCGTTGTTGTTTATAAAAGAGCTAGATAGTCCTCTGAATAGGTTTTCAATGACACCATATGCTACTATCGTTTACAAGTTAGTAATTACTAATTAGTATGAAAACAGTACTTTTCAAAATTTCTCCACGTTTCCAATAATTAAACTGCTTTATGTTAAACATTTTCTGATAGCAAATTAGTTTTTTTCTATGAGGTACTTGGATACATTTATGAAGTAATATATGATTTAAACTTTCTATTTAAATTCTGGTAGAAATATTAAGGTGCAAAATGGCAATTTAAACAAAAACTAAATTTATTAACTTTTAGTACTTAATCAGCTATTAAATGAGTTTGAGGAGAAACTAATCCATTGTTTTAGTCTTATCAAGTAGTTTCCTAAACATTTAATTAGTAAACACAAATTGACCTCATATTTAAAAATAATGAGTAAGTCGTCATATGATATAGCATCAAATTGCGAAAAAAATTAGAATTTATTTAGTTTAATGCTTTTTCACCTATCTAACCGAATATAAGTAAACCTGAATTATCTATCAGTGCACTATTATTAATAGAATCTTATAATTCAAGCTTTACTTGTTTATTTGAATTAATTCATTATAGACTGTTTCAGAAATGTATAGAGTAATAAAACCTCATTAGGTATGTAAAAGGACTACAAGGTGACCCACCAATAATTTATGCCACTTCCATAGTTTGGGATTAATCTCAATGCAAAACTTTTTCTTTTATCAAGTGCAGGTAGTACCATCCTGTTTTATGCGTTTTGACTATTGTTATCCGTTGATAAACACTGAAAATGGTACGCCAAAGGCGTGCGGATGAATACTTATAGAAACAATTTAAAATTAAGGAAATTTTATTTTAACAAAATGAAAATTATATATAATATCTGCATAATATATATAAATAAAATAATTATTATTATATATTATTATACAACAATTAAATTAGAATAGGTTATATTCTTCGTCATCTGAGGAACTGTCTTCAACTCTTGATATTATAGTTCGGTCGACCGTCAGATTGTCAAGATCACACATTTTCTCCTCCTGTTGGCCAGTTCTCTGGTGTCACTTCCTTAATGGCTTGATCGTTATCTGAAGAACTGTCTTCACCTCTTGATATTATAGTTCGGTCGACCATTTGATCGATCAGGTTGTCAAGATCTCATATTTTCTCCTCCTGTTTAATCACGTGCTGGACTGCTTTTCGCCAGTTCTCTGGTGTATCTTACTTAATGGCTTGATCAAACAGTAGCTTAACATCTTTTATTTTAAATGTCGGGTTTTGTCTTCTTACAAATCCTTTCATTTGCGCCCATATAAGTTCTATAGGATTTAGTTCGCAATGATATGGCGGTAAGCGCAGCACAGTACATTAAAATGTTCTGCTATATCTTCCACGGCATATTTCATAAAACGATTTTTGTGTAAATTTTCTATGGCTACTAGTTCTTTTTTTTATCAAATTGGGTTCAAACTTGATATCTTTGGTAGTAGTGGATATTTTTTTCTCCGATATGAAATTAGTGTTTTCTCTATGCGCCGTGAATTACAGCTTGCGTCATAACCACTAGCGACTCAGATATTTTATCATTTCACCAAATAGTCTTGGAAAACATCCGAATTCATGTCCTCATAGTAATCTCCCGTTTAGCAGGATTGGAAAGTTAGCAATCCTTCTTTTAACAATCCTACTTCGCTTCCAATGTGTACAATTATTAGTCTCTTCCCTTTTCCCAAAGGCACTTTAATACCTGTTAACTGGCCTTCGATGAAAGCTTAGCGGGCACTAGATATATTTTTGTCTTGCCACATTTTTTATACTATATAACCTTCATTGATCCACATCTCATCAAGATAAAAAAAATTTCATTTACTCCCTACGGTACTGCTTTGTACTTCCAAAGTATTTCCGTTGCCACAAATAATTTCATCTCTATCCAGTAAAATTGCTTTTCGGTTATGCTTTTCCCAGGCAAAATCCATATTTTTTAAAGTTGTCTATAAGAGTTTTGTAGTTATCAAAGGAATACTGTCATCTTGGCCAAGCTCCATCAAAATTTTAAGAGTGGGTATTTCTTTCTTAAAATAAAAAGAGTGAACTATTCTTGGAATTGCACATTTCGTGTCTTCATCAAGGACATTTGCTGGTCTTCCTGGAATTTTCTTGGAAGGTTTCACTTAAACTGCTATTTTTCTCTGCCGCAATAATTTGAAAACGGTGGACTTTCCAATTCCATTCATTCGGGAACATCATTCAACAATTTCTTGTACAGTAAAACTAGGGTAATCGTGTTTTATGCAATGGTGTACATTTAAAATAATAACTTTTTCACTCACTGATAGTGGGAAATTATTAGAACATCTGTTCGTTGTAGTGAATGTCGCCATTTTATTAATATTCTTATACTACTGTTAACAGTATTGCGTAACAGGAAATACTAACATGTTTAAAACACCGTTAAGAAGTATTTATGATGTGTGTTTTATTACCTGCCTTTATTAAGTACTAGCCTATTATGTATGCATTGAGTAATAAATGTAATCTATAGATAGATAAAACCTCATTAGGTATGCAAAAGGACAGGAATTTAGAAGGATCTTTATTATTATTTCTATAAACAAAGTTTACTACGTCCATGGACGACCCCGAAATTCAGCCAAACTGGACGAAGTTCCCCATTTTATTACTCTATACATTTCAAAAACAAACTATAAAAAGAGAAAAAACGTATTTTTTTGCCATTTGGTTTATGATATTTCGAATATTATAATTATTGTTGCTATTAGGTTGTTCATATATTATTATCGCATTAAACAACCTTATTAAGTTTAAAAAATAATTTATTAATAGCAAAATTCGAATAACACTACATTTTTAAGCGGCAAACTAATTGGAAACGTATTTCTGAATCAACATTTTCTATCAACTAGGCTCATTTTAAAATTCCGGGGCTTATTTAGAGCTGGAGCGACCCTTCCAGATAATTTACACCTTATTCCGGTTTGGAGATGTTGTCGGTGGGATGTCCGGATGGCGAGCTCTGAGCTCCCGGTCACCCCGTGTATTTCAATATCTTTAAATTTGTCTTTCTTTATAAACCCTTCTAATGCATCTTGGCTTCCACTAGATGCCCCTTGAGAGTACTACTGGTCTCAGGAAATGACCTTTGCTTTCAATCTATCCCCTTACCCCTCCCACTCCCGCCACATAGCGGCCATTACGCTAATATTCTTTGTTGAACTGCGGCAGACGAACGGGATAGAATGCAGGAACAACTAGGCCTCACACGTTCACAGCGTTTGCTCCCTTTCTAGCGTGGTCGTTAGTTTCCACACTGAGCGGTTGAGTCTCCCATTTCCCCCCGAAATAAAGCAGCAGAACCGAACACGTGGAACCACTTATGTTAATAACACAGAGGTCTGCCCTCGACGATACGAACCGGAAGACTGTGGTCAATAATTTAATGTTAATCTTCATTCGAATTTCTGCAAATATGGGTTCGCGAAAAAGTTGTAACGAAAATGAACGACAAGTCATTATTAATCTTGATAGGACAGGTCATTCGTATCAAAATATTGCAGAAATGGTTAATCGTTCCAAAAAGGCAGTGTTTAACGCTGTTCATTCATGGCACCACTGGAACTGTTCCTAGGAAGCGACGTCCCAGAAAAACTAGTATGGAAACAGATCGTCGAATTGTTCGCATTTCTAAGGCAGACCCTCACAAATCAGCAGTTGATGTTCATAATCGTGTGAATGAGGGACAACTTTTTGGCAGGGTACCAACCTTTCTGAAGTGAATCGAAGGAGCCGTTTGGAATTTGCTAGAAATCACCTTCCTTGGAACGGCCAACAATGGAAGCAGATACAATGGTCACAGAAACTTGGTGGTGGTTGTATGATGGTACGAGGCTCAGTCCCTTAGAATGGTGTTGGTCCTCTTTATAGAATAACTGGTACTATGGATCAGCATGAATACATTAATATACTCGAGAACGTATATATACGGCAAACTAATTGGAAACGATACCTTACGAAAATTCCGAGTACTTCCGAAGATATCCGCAAAAAAACGAAAATCTTCATTTTCCTTTTTACTTTTTTCAGGCCGCAGAGATATTACAAAATAAATTTTACACCTTTGTAGCCACTTTTTCTCCTGTACAAGATAAAGTATTAAGATTTAAAATACGATGTTTCATATTCGAGTTCTTTTCATCATCTTCATTTTATTAAATACTGACCTGGACTTTTTATTTCCTTTTCAACAAGCACTCGACCTTCCAAGACCAACGTTGTATCACACTTAAGG
The DNA here is from genome assembly GCA_030620095.1 of Kuschelorhynchus macadamiae. Classification (NCBI taxonomy): domain Eukaryota; kingdom Metazoa; phylum Arthropoda; class Insecta; order Coleoptera; family Curculionidae; genus Kuschelorhynchus; species Kuschelorhynchus macadamiae. Next base: position 50,460 of record JAUTXW010002586.1, read on the forward strand.
TTTGAACAGAAGATTTAATATTTTCCCATAAGAGACAATGTGCTAGATTCAATGAAGTTTAATTTCCAAAGGTAATATATTAAGATCCGTTGGAAATATTGCCAAAAATGTCTCTTTCATCGAGCGGTACAGGTATTAGAGCGTGAGAATTGAGCATTCTCAATTAAAGTTTAATTTTTTATGTTATTTTCCTGAAAGCTTCTTTCTCTCTGGAGTACGTATAAATGAATACTATTAATGCTTATTTTTTTGGTATAGGTATGTTTAACATTTCTTCATTAAAACTCAACAGGCATCAACATATAACATTTTTAATGAATAATTAGAATATTTATTTTATTATATCAGACTCAAACAGGTACTTCTACCGTAACAAATATTTAAATCGCATACAAATTATATTCTACAGCAATTCCTTAGATGAAATATTTTAAACAAAATCTGCTCATCTACTGAAACCACTAAATAACAGCTATTTGGATAACAAACCTTATTTAGTAGGTATATAAATATCTTCATGGTAATACTAAAAGACCATATAGTACCTGTGCTGCTTCTAGAGTTATAGTCAATATTCGTTTTTGTACATTATTTACCATTGTAAAAACTACTCATTGCATTAAAATTGGTTTGTGGAATTGTATCGATTGTTTCACTGTACATTTTAACTTTCTGGTATAATGATGTAGAAACAAGTGAAAAATCCAAAAGCTGTAGGATTTGTTTTTTAATTTGCTAATGCTTTATTTTTATGGTTATTGAGTGTTTAAAAAGAAACATGAAAAACCATTTGAATTTTTTTAATGGAACACCTAGTGTATGTATATTTAATACTAACTCATTTCTTTGCTAATCCTTAACATCCCAGGAAAAACAGAATGGGTTTAACATATTTTCTTATCTCAGTAAACAAAAAAATTACGTTGTAGAAATTTTAACTTTATAATAATTTTTCCGTTTATGTTTAATAACAAAAGTATCAAATCTAGGATAATTATAATCACTAAGAGGCTCCTATAGTAATAATAAAATATAAGACGATCATTAAAAAAATATAAATTTGCATCTGCCGCTATTTCAGTTAATTGTAATTATTTGGTCTCTTAGATTTCTTGATATTTTTTATATCGTATAGAAAGCATTTGGCAAAGTACCTATCTAATTTCAGGGCTACAGTACATTAACATAACAATTTTACCGTTTTTTCATGTTCCATATGGCATGATCACGCATGAATGTTCATTTTGCTAAATAACTTCTAAACGATGCTAAATAGCGAAATAATCCAAGAAACCACAAAGTTACAGAGCGCAATGCGGAATTTGATTTTATTATAAAAATGACCAGTGACGTCACAGTTAAAATTTCGAGGGGGGGGGGGTTGAAATGGGCTCGCGTCCTGGGATATATATCACATTGTAGATTTTTCTAAAATCTTTTATAGCCATTTCGTATACATTGTGTATGCTGTGTTCAATGAAGAAAAAAACACGGAAAAAAATTAAAACTTCAACATTTTACATCAACAAACTGTATCTCAAAAAGGAAGACCTTGTGGACACATATTTACATAATCCTTTAGTTCTAGACTGAGTTAAAAAAGTACATCTGTAGAATAGAGTCTCTATTCGGAAGCGGGGTAAACAAAACTTTGAAAATACTAACTGTGTTTTCAAAAAGACAATAGTGAACGGTTAAACGGGGTCTTCTATATATTGCCCTTCAGTTAGAGGGCTAAATTTAAAGAAAAAAAAACTAAAAGTCATTACGAAGTTAAAAAACATTAATATAAAAAAGTCCGTTTTTTGTACAAACATTGTAATTTTATAACATTTGTTGTCGAAAAAATGTAGGTATATTTAAAATATGCTCCAATTACCTTATAATTATAGTGTAAATTATGAGACAAGAAGTGAATGAATGTAAAAAGTCTACATCTAGCTAGTATGATGCATCGTTTTCTGTTTAAAACAAAAGTTAAAAAAAAACAATTTCATACATTCTCTAGGTAACATGCATTCGCTTGATTTTTTAATGAGTAATGATTACACTCTTATAGTTTTATCCACATCTAATTATACCCGAAAGAAAACAAAATTAATTGTAACACTGTCAGGACGATTACCTTCCGCAAACTCGACGTTGATGTCACCCCTCTCTGAAAATTATGTGTATTATGATATTAATTATTTAGCAGGGTCTGCAGGCAAAAACGTTAACCCTAAACGCCGGTATATTCTAGTTTGTTTTTGTCAGGCATGCCCACACAGATAGTTCGCTACAAATTGAAATTTCTTAGCAGAGTGCAAAAACTTAATTTTAACCATGTAACTCGAAAACCTAATCAGCCGTTTAGATTAGCAAAAACCATCATATTCACAGATAGGGAGAACGTAAATAAATAACAGAAGTTTATTGTTTACATAATAAAGCAACGGTCATTATGGAAATAGCATCACATTACGTTTCATTACTATGATCCAAGCGGATGAAGGATACGAGTTTTGTGAAAAGAAAAATTTTATTCATTCTGCTCAGAATTTCTTTCGTTTATTTCATTTTACTTTTATTCATTTATTAATACCTTAATTTCTACAATATGCTACTATTACCTATATAAGCACATTTCTTACAAAAAGAAGCAGATATACAGGGCGAAAAGGAAAAGAAATATTTGAATACGTTTAAGGAAGAGTTTAAATAACAGAGAGTCAAACACCAAACTTTGAGGAAACAAATGATATACATTGACCTTATTTTGTCGTAATTTAAATATTAAATGACCCTTATTTCAAAACATAAAATATGGCATGCAAAGAAAGTCACATTGTGCTGCTCTTAGTTTTTTTCATAGCCGAGGTTACAAAATCAGCCAAGGCGTTAATCTGCCTTTCGGCAGTGTGAAACATATTTTTTTTTCTAATTAAAAGCTACTTTTTAATAATAATTCACAGACCCAAAAAATGCAATAATATAACGGAACAAGAACAAGAATTTAAAAAGCTAATTATCCAATTTTCGTCTAATTTTACACCAAAATCAGATGTTACATGGGAATGATCTGGTAAGATTTTGGTATGAATAGAAGATAGCAAGTAAGCAGTACAAACTTTCGTTTCTGCCCAACATTCGTTCAGGTAACAGTGTTAATAAAAATTTAATCAAACTTGAAAATACGTTAACAAAAAAAAATGTTCTTAATACAATTTATGCAGATCAACTTGCTGCATATTCTAAAATTATTTTTATTTATACGCGGTGGTCCATAAAACCATCAAAGGTTGTTTTTTATCTTTTTTTGAATGGAACTACCTATTTTTTATTGCAAATTCGGATACCTTGGTCAATTCTAGCATGAATTTAAGTAACATACACGAATGAAAAATGATACTCGAATATCCTTGAATTTAGGCAATTGCAATTTTGCAGTTCTAATAGGCATTAAATGTGCTAACTAAGGCCAGTAGTGCAGCTGCCCAACCTTTCTTGGTTCTGAGCAATCATTAATGGAATTTGGAGTCTCTAGAATCAAATCAAAACTTGATTGTTTTAAATGGCACTACTTAACTTTGAATATGTCATTGAATGTAGAATTTTATAGACTTTCCAGTGATCTTAGACTGTAGGTATCTATATCTTACGGTTTTGCTCAAATCCTATATTTTAAAATTTTTCGCTTAATTAAATTAGTCCTATTATGGCCATGACATTTTAATAATAAAGAACTGTCAGAGAATGTTGCTTCATTTACTGTGTATTGCTTGTTGTTTTGTTGATATAAGAAAAAATGTTAATGAAAATGAACAATAATTATTGTTCGCATATCGCAATCGATATGATTTATGTTCTGGGAGAACGTTTTAAAAATCCCGTACTGCCGAGTCGCATGCACAAGGCGAAATATCCCGAGCGTAAGCATCAACCACGAAAAATGTTTCCAAATGATAATGCAAAGGTTTGATAACATAGGAAATCTTCATTATACTAAACAAAATAGAGAAACAACTGTAACAAATGAAGAAAACGAATTTCGGGTTATGTTGGCTATAACGGAAGATGGTCCTTTTTTCTCAATGGTACCTTAAATGGTACTAGGTACGTAGAATTTTTACAACAAAATTTAATTGAATTCTTGGAAGATGTTCCTCTCGTTAGAACAAGAGATATGTATTTCCAATAAGATGGAACACCACCTCACCATGCACGTGCTGTGACTACTTGGCTGAATATTCAATTCCATGAAAAGTTGATATGAAGGGCAGGACCAATACGTTGGTGTCCGCGATCCTCCGACATGACCCCCTTTGATTTTTTTGTGAGGGTATGTCAAAGATAGGGTTTATACTGAAGAACCAATAACAGTTCAAAATATGCATGAACTAATTAGAAATGCTTTAAGGACAATCACGCCGAAAATGTTATACAATGTGCAGCGATTCTTCTGTAGACGAATTGAATTTTGTTTACAACAGGAAGGTGTTCACTTTGACATTTGCTGTAGTTTTTTATTTATTTATTTTAGATTGTTATTGTCAGTTAGTAATAATTAGTTCTAAATTCTTGTGCAATAAAAATAAAACTCATTTTATATTTATTTATTGTAGGTTGTTATTGTTAATTGGCAATTAGAACTAAATTTGTGAAGCGTACGTATTCTCACGGGGTGCCTCCGGTTTTTGAGTTGTTAATAAAACTTAATTTCAAAAAATAACGGGAATAACTGATTATTAGATAAAGGTTTAGATTTAAAAATAGCACAATTTTAACTTTTCTGTACTCTAGTTGTGATGTTTATAGTGCTTATTGAATATTCCACCATTTGTAAATCGCGTTTTCATCTGTCCAAAGAACTTTAGTCCGAAAACCAGATATATCTTGGCATATTCCATTTATAAACCAGTCACAAAATGTTGTTCGTCTGATAAAATAATTTCCTTGAAAACTTTGATTTAATAATCGAGCTGGTCAACGTTTACTTTTTGAAAAGAAAACTTGACTTTGGTACGCGTAAGGTATACACAACAGAGTTAGATTAAAATAAAAAAAATATTCCCGATTGCGACTCTTTTCTTGAGTTTTTAGGTAAAAAAGCTACGGTTCTAGAAAGCTTAAATTCAAGTAAACCTGAACAAAAAAAGTTATTCGAAAAATAACTCCACAATCTAATAACGCACAAAACAAGTATAAAATTCGTTCAACATTTAAATTTAATTTTTACAATTCAAGTTTACATCAAATGTATCCTTATGAACATTTTAAAGAAGGAAATGTAAGTAAATATCACTACTATACCAGCATGTTTTCAGATTTACAACTGTTTATAATGCCCTAACCTCTAAAACCAAAGGGAAAAAAACTTTGAATGAATTAGCTTAATTTTTAAGTAACTGGTAAAATGGTAATTATTATTTTTAGGAAGAAATTAATGATATAGTTTATTATGCTATGTTTAAAAAGTAAGAGTTAAAGACGATTTAACAACTTTCGTTAAATCTTCAGGTTTATTACTATTAGATTTTATATGTACCATATCGGATTGTGTTTTTTTGCATATTCAATATTTTTTCGATGTTGTGTTCATAAACTGTGAAATATTTCCATATTAGATTTTGTGGAATACATTCTGTAAAAAGACTGAACATAATTTTGTTTCCCTTTCATTTCCTTCAGTGCAGGGGTGAACCAGTTTATGTGGGCTCTACCTACTTTGGCCCTTTTTCGTGGAAAATTATTTAAATTGCATGATCTTATAACTAAGTAAATAGTACACACCTGTTTTCCAACTCAAACTTTACATTGTACACAAAGTCAAAACGTATTCCCTGAACCAGGCTAAACAGAGTCAGTAGACCCCTTCCAGATATTGATCTATAAGTGAATAAATAAGTAAGTAATTGTGTTTGTTTTATTACGATTAGTGTATTTTACATCAATCTCAATAGAAATCGAAGAAATTGTCCATATTTCTCAAGGAGACCTAGTTTTAATAACAAACATAGAAAAAGACTTCAAGTCTCGGTCTCAGTAAATTATTATTTTACATTTTACAAAAAATATGACACGTGTTTCGCCCTTTCGAGCATCATCAGACCTACAAACAACAGAGAGAACCTTAGTAAATAATCACGCTCACAAATCCTAAAACAATAACTTACAAAGAATAAAACTCACTAAAGCACAACAAAACAAACAACTACTTATACATACTTGATTGACACTAAAATGAGGTTAAGTCTCACGTGCATAAACAAAATAAAGTCTTAAAAAAAGACTCATTGGTCGATGATCGATCCCAGCTAACGTTTCTATGTTTGTTAATCTCAATAGAGTTATGATTCGACAAAGATAAATAACATACCTTGAATTGTAAATTAATTGTCCATATTAACTAAAATATTGTCTACAGAGTTGTTTAATCTCGTTTTTTTCAGAAATTGTTATTCCAAAGCCAAAAGACAAAGCCAAGTTATAAAAATCTAAAAAGATTAAAAAAATGAATATTGAAATCATCATTTACAATTGCTTTACATGGCTTTTTATTAAGCATTTGAAACACATAAACTATTTTAATCAGAAATTTATGAAAGTCTTTATATACCTATATGTTGCCACAACACTAATAGGTGAGATTGAAAGTTGCACAGCCGATAGTGCCACAATGTTGCTCCGGGGACAATACGTTAATATCTGTTTTCACATCAGAGACTATTTCGTTCCTGATATAAATTGCAGTCATCGATGTATTTTCTGGTAAAGTAGGTGGCCAGATTACTAGTAACCGTGTATTATAGTATATTCCATTTCTTCCTGATATAGACAGTGTTCACCTAGTTACAATATCATATCACTTGTTTGCTGGATAACGAAAATGAAAGGTTTCTGACTCTCCCGTTTTATGTTGTTAAGAAGAGTAAATTTTGAATCTTTAGATGGAAACTTAAAACTCTGACGTGTTCTGAATCACAATTGGTTTTTGCCCATTTCAGAGGTTTTTGTTTGAAAATAACCTTTAAAGCAACTTTAATGAGCTAATATAGCCACCGAAGTATCGATTAGAAACTTAGATCCATATAGTTTTTTAAATTTTCTACTTTTGTCTTAGTAAATAACCTAATAAAATAAGAAAAAATCAGGAGCACCCTACCAAGAAATGGAAGTTTTATGTCTTATTAACGTTTATCCTATATGGAGCAAAAGGAAGTTGGCAGCAGTATCATGCATAACTCGAAGTAATATTCACATAATAATAAATTCTGATAAAATTCATCTTTATAAAATATACCTTCTGCAAAACATGACTACGATATTTCTATAAAGTTGTTAGCAAAATAACCAGTGGCAATCCAAATTTTACAGCTACCGATACTGGTCAGATGAGAGTCAGAATATATTATAAGATTCATCCTTAAACGTCAACTGTTAAAGTCGGAATATTCGATGATCATATCGTTGGCCCTTTCTTTCTGCAAGGGAATTTGACGGGATATATGTATTTAGATCTGTTTAAAAACGCAATTAGTCTAAGAATTAGCATTGCAATTAACAATTATGAACATTATAAAAAATCAGGTCGTGTTTCAGCAAGATGGATCTCCACTACAATATCAGTTGCATGCGCGACGGTTTCTCAGCGAAACATTTCCCAGTCATTGAATTAGTAGGGGACTATTTAGAGGTCCACACGATTACGGGATTTGTCTCAGTTTAAAAATAAAATGTATGCTACTTAGCCCAATTAATTAGGAGTGTTGCAACAAGGGATTTCCATGGAGTTTCATCCAATAACTTCAGAAATGCTACAAAACGTTTGATAACCGTTGGCACATAATTTCAATATTGAATGAATCATAAATAACACAGGGTAACAAAATGAAAACAAAAATTTGGTGCCGGAAATCTAACATCTGATTTTAGATGTTTTTAAAGTACTGATTCTAAAAATGCCACCAGATTATTTCTATCAGCTCTAGTTTTTGAGATACAGGTTACAGGTTAATTCATGTTTTTTTCTGATAAAGGACAACAAATAAAGAGATAAATATGTACTTAATCGTCAAAATAGAAATTTCCCAGAATCTAATTAACCAAATGGATACTTGGAATTGTCCCTGACCCAATGTTCCTATACTAGGAACTACTCAATACACAGCTCTTAATTACTTTTATACCTGTAATTGCCTATGACTCGATCCTTCTATAGCTGCTTGGCTGTACTCGATTTAGTATATTACTGAGTTTTCCCAAGTAAAGTTGTGCTATCATTTTGTGTAAATTTTGGTCGTTTTGTAGTATCAAGACACTAAACTGAAACAATGGCATCCACAAGCAGACGTACCTGTGTAAATCATCCCGATGCTTTTTGTTATGTGTGTGGTGAATACACTTTGAAAGGGAGCAGAAAAACGATTTCTGACTTTGTGAAAAAAGCTTATCTTACCTATTTTGACGTTCATTTAGGAGATCAAGATAAATCTTGGACCCCACATTTCATATGTAAAACATGTTGAAGTTTGGTGTGCCAATGGTTTGGAGAGAACCGAGAAACCATCATGACGACGAACGGAAAAAATATCCGTTCCATCATTCAGCAGTCTACCTGAACTGACAGAAGATGATACAAAAACATCACGTCTGACGAAATTCAAAGAATTCAATCAGAAAACGACAGCGAATTTGAAGCAGATCTAGCAACTCTGCAGTGTTTCAATCAAGAAGAACTAAACGGTCTTATAAGAGACCTGAATCTCTCAAAGGAATCCGCTGAATTACTTGCATCCAGATTAAAAGAAAAAAATCTACTTTGTCCAGGTACTAATATTAAATTTTATCGTAAAAAAGATAAGGATCTGCTGCCTTTTTTCGCTCAGGAAAATGACTTGGTATTCTGTAACAATATAAAAGGGCTCTTAGAAAAAATGGGTTTGCCTGAATACACTCCAGATGATTGGCGTCTTTTTATTGACAGTTCAAAACGTAGTTTAAAATGTGTTCTTTTACATAACGGTAACAAATATGGCTCAATTCCTATTGGTCATTCTACTACCATGAAGGAAGAATATAAAACAATTGCATTAGTTTTGAGAAAATTTGAATACGAAGAACATCAGTGGGCAATTTGTGTTGATTTAAAAATGGTTAACTTCCTCCTTGGACAGCAGAGTGGTTATACAAAATATCCTTGTTTTTTGTGCCTTTGGGACAGCAGAGCTGAAAATGAGCACTGGGTTAACAAAAATTGGCCTTCAAGAGATGTCATGATTCAAGGAAAACAAAACGTGATCAACGAACCTTTGGTTTCAAGAGAAAAATCTTACTTCCGCCCTTGCATATCAAGCTAGGCCTAATAAAGCAATTTGTGAAGGCTTTAAATCGAGATGGAAATTATTTTGGGTACTTGTCACGTAAATTTCCTGGCATTAGCACGGAAAAACTAAAAACTGGTATATTTGATAGTCCTCAAATAAGGCAACTTGTTAAAGATCCACAATTCACCACATCAATGAACGAGACTGAATCTAACGCTTGGTGTTCATTTGTTCAAGTAGTACAAAATTTTCTTGGCAATCATAAAGCAGAGAATTACGTAGAATTAGTGGAAATTATGCTCTCAAATTTTAATATTCTCGGCTGTAACATGAGTATAAAAGTTCACTACCTCCACAGCCACCTAGATCGTTTTCCAGAAAACTTAGGTGACTGTAGTGAAGAACAGGAGGAAAGATTCCATCAGGATATTAAAACTAAGGAAGATCGTTATCAAGGACGATGGGATAACCACATGATGGCGGACTACTGCTGGAGCTTTCAGCGAGACTGCCCTAGTAAACTCCATTCTAGAAAGTCGTATAAAAGAAAATATTTATTATTATATTAGTGACTAATGTAATTATGTAAATTAAGTTTTTGCAATAAATACTTAAATCCATGTTTCTTTGTTTTTTTAACTGGCAATAGTAATATTATATATTATAACAGTTATAACGTAAAATATATATACAATTATTTTTTAAACTAGATCTGACAAAATCTGAGAACTTTTTTACATTCTGCATCCAAAAATTACCCAGGAACAGTTAAAAAATCGCAGGCACCAAAGTGTGTGTTGCCCTGTGTAATTACGTACAGGTTCAGCATTTTACTTATTACATGCAAAACATTATTTCTTGTCAACTAATAAAGCGAACTTACCAAACTAGGTTGAAAATAGAATTTAATAGACTTTAGAATAAAATACCTACTACTTCACCCCCTGTTTTCCATGTAAAATTGTAGGCGTCATATAAACTGAATACAGAACCAACTTGATAGTATGGTTGAAATGTGCTCCCTGGAATAAGTAGCGAATTCTTTAACAAGAATGTAAATTCGAAAAAAAATTGATTAAATTCAAGAAAGGATCAGCTATGATTCGAATTCAAGCGGAGTTTGAACGTATGCTTAAATGATGTAGAAGAAAAGTGCGTAATCGGTTTTTTTCGCCCACTTTACGGATACATATTTTCATTGAAGCTTACTGTGAATACATACATTTGGCTCAATGTCGGTTTTTTATTTCTCTCGTAAAAAGAAAGTAATTGTACAAAAATCACCCTCCCAGATTGTTTCACGCTTCAGGGTCCCTAAATTGCCGAAAAACATGTTTTCTCAATTCCGTCGGTCTGTCTATCTATTTGTCTCTTCGCGGCATAGCTAAAAAACTACTTACCCGATTAACTTCAAATTTTTGACAAAAAATAAAGGTCATATAGAGATGAAATGCTAACATGTTGGTAAAAATCCACAAAATAATAAAGAATTACTCATTAGATTGATTTCAAATGGTCAGCAAGAATTAAATATGTTGTAAAAATGAACTGATACATTTGTAGAATGAATTTAAGATGACGGAACAAAATGGCGGATAAATAAAATATCTGTAATAAAAAAAAATCACCTCTTCAGGAGTTTACAGATCTTTACTTTTTAGTGCCCCCTAGATGCCAAAAACATGTTTTCTCAATTTCGTTCTGTCTTTCAGCTCGCGGCATAGCTAATTACATTGTTTCCGAATTGACTTTTTAATCGGACATATGGGCATGACCTGGTGACATAATGTTAAAAATCCACTTTGGCGAACCAAAATTGCGGTCTAGTGATATGTTATTAAATTATTACTAAAAAACTACTTATTAGAATGATTTTAAATTATTTTTCAAGAAATAAGTGTTACATTTTGTTGAACCATATTAATTATTGTGCAAAGTCAAAGTCAAAAAGCAGTTTGTTTATATCAGTTTTTAATAATTTTATTGAGCAGCCGTTTTGTTTCGCCAAACTGCTTTCCTGCGATAGTATTACCAGTTCTACAGTACTACCTGTATAAGTAGTTTTTTGCCACTAATTTTTAACAGTTAATAATCCAACATATTGGATGCGTCAGAAAATACGGAATAAAATGATGGCCAAATAAACTGTTTAAAAAATGAATATAAGAAAAGCTGTTATGCAATTGACTTAAATTTGTATAAAAACATTCGACATGATACAGCGATACACTGGTAAAATGTGGGACGAATTCAAAATGACGAAACAAAATGGCGGTCTAATGAAATTTTTAAGAATTCAGTGTAAAAATTGGTTATTCAATTTATTTTAAATTATGATGAAAATCAAGTGTGACAGGTAGATAATGGTAAAATAATTATAGAATATAATTTATAAAAACGTTTGAAAAACAGCAAGTATCTGTATGTGTTTCTAAACGACTATGTGCCGAACTAAATTGGGTCACATTTCACTAATCCCGATAAAAGGAAAGACTCAAAACGAGGGAAGTTCCGGGTAAAGGAAATTTTCTGATTATTTCGAGGAGGCATTCGGAATATCCTTAATAATTTCACGGGAGAGGATTTAGTATTAACGTGAGACACTTTACCCTGATTTTAACAGATTTCGTAACTTTTACGATGCACCCACTTTATAATATAAGAATTAAAAATTATATATTAGCTTAATTAAATAAATTACATATGGCAAAGGTATGAAAATAATTGCACTATAGAATATAATATATACAGATAAAATTTAATGTGCTTTATTAAGAGTTACACCAAGTTTAAATTATTTCGACCCGCTCATATTTTCCGGGCATATTAAATTAAAAACTAGGTGTGCACAAGTTTCATGCTTAAATATTTTCCATTAAAATAGATAAATTTACATACTTGTTAATTTCATTGAAACGTACTCGTAATTAAAAGGTCACCACGTAACATTTTCTGTTTCTAATTAGTAGTTTTCTCGGAACGTCTCTTTTTTAATTTGAAATAATCACGACATCCAATAATACAGTAACATCATTTCCAAGCTTTGATGCTAATTGGTACGATAATTCAGTAAACATTTGCATGGAAATTAAATCTTAGTGACAAACAGAATTAGAAGATCACAGATAACATCACATAACAATGTTTGTGAAGTATTCTATCTTTTTTAACTTAAGATTTTAGAAGTATAGGTTAGGTGTGGAACGACAGACATTATTATAAAGTAATTTAATTAATATTATATTTGTTGACCTCGAGAATGAGGAAACTGCAATGTTTTTACAAATCTTGGGGCTTGGGGTAACTTGTATGTTTAAACTGGTAAATTTTAAATGTAAATGCAACAGGACTGACCAAAATATCGGCTTAATAAAATGATTAAAAAATTAGTTAAAAACAACTTATACAATTTGTTTTTAAATTTAACACAAAAATTAAGTGTACTGATGAACTTGTAAGAATTTGGTACAAAATATCAGGTAAACGTGGAGCCTGACACAAATAAAAACTACATATAGTTTCTAGAGTTCTAGGAGCTTTAATTTTTGGTTATTGTTTCCGATTTATTGACTTAGCCCCAATGTTATCCCGCCGTAGCCCAACATTTTCTGACCGTAGTCATCTAACTGCTTTTACTAAACTTGTAAAACTCAGAAGAGCCATGGTCGTAACTATACAGATCCCTTCTGACCATAAACAGAGACACCGCTAGTTTTAAGCAGATAATTCCTCTTCCGACAATTGTCAGAAATCCAGTGGCCTGTAGCCCGATAATTCATATCTGATCTTAATCAAAAACCTTCTGGTACTTAACCAGATAAAACCATTCTAACTTTAATCAGAAATCTTCTAGTACATAACCAGCCAAAAACTGCTGTCTGACTTTATCAGTCAGTGAACTGTCTTATCCATTCATAATAATCTTGAAAGTCCAATCCAAGCAACTTTTATTTAGTTAACCAAAGATATTATTTATATCTTACTTATAAACAAATTATTTCATAAACATTTCACTAGAAACCTTCACGAATTCATAACAAATGACAATCTATATGTCGCGAATTGCGAAGATACTGACATTTCCTCCGAACACTCTCAAAAGATAGAGTTTCGAGATATCTACAAATTTTAAATAAATTATTTTTTATAAAACCAACGCATTTTAATAAAGAAAGAAATACCCAATTTTGGGCACTTGAACAATTCGCAAAGGCAGTCTCCTTATAGACGCTTAAAAAATAAATACCTTTTATATGTACTATTTTCCAGGCCTAGTATAAATACATATCCATTTGCGGAACTAAATTGGATCGTATTTCCCTTTCCTTAATAAAAGGAAAGATTCATAAAGAAAATAGTTCCAGGTAAAGTCAATTTACCGATTTTTTTCTATGTTACCAAATTTCGTGCTCGACAATTCCATTTAAGTGTTCCGCACAAGGAAACGGAAACATATTTCTCTATAGCGGTTATTTGCCACAAAATATTTTTCAATTTGAAACTCGTTTTATTAAATACTTTAAGCGAGTAGGAAAAACTGGGGTAAATTAACAAATTTAAGCAAAATATAGATTTTTTTACTTAAATATTCAAGCTAGACAATTTTGCTTTTCATTTTTATTAACACACACATTTTATTTTAAAACATATACAAAAATAAACTGATTATTTTAAACTGAACAAAACATGTTTTCTAACATAGTGTAAATCTGTCATCTTACCCCACTAACGCAAAGCAAGCAATTGTTGCAACTAATTCAGTCCTCCACTCGAGGACCCTGGAATAATTCATCACAACCACGGCAGAAAAATGACTCTTCCGTCTCACATGTGTTACGTTCTTCTTTTTGGAAGCAACTGTTTTGATTTTTTTCTATATGTTTTCGTTTTTTCTCTTCTTTTTGTCTTAACTGATATTATTTATCCTCCAACTGTCCCTTAATGGTCGTACTAGTTATTACAGTCGCCGTCAACTTCTTCCTTTTAGCATTCACCCTCCCCCTTTCGGTATTTGGAAAAAGTCGAATTTTTGAAGTGTTACTTCATCCAATTTATTTTCGGTTTGACTCGTTCCAGGAATTGGCCCATTTTCATTATTATTCATACTAAATATATTTTATTTAACTTTCATTACTTTTTCGAAACGGGGAGGTGTGTCTGAACCTACTTCACTTGTTGAGGAATTTGAAGTCGTTTCTGTTGTTAAATTCTTCTCAATATCCTTTTGGGTTTTCATAAAATTGATTAGAGGCAAATCATCAACAGATTCATTATCTGAATTTAAGTAAACTGGTGGTTGAGGCGGTGTCTTTTCAGTTGTATTGGCCGGTGCCCCTTATGTCGTATTAGTCGGTGCCCTTTCAGTTGTATCGGCCAGTGCTCTTTCAGTTGTAACGGCCTTTATGAAATTATCTTCGCCAAATACAAAAGGGTCAAAAGGTTGAAGGCCGCAAGCCATTCTCGGCATTTGACACCGTTGCGGCTATATTACATGCTTTGGCAAATAGTTGACAAATATGTTTGTCTCCAATTAGCTGCCCAGGGCGGTTTACGAGATGATCATCGCCCTCTTGGTTAAAAAACTTCTTCAGCGTGCCAAAGAATGATACAGTAAGCGGTTGTAACCTGTGTGTTGTGTGTGGTGAGAATCCGATCCTGATTATCCCCTTTTGTTTGTAATAGTTGATTCCAGGTAAGGATTTGCGGGAAGAATGGTTATCTACCATAACGAGAAAAGGATTTTCCGGAGACAAATAAACATATTTCAAAAAGTAACATAGTTACATTAACTATGCACACAACAGTAGTATTTTTACCTCATTCGGCTGAGACAGCTTTAGTTACTTTTCTAGTCCGGACTGGAACAGATGAAAAGCCACTTTCGTCTGTTCTGTGTAAAGGAACTTTTCTACAGCGAGCTTGTGAAAAGATATTAAGCTTGTTTGATTATACTTAATGAAATTAGTTAACCAGTCCTTGCTTGCTAGTTTAAACGATGTGCTATTCCCTGTTCATCAACAAAGTCATAGACTAACTTCCTTAGCTGTATGGCTGTTAATCCAAAACCTGTTTTGTCGATAATTGTAATATAATTAGCAAGTGCCGGACTCTGGTTTAAATTAAACGTAGTAGAAAACCTCCCTCCATGTTTTGGGTTGCTGATCATTTTTCATTTTTTTCGCATACCTGCGCAGAGTCGGTTCTGGGATATCGTAGAGAGCAGTGACACTATTACAAGACTTTCCATCTGATACTTCATGCACAGCCGTAATCATAGCATTTTCATCCCACGTACGTCTGTTTGTTTTTCTTTGGTATATTCGAGGCATCTAAAAGGAACGCAATATTTTAGAGATATTTCCCCACCCGTATATAAAAATAATATAATGCGTGGGGTAAAATGATGAATAGTAGGGTAAGATGACGAACTCGTCAACTTATCCGGGCCATCTTACTCCTTGAGGTTATGTTTACATGTTCCATGAGAAAATATATAGTAAATAATTTTGCAAACTTTTTTATCATAACATACATATATACCTTGCTTTTTATATGTAATATTTTATTTTGGTCTTACCTCAATTTGGAATACAAAAAACCTTAAAAACACGTTCGAAAATTTATATCAACACACGTAAGTCCACAAATCAGCTGTAATAGAAAAGCACGCCGTCGGGGCCTCTCCAAACTATATGAGTTACTTCAGGGTACGTTAACGAGATGGTATTTCCTGTGCGAATAGGGATGTATTGCGTAATCGTATTTTATCAACATTCATCATTTTACCCCCTTCGTCAACTTACTCTACTTTCCCCTACACCTGCAAATTTGGAATTTCTACGTAACATATGATAACCTCGCCTTGATAACACAGCAAACTGCAATAGTACAATAAACAAGTCAAGTAAGTTTTAAGTTTGTTTTTCTAACTTTAGGGGACGCCGCGCGCCGGTCCGAAGTTAAAGAGTTTTTGCTTTATATATATCATATATGATAAAGGTCGAATTTAATTATTTGTTAAGCCAATCAGTTTTAATAAATTCAGTGTCGGAAAAAACGCATAATCGTGTATGAAAATGTCGAAAAGAAAGCACTTTCGGCGAAGCCCATAGTGATATAGGTAAAGAAAGAATAAATTAGCTAAAACTATGGGAGACTTGCCAGTGGCTTGTCTACGATTCTAGAAAATCGAACCGAAATATTCGAGGAGTCTGAAATGGGGAAACCATGAGATGTAAAACATATAAAATTGTATATTTTAATCAGCCAGAATATTGTCAGGGCGTTTCTAAAGCGTGTTCAAAATGACGGACCAAAATACTCTATGAGAGGTTATTTTCTAAAATTTACAAAAATGTATTTTTTTAATGATTGTTAAATAGAATTTTAGCCTTCAAGAATGATAAATGCTAAGCAGTGAAAAAGTAAGGAGAAAATGGCCGTCTTAGTTGGCTGCAAAATATCACGAGGCCAAATAACATTTTAATTTTATGTAAATTAAGTTTTTTTTTAATTTTAAAAAAGTCGGTAAATTTCCTTGACCCGGAACTTCCCTCATTGTGAACCTTTCCCTTTATTAGGAATAGTGAACGATAACCCTATTTAGTTCTGCACATTAAAAAACATATATATATATATATATATATATATATATATATACAGGGTGTCCCAACTAAAAGTATCCACCCCAAATAACAAGTCGCCAAGACAAAAAAAAATAAAACGCTCGGACCCGTCGATTTTGCTTTTGAGGGGGAAATATTTTGCGCCTATTTTCAATTTCGCAACATCACCCTCTGAGCGGGGGTGAGATTCACCCCCAAAATGTTAAATGGAAAGGGGGGGTCGAGTGATACCTTATTTTGAAGGGTTTCCGACCCTGGTTACAACTGCCAAGTTTGAAGCCTCTGCTGTCATTCCCGAAGAAATAGCAGCTTCTCCAAAAAAAAATATTAATAAATTAACTGCAAGAGTTGGCTGCTTTAAATTTAGGGGATGATGCAAGCTAGTGAAAAGATTTTAATAATAATTACTCCGGACGAGAGGAAAATAAAAATAGTAAATGTAAATTAATGGGGAATTTTTGCGTTTAAGAAATGTTTTCTACAAAGACTAAATTATTTTATGAATTGTTCGAAATGTTCGCCATTTACTTCCATGCAATGATACAGACGAGCCTCGAATTCCTCTCGAACATTTTGAAATGTTTCAGGTGTTAACTGACGGCATTCAGCTACTATTCGCTGTTTTAAATCCTCAAGTGATTCTGGCTGCACCTTAAAAATCTTTGTTTTCAAGTGTCCCCAAAGAAAGAAGTCCAACGGCGTCAAATCAGGTGATCGTGCCGGCCATTCGATGGGACCTCTTCTTCCAATCCAGTGATCGGGAAAAGTATTATCGAGAAAATCTCTTACCGGACGAGCGTAGTGAGGAGGTGCTCCATCTTGTTGAAAGAATATCTGATCTTCAGCTAAATCCTGGTCGTTTTCTAGAATCTCAGTAATCTGCGGATCGATGGCATTTTCAAGTAAATTTAAATAACTTTCACCATTTAAATTGCCTTCTATGAAAAAGGTCCAACAACGTGATTGCCTAGAATTCCCGCCCACACGTTTACTTTTAAAGGATGCTGGCTATGGGTTTCCTTGAATAAATGGGGGTTGCTGTCGCTCCAATACCTGCAGTTGTGACGGTTTACTTCTCCATTTAAGTAAAATGTGGCTTCGTCAGAAAAACAAATATTGTACAATGAAATGGTATGGTTGTTTAATTTTTCAGAAATATTCTCACGAAACTCTACTCTGCGATCAAAGTCATCTTCGTTCATTTCGTGAAGCAACTGATATTTAAAGGGTCGAAATTTATGGGATTTTAGAATCCGGTGAACACTGCTTCGGGAGACTCCTGATATTGCAGCTGTTTCTCTGATGGAGTTACTTGGGACCATAGCAACATGGCCAAGGACTGCAACCTCAACATTTTCATTTCTTATTGGTCTTACTCTTTCATGCTTTTTATTGACAACTGAGCCGGTTTCGAAAAATTTGTTCCACAGTTGTAATACACTTCTATGAGTCAAAGAATGTTCGGGATGAGAATAATTAAAACTTACAGCTGCAGCTCTCGCACAATTATTGTTTCTAATGTAAAGAACAATAATTTCGATTCTCTCTTGTATCGTAAACGTTATAGGCAATTGTTAGAAACTTTCGTCTTTTAACACTTTCAGACAAAATAAATTTTAAATAAAATGCACAAATTGTAATAAACGCATGAATGCTTGACACTAAATAAACGATAACAATGTGATTTTATTTTGTTTGTTGCTGATGTTTTATGATAAAAGTAAGAATGGAATGCTGATTTTTTTTTAAATTTTGTACAGTGACAATTCGACAAGTTAGCTTAAACGTTTTGGCAACGGTCTGTTTCATTGCAAGGGAGTAAATGGCGAACATTTCGAACAATTCAGAAAATAATTTAGTCTTTGTAGAAAACATTTCTTAAACGCAAAAATTCCCCATTAATTTACATTTACTATTTTTATTTTCCTCTCGTCCGGAGTAATTATTATTAAAATCTTTTCACTAGCCTGCATCATACCCTAAATTTAAAGCAGCCAACTCTTGCAGTTAATTTATTAATATTTTTTTTTTCGACAAGCTGCCATTTCTTCGGGAATGACAGCAGAGGCTTTAAACTTGGCAGTTGTAACCAGGGAAACCCTTCAAAAAAAGGTATCACTCGACCCCCTTTCCATTTAACATTTTGGGGGTGAATCTCAACCCCGCTCAGAAAAAATTGAAAATAGGTGCAAAATGTTTCCCCCTCAAAAGCAAAATCGACGGGTCCGAGCGTTTTATTTTTTTTTGTCTTGGCGACTTGTTATTTGGGGTGGATACTTTTAGTTGGGACACCCTGTATGTATATATATATATATATATATATATATATATATATATATATATATATATATATATATATATATATATATATATATATATATATATATATATATATATATATATATATATATATATATATATATATATATATATATATATAAATATATATATAAATTGGCGCTTTTTCACTTTTGTAGACAAGAAAGGGGGGAATTCAGGAGAAAATTTCCCACATACATAGAAGTTCCCTCATATCTCTCCTTTTGTTTAGAAAAGTGGAAGATAACACAATTTATAAAAGGTGTCCAGAAAATACATGTACATCGTTTAATAACAGGTTGCTGACGTGAAAACAGATCGATGTAAGCCAACTTGTCTATATACAAAATTGCTTGGTTAAACCTGCAGAGTACGTCAAAGATATTTAAAAAAATTGGTTTTCCTTAAATTTCTTGGAAACGTGCCAATTAATTGTAACGATTTTTGGGGTATGGTCTAATACTATAAAATGATGTTTCCTAATGGTATAGTGGCTGGCTATAATAAAATGGAAGTGTTATAAGAGTTACGATTTATCTAGAGATGCGTTCTAACTTTTTACGTCATCAACTGTATTACAAATCAGTTATTTTTATAGCATAGATTGATTTTTTTTCGTCAGATGAGCGGTTTTGCCAAAAAAAAATTCTTTTTCAATTACTTGCATACACTCATAATAATTTTATTATTATTGACTATTGCACCAGCTTTCGTTACCATGACTTTTAATAATTTGTCTTACGTTGACCAATTGTATTTGTTTAAGAATATTAGACTATTATTTTTAATTTCGAATCTCTAGTTACCCTTAATATGCAAAATTATACTAACGCCGAGAAAGTTAGAAAGTTGATATGTGCCTGGTATACGGATTTAGCCAAGAAAATGGGCGTCAAAGTGTTGGGATATACATAGAGAAATATCCAAACCATCGAGTTCCAAATCACCAAACATTTGGCAGTACTGAGTGCCATCTTCGGGAAACGGGCAGCTTTGAGAGAAATTTTCAAGGAGGAGTCATAAGAGAACAACTCGAACTGACGAAAATGAAGAGGCAGTTTTGGAAATGGTTGAACCTGGTGTCAGTATCCGTCGCGTAGAACATGAATTGGGAATTCCTAAAACTAATGTACACGATATTTTAAAAGAGCAATTTTTGCATCTGTATTATGTCCAAAAAGTTCAGGAGTTTTTAACCGATTGGTCCATCACATTTTTACCTCACAATTTATCAAAATAACAGAATTTGTGATCCACCGTTTGGCGGCGTTTATGTTGATGCCATTATGTTTTGCCATCTTGGATTGGTGCCAAAATTTTACCAGCTCATTCCAATGTCATTGGTTTTTCTGCCAAATATGAGATAAATTAAAGAAGTAATTTTATAATAATATTTTTACATATTATAAAGTTGTCATTTCGTTCCGCCATTTTGGATTTTTAAGAAAATATTACCATCTCATTCCCTTATAACTCTTAAATTTTGACCAAAATTTCAAGTCAGTCGGATAAGTAGTTTTTTAGCTATACCGCGAACAGGCAGACAGACCGACATATTTTCGGCATCTAGGGACCCAGAAACGTGAAGATCTGAAAAAATATCGGGGGGAGATTTTTTCACGATTACAATAATTCGCCCTTATGAGGGAAATAAATAGAAATTCAAATTTTTCACTTCCTGTTATTTTGTATCCCAAAATATTTATTTTTTACGAAAACACTTATCATTAATGATATTAAAGTTTTGTGCAACTATCATTTAAAAAACAAGCTTTTGTTAATAGTATTGCTTCTTTCTGGAAAATAGTATCTGATAAAATCACTATTTTGTACCGTAGTATTTGAGCCCATTTTTAAACCGAACTGTCAATGTTTTGATAAACATAATTTTATACGAGGTATTATCTGGAGTTTTCCATTTTCAAACTCTCTTAAAATTTCAGTTTGCTTTTCCCTAACCGTAGACAAGCTACTGGGACGTATTTCACATTTATTGGCAATTTTCTTTTCATTATAATACTGTAGGCTTCGTTGAAAGTTTTCACCTTTACGTCTAACTTTACCTCCTTTCTTTTTGCCATTTATAAAAACTGAATAAAAAATAATTAAATTCAATGTCCGTCACATAAAGCTAAAACTTCAAGTTCTGATCAATATTTTTAAAGTTGACAAATTGAACTTAAATACGCACTTGGGGCTTGCTTATTGTACCATTAAACTTTCCTATGCCTCTAGGACGAAGTTATACATACATTGCCTCGAAAATCCAAATTGGCAGGTATTTAATAAAATGAGTTTCAAAATGAAAAATATTTCCTGGCAAATATTTGCTATTCTGAAATATATTTCGTTTGTAGAACACACAATGAAATGATTTAGTGTCAAGCACAAAATTTCCTAAAATAGAAAATAATGTTAAATATACTCTCGATATAAGGAAGTTCCACAGTATATTCAAGGATGATTTATATGTGTTTATAAAACTTGCGAATTACTTCCTCTCTAAGATTTGTAACAGTATTGCAGTTTTTTTCGTTTTGCGAGGTAACAATTCGTCAAACTAGCCTTTACCCGGAACATTTCTCGTAACGAATTCCTCTACCCACAGATATGACAACTGGTATATGCCTGTAGCTATTTAATAAGGACTTGATGCAAAATATACAGGGTGAAAGGGATATGACTGCAAATATTTTTGAAAGGTAAAATTACCAGTAATTCAAGGGGGTCTCTGAAATTATAGACATATTAAAATTTACAAATTTTTTGGAAAGGCGGGAACATTTCAATTATACTCTCTGAATACTGCATAAATAAATATTTTGAACGGTAGTTAGATTAGGTCATTGCATTGAATTTAAATTGTTGTCGCCTAATTATTTCAAAAAATTTATAGATAGTTATTCTAGCTTTATCTAATATTTTGTTTAATTAGACAACAAATATTTTAAGTAAATAAAAATTAATAAAAACACTTATATTTTTTTAATTTTGCACCACTCACAACAACTTACGAAAACTACAAGCACGGCAACTACGAATCAATTTTGTTCGCAAACCATACGATACAGTAGTAACTTTCATGGTCGCAAAAAGAAGAATTTAAGAAAATTAAGTTTTTTGCTCAACAATGTAATGTTTTTATCTCTATACATGCAGTAGCAATTTAGAGAAAAACAACTTGTACGGCAAGTAAAATTTACTACGTGTTGCCGGATTGTACGTTCTGAAATAAGGGCTCTTGTGAGGTTTTTTTTTTAAATTTGCGACATTTTTAAATAGGAACTTTAATTATTAAATTAATAATGATATTGTTAATTATTTCGAATAAATGAATAAAATATTTAGTAATTTGCTTAAATTACAATAAGTTTGTTATTTAAATTTGTCCTCTCCTCAGAAACGATATATAAGAGTTTTTTGGCTTAAATGACCAACACTTTCTGGTGTTAAGATACTAGTTGTCAATTACTTCATGATATACTTTACTTTTCTTGACAAAAGGGAAGATTCATTACGAGGAAAGTTCTTGGTGTCGATATAGACTGAGGCACATACTAATCGGTGGTCGCTCTTGATGTTAAATGAGTTCAGCGTAGTCACATCTTGGATGATTCTTTTATGGGAGATGTAATCAGTCTCTTTTTTTCCTTCCGTCTGGACCATATCCATTTTCTTTGTTTCTTCGTTTTCCGTCATTCTCCATACCTTTGTAATAGAATAGGTCTCCCGATTCCAATGTAAGGCTTCTTCTCCTTTACGTCTGACGTCGGACAGTCCAATAATATCACATTTCGTTTTCTGAAGTTCTTCTGGTAACTCAAACAACTGGGTGTCGCCCAACAGTGTTCTCACATTAATCGCTCCGATTTGCAGAGTCGTTTTAGTCTGACAGCCTGATCGCTTCCGGTAATTTTTAGCAGCCCTGGTCAGCGCACTTGTCCAACCGGAGTCTTGGCTGGGGACTCGTTTACCGCTGCACGTTGGTACCCGTAATAAAAATTCTGTTTATATTTTACTTTTTCTATGGTATCTTTTAGAAAACGAATCTAGTAGATTGAAAAAATAAACCGAATACGAAAAAATACGCGTCACGCTATCAGTGCTGATATTATCACAAACACTTCCCATTTAACTAACTACTTAAATTTCATTGTTAACATCTATCAAGTTTTAGATTTTTTTATCATAATGTTTCAAAAGCAATATTTGTTAATTTTTTTTTTAAATTGAATAGTTCTTAATTCATTAAATACTTTTTCCTGCAATAAAATTATACCACTTATAGATAACTAATAAATTAAAGTATGGATAGGTTTTTATGGATCTTCACGTTTCAGAGTCCCTAGATCACGAAAAACATGTTTTCTCAATTTCGTCGGTCTGTCTGTTCGCGGCGTAGCTAAAAAACTACCTATCCGATTGACTTCAAATTTTGGTCGAAAATTAAAGGTCATATGAGGATGACCTGGTAACATTTTGGTAAAAATCCAATATGGCGAAACAAAATGACGGCCTAGTAAATTGTTAAAAAAATTATTATTAAAAAACTACTAATCTATTTTATCTCAAATTTTCCAAAAACATCAAGTATTATGTTGAAATCAACTGGTAAAATTTTGCTACGGATCCAAAATGGCGGAACAAAATGGCGGCATAATAAAATATTAAAAAATTCAGCCTGAAAAAATACTTAATGGTTTGATTTCAAATTGTGTGCCATAACAAATTGTGGTATAGGGATGAACTAGTAAAGTAGTGGTACTAATTCAAGATAGCCCAACAAAATGACGGCCAAATAAAATGTTTGTAATCGTGAAAAAATCACCCTCCTAGGTTTTATACATCTTTACGTTTTAGCGTCTCTAGATGCCAAAAATATGTTTTATCAATTCCGTCGGTCTGTCTGTCGGTCTGTTTGTCTGTCTGTCAGTTCGCGGCATAGCTTAAATAATACTTACCCAATTGACTTCATTTCATTCAAAAATAAAGGGTCATTTTGGTAAAAAAATTATTATTAAAAAACTACTCATCCAATTAATCTCAAATTTTACAAAAAAACATCAAGTATTATATTGGAATCACCTGGTAATATTTTGGTACGAATCCAAGATGGCGGAACAAAATGGTGACTTAATAAAATATTTAAAAATTCAGCCTGAAAAACTGCTTAATGGGTTTGATTTCAAATTGTGTGTCATAAGTAGTTGTGGTATAGGGATCAACTAGTAAAATTCTGGTCTTAATTCAAGGTGGCCAAACAAAATGGCGACCAAATAAAAAGTATGTAATCGTGAAAAAATCACTCTCCATATTTTAGACATCTTTACATTTTAGCGTCCCTAGATGCCAAAAAATTATGTTTTATCAATTCCGTCGGTCCCTCTGTTGACATGTCTGTCTGTCTGTTAGTTCGCGGCATGGCTTAAAGACTACTTACCCAATTGACTTTATCAAAAATTAAGGGTCATATGGGTATGACCTGGTAATATTTTGGTAAAAGTCCTAAATGGCGAAACAAAATGGCGTCGTAGTGAAATGTTAAAAAAATTATTATGAAAAAACTGCTTATCCAATGTACTTCAAATTTTGATTAAACTCAAGTATTATGTTGGAATCAACTGGCAAAATTTTGGTATGAATCTAAGATGGCGGAACAAAATGACGCGAATAAAATGCTGGTAATCGTGAAGAAAATCAGCTTCTCAGGATTTACATATATTCACGTTTTAGCGTCCCTGGAGGCCAACAAAAATATTTTATCAATTCCGTCGGTCTGTGTATCAGTTCGCGACATAGCTTAAATACTAATTACCTACCAGTTGCGACTATTCAGGTGAAGTAGGTGAAATGCTACTTCACCAGGAAAAATAAACAAGCAACTATCTAACTATATATATTATCTCTTAAAATTTAAGTTTTTACATTCATTTGTTCACCTAATTGGCAAAAAATAAACTGTACATCTCGAATAAATATTTTACATGACCGTTGGAGGCATGTCTTTTAAAAACTTTCAATCCAACTTTATTATAACAATAACAGCGGCGCAAACCGCTTCGTCTATGCTAGAGGTGTTATATTTGGTTTGCGATTTTCCTGGTAGGTGGCCATGACAACGCGTTCACGATGACGTCGACCGCCGGGAAGATTAATTAACCAGCGCCATACAAGGCCGTCGGTGAATTGCTAACGCGGTACACTACACCCACGTGTCGTTTAGTTTGGGGTGGTTGTTTACTTTTATTTTCGCAGATTTCGCTGCAACCGGTTAGTTTCTTTGCAGTTTACTTGACTGTTTTGTGTTATATTTATTTATGTTGTTGTTACAACTTCATTTGGCGTGGGTTTAATAATTTACATTCTGGTTTTCGGCGTACAAATGGTTATGTAGTAGTCAAATATTATAAACATTGTTTTGCTGGCCTTGTTTACTAGTTTCCAATAAATATTAGTGTGGAATAAGGAAGGATTTGCAGATATGTTAAATATATGAAAGTCTTTACATAAACACGAAGACTCGGCGGAGCATTTAAAATGCGAATTATTGCTAAAAACATTTAAGACAAAAATCAATGCACTATAGCTGACACTTTAAAAGAAAATGCTAGACTATATAAAATACATTTTAACGAAAACGTTTGATTAAATAGACTATTTATATGCTTGGTAAATGACGCAGTTTTGTACCTTGCAAAACAAGAGTTAGTCTTTCGCGGTCATGATAAGAGGAATGAATTTAATTGAATGCATTTCTGATTATTTAAATGATCATGTAAAAAATGAAATAATGAACACACAATTTTTTTCTGTGCAAGTGAATGACACCACTGATATTACGCAAACCTCCCAGTGCTCCATAATTTTAAGATACGTTAATTCAGAAGATTCAGTATTCGAGAGATTCTTAGGATTTTATAACGTCAGCTCCGATAGAACGTCGGAGAATTTATATTCTCTATTGGATCAAATTTTGCAATGTTACGATGGCGCAAGTGTGATAGGCTGTATTTGTCTTGATGCAGCAAAGTTTAAAAATATTTTTAAATGTCGAATTTGTTTGCAAGCCTTAGTGGTATTCCCTCATTTTTTCATCTGCCTGCATCTACGAGGCGTATATCTACAATTACAGAAACTCGTTGGTCTTCAAATTCGAAGATAGTAAATGTGAGTGTTCAAGTTGCGTTCTTCAAAAGAAATCGTTTGGCATTCATTTTTGCATATCCAATATAAAACGATGTCGTGAGGCGCTCTGTGAAAAAAAAGAAATGAACATTTTTTTTAATACCATGTTTGATAAAGCAAATTTTACTATAGAAATAAATCATTACAAACGTGAGCTTGCTAAGCTTTCACCTGAAGAAATTAGGGCTAAGTATAGAACCCTTTTTTACGAAATATTGGACCATATTTTAATGGAAATGACACTAAGCTTTCAAGACTCTGTCCTATTTGTCTGCCCAAAATAAAATATGACACCCCAATTCCAAAGCGTCGTTGTTGTGCTCTTTCAAACGACGATTTTCACTAGGCCAGTTCCAGGTATTGTGACGATTAAAAATTTCCGCACTTGAAAAAAAGCATTCGTCTGACCAGATAACAAGTCTTCCAAATAAATCTTTAGCATCAATTTGTTACAAATATCACTGTCAAAACAGTTCTTGGCGCTCGGCATCGCCAGAATGCAAATGTTGCACTATATTAAATTTGTATGGATGATACTTATATTTCTTCTTCTTGGCACACGGACGAAGGTGTTGCTTCTATATGTCCTAAAACATCTATCTCTTTTCCTTCCCTGTTCTCTTTGTTGTATGTTTTAGGACGCGGGTGAACAAATGATCCGTGCTCAACTAAATTTGCTTTTAAACGAGCAATAATCTCGAAAACGGTTGCCGTCTTTCTGGATATCCAACAAGCAAAAACTTTTAATGTTAATACAGATTTTCATAGACTTAATAGCTTACTTACCTTTGGAAATATAATTCCGAGGCTTCTTCAGAATTTTCATTACTCTGTATAAAACATACCAGCATATTATATTTTTCATAATTTTCATACGCTTCCATTATTCGAAGAAATTGATAAATATCAATTAAATAAAAATACCAAAAGAACGTTTATAAACTGTTTTATAAACCAAAAGTCGTTCCAAAAACCGATGAAATAGACAAATATTTGACATTCGTTTTTGTTTGTTGTCATAAACAATAGCCATAGCCTACTATTAAATTATGCATTTAATTTCAGAAAAATTTTTCTGAGAAAAAGTGCGTACTATTATATGTTTTTGAAAAGCTAAAAAACGACAAATTTTATAGTCTGTAAATATACAGGGTGTTCTATTTAAAAAAATAAAGTAGTTTCCGATAACTTTTTGACCTGACCCTGTATATCATTTCCGAAGGCGGAATTAATTCTACGGCAAAAATGAAATAAGATACAGTTTTCACATTTTCGATAAGTTATCTAATAGTTGAGATACGAGGGGTGCCTGAAAATGCAACATTTTCAATATAACCTGTATTTTAAAAACTAAAAAGGCTATTCTAATTTTGTTAACAGCATCTTTTTTTACGAAAAAGTAGCATACTGTCGCGAAAACTGCAACTTTCTATCTATAAAAATAACGGAGATACCCCGCAAAAGTACCCAAAATGGGACACCCTGTACAAAACAGCTTGCGTCGCTCTGCGAATTTTAAATTTTAGGATTGACGTAATCTACAACCTTTGCTCTTACACATCAAAGTTCCGATAGTCGCCGATCCTTACCTGTTCAGATATTATGTCGTACTTGAGTAAGCCATGCTTGTCAATGAAACAAAATTAAGCCGTTGACAGGTCGCATCATATTGTTAATTAGTGTTACTTGAATATTTAAATAAAGCCTGGTTTATAGACTGAACAAGTTTGCGTCTTGTCACCGTTTGCGCTGTCCTTGAAGTTTATTTAACGTAAAGCAATGGGTACGGTTCATGGTGAGAAGAAAACAAGGTGTGCCTACGAGCAAATTTTGCTGATGTATATTGTGAGGCGAAATCAGGGCTGATTAAAATGACAGGTTAGCCATGTTTTTATTGTGTAAAGGCCTCAAAAAATTACAGTACACCTTTGCTAAAGTTTTTTAACGGGATTCATGTATCGGTCATAATTTTGTCTTCTTTTATGATTACGGCGAAAACAGAGACGGAAATATGTCTATCGCTTAAAGAGCTGTTAATTATAAAATCACCCTAGACCTTATTTATCAGTTTTGTTTTTTATGGTTATGAGCGAACGTTAATCTGACGAGTAGATGTTAAAATATATTTCATACGTATTTGTGTGTTTTCGTCGAATTTTGTACGTATGATAGTTGCAGATCGTTAGGTTGTATATTGGAATAAAATGTTATCGTTTGAAGTGCAGGTATGGATTATTTAATTTTCTAGTGATACATATATAATGAGAAGATTATGTAGTTCGTTAGGATTAGCATATACCAAACTGTTCACATCAAAAAATTCTTAAAAAACTAGATTATGTATGTAAATACACAAATAGTCATTAAACTGATGTAAAAGAATTGAGGATAGATTGTAGAAATATTTTTATTTGGACTAGTTCAAGCTATACATTTTAAACTCAAGTATTTTAAAAAATATGTTTGGTTTCAAATGGTATAGTAAGTAAAATATCCTATGTGTAGTTGAATATGTTACTTAATATTCATAAGTATTTGAGTAATTACTTTTACAAATACTGAAACCAGACCCCTGAGGCCTTACATAAAACAATAGATAGTAAATAAACACTTTTTTTTTGCTATTATGTAGATTGTAATATTATTTAAGCATACATATTATATATGTTCCAATAGTTTTTATATGTACCTAACTAGATATTTTTGTTTTAGTTGATACATATGCATACTGACTAATGAATACTACACTACGGATAACAAACAACATACATTTCATGATGGAAATTACCAAAAGAAAGAAAATATAACTGAAAATGTTTAACAGTTACCTACCCTCGAGCCTACCCCTCATTCACAAGGAACTTCTAGGCAGAAGTAAATAAAACAAAAAACCTCCAATTACCATAATAAGTATATTTAAGAGTCCTACTTTAAGACTTCTGTGTGAATTTGTATTCTTTAAACTAGGAAGTGTTTAGCTACTGTATAGAAGAACTTGATGAAATTTTAGCACTGGCTGCACACACCTAATTATATTTAAAAAAGATATACCTAATGTGAAAATGTTGATATATGCTTGTAACTACATATTAAAACTAAATTAGATTACTGGCATTGTCATAGCAGAAATAAATCGATATTATGTATCTGCCAATTGTGTGTTAAGTGGCATTAACTAAAACTGTATTTAGTTTACATTGCATGGTATGCGTTTAATTAATTAAGATTAAGAAAATGTTGTTTTTAGTTATGTATCTGACAATATAGGAGTTTTCCAGTATCAGCTTTTTTTTCTTGTTTTTACTATTTGTAGCCTACCTTAGGGCCTCCAACCATGTATATCATTCTAGGAAGTTTGTAAAACCACTGTATACTTTCCATAAGCATTTAGTTGAACTTTATGCCAGTTCTATGTAAAATTCTGTAGAAAACATTTACACAGTAAAATATACTTATTTAACTTGGCCAGTAAAATGGTAATTTTTTAAGTAAAAATGTACATTTTTTAATTAATAGTAATGTGTAAGAAGTTTTTTTTAATGCTGATATTTTTCAAGTCACCCAAAAGCTTGTTTACATCTGCTGTGTTAAAGTCAAATGTTATAGATACATAGCCGAATTGAGATAAAGTAGATACTGTTTGTAAAACCACTGCTACGATGGATCTGTGTTGTATTTTAGTGATTAAGGATATCTTATTATAATGATTAGTTTTCCTAACCTTTTAGATTTAAAACTAAAACATTTTTTATAAGACAAACCTAAATTTATTATTTAAAGTATTATTTTTACTAGATTTATAGGAATTATGACCATTACCTCATTAAAGTAAACATTAAAAATAAATGAAAATGGGTAGGTTAAATTTATTTTACTTTTAAAAAATATCAACAAAAGATTGCATACAGCAATGTTTTTTTGTTACACATCACATTTCTAATTTGTGTCACGATCTGAGGTGTCTTTTGTCTCATCACCTTAAATAATATGTGTCAAAATCGCGGGATTCATATGAATGTTTAAAGCCGACCTTCGAAGAGTACTTAAGGCAGGCAACGGATAGCTATTTCTTTTTAAATACTGATATGCCTTCAAGCTGACATTTTGAAATGAAATTGCAGATGCAGTAGCATATACTAGTAAGGTTGACGGTGGAGTGGCAACACTTAAAGGAATCTTTAATTCATTAATTAATTAAATTAGGGTTGATACCTTTTAGAAATATCAATATGGGATATCTAAGAAAGAATGAAAACAAACTCCCACAAAAAATAAATACAGCTTAAATAATCAAATGAAAAAAGGAAATGTTAATGAAATGATTATAAATAAAACAGATTAAAAACAGAATGTTAAAATATATTCTTTTTGTAACTTTTTATAGAACCAAAGACTTAGAAGTTTATAGACTTTAGCATCATTAATTTTTCTTTTTATTTTCAAAATAGCATTTATATTTACCGTTATTTAAATTAATTTTGTCATATTTGTAGCAAGCATAACCCCACTGTACTGTAGAAATCAGGGTTTTTAGGAAATCTACGAGACCTTATATAAATATTTGTCCTTCGTTTTATTGTGGCTGAATCAACCAGTAACCTCACAAGATATATTGTTCTTGATTCTTAATACCCAAATAACACTAACAATAAAATTCTTTTCTTTCCAAGGTAAAATTTATTTTGCCCAAAAAAAAATAAAAGTTGTTATTTGTTGACAAACTAGTAACCTAACCTACAATTTTTATTGACATTTATTTTCAGGGCATACTACATATCTTTCGAAAGCTACCTCACGTCTGACGTAGATGCGTTGGCTGGCGAGCACACCTTGTTTTCTTCCCACCATGGTACGGTTATATTTTTGTCGACGTCCGTTTGAGTTTCCGCTAGCCGTCGAAAAGATGGCGATTCGACTCAAGCGTAAAATTGCTGTATTTTAGAGGGCCTTTCAAAACGTTCGTCCTTCGTGATACATCTGACATTAATATATAGACATAACATCCTCGTCCATTAAAAAAAAACTGCTTGGGGTCATTGTCTTTAATTTTAAGAAAATACTAGTAGGAGTTTTGACTATTTCTACCCCAATTAAGCCACGTTCTTTGCAGCCTTCTCTTCAACAATTCTATAGCTGAGGCACACATTAATATATCCACAATGCCTAGTATTTACTAAGTATCATTACTATGATTTTGATTATCCATTCTCAGCAAATTAAAAAACCAAACATAAACTTAAAAACAAGCAAGACAAAATTGCATTACACAAAAATGGCATACATATAAACATAAAAGTAAGGTTAGTTCCACATGCGAAGCATAGCGCCAACGTTTTCAATCTATAAGACGGGCTAAGAACCAGCGTCAAAGCTTAGCTCAAAAAGACGACGAAAGACGCAAACTTTTTTTATCTATAACCCAGGCTTTATTTGTATTAGTAATTAACTTATTGTGAAAATGTTTAAAGTTAGTAAAAAATCTTTCGGATTGTATTAACAATTCGAAAGGTCATGAAAAAAGATTTTTTTGGTTACCTAAAAGAACAATTCAACACATTGTTTGGAAGGTTAATTAATAGTCAAAAATATTTCGAATGTATTTGCCTCTCACAGAAAGACGACTAAGAAATTTGAAGAATGTTCGGAAACGAATAGAAGCGTAGAAAGTTATCTAACTGGAAGAAATAAATAATATCTCAATTTCAATAGCAGAACTTCAAGCTATTTTGGAAAGAAAATTAAGGAAAGAAAGTAAGAGATATAGAATTATCAAGATATAGGTATAATAGTTTAGAGCACAGTGCTTATTAAGAAATACCGACCTATTTTTCAGTTATAGTCAAATTTTTCGGGCCAAATCTGACTGCTACCCTTTATTAAAATGCCGTTTCTATTAAAATGCAACAACTTTTAGATCACACCTTTAAACGATTGCTTTTATCAACTGACTTACAAAACAAACCCTTAAAAGTGGGTTCACAAACCCTTTTATTATATAGCAAATAGGGTTGCGATAGATCTTCAGCGCATATATACAAACAAAACTTTAACAATCCAAACATATCAGATTAGTCAGTGTTTATTTTATCTTTAGTTCCACTCCAGCTAGTCACTTCAGAATCATTCGGAAAAATCCGCATCCTTCTTCATTCAACTACTGCAGATCGATATTCTTTGAATTTTAAAACGAAACTCCCGAACATGTAAAATACTTAGTTAATAATTATCCAAAAAAAAATTGATAACCTGAAATAAACTACAGTATCACTACTGAATTGTCAAGTGGATCTTGCAATTCAATTTAACAGAAACCCAGTCTTCAGCAAATTGCCGGATATGCAAGACGAAGGGATCAGAAATGAACAACTTTGTAAAACTTCGAAATAAAATGATACTGATGGAAATAAATATGGGCTTTCAATCTTACATACTTTAAACCGTTTTATGGACTGTGTATCATATCGTTGAAACTTTAAAAAGTGGAGTGCTAGATCTAGTGTTGAAAAGAACCTTTTAAAAAACAAAAAAGTGTTCAAACTGGACTAAAACGAAGACTTGGTATAAATGTTGATGTGCCGCGACAAATACTGGAAACTCAGACAATAGTAAAGTGTAAAGTTTTTAGATATCCACATTTTATTGGGCCGTCATTTTGTCTCTACATAAGAAGTAAAATTTTATCAGTTTATCTCTGTATCATGTTATTGTGCAGATTTTCAAATCAGTTAGATAAGTAGTTTTTTGACACTGATTTTAACACATAATGTTATCTGCGGACATGGCTTCACTCCAAAATTTTATCTGTTCATCCACACTCACACTCAATTTTTCGCCAGAATGTGAATGGATAAGAAATTTTAATTCTGAGTTATTTAATATTTTATTTGGCCGTCATTTTTTTCAGCCTTATTGAATTTTTACCAAAATATTATCATTCTATCCCCATATGACCCTCGATTTTTGAGCGAAATTTGAAGTAAATCGGACGAATTAATTTTTGAACTACGCCGCGCACAGGCAGCACGACAGACCGATGGAAATTGGAGACCATGTTTTTCGGCATCTAGGGGCCCTAAAACGCAAATATCTGCAAAAATCTCAGAGGATGATTTTTTCGCAATTGCAATACTTTTCTTTCCAAGGTAAAATTTATTTTGCCCAAAAAAAAATAAAAGTTGTTATTTGTTGACAAACTAGTAACCTAACCTACAATTTTTATTGACATTTATTTTCAGGGAAAAAAATCTTTCATTAAATTAACATATCTTTCGAAAGCTACCTCACGTCTGACGTAGATGCGTTGGCTGGCGAGCACACCTTGTTTTCTTTTTTCTCTGGAAAATATTACATTCTAAAATTTACAATTTTTTGGAAAGGCGGAAACATTTCAAATATACTCTCTGAATACTGCACAAATAAACATTTTGAACGCTAGTTAGATTGTTAAATTATACCAACAAACTTATAGATAGTTATACCAGCCTTATCTAATATTTTTTTTAAATTAGAGAACAATGATTTTAAGTAAAGGAAAATTAATAAAAACACCAAAACAAATGTTGCACCACTCACAACACACTAACTAAAACTACAAGCATGGCAACTACGAACCAATTTTTTTCGCAAACCAGTAATAACTTTTATGGCCTCTTTTATCTCTATACATACAGTAGCCATTTAGAGTAAAACAATTTATACGGCAAGTAAAATTTATTCTGTATTGCCGGATTGTACGTTTTGAAATAAAGGTCATCTAGTGTTTTTTTTTGGGACTATTTTAAACAGGATTTCTTTAATGTCGATATAACTAATTATTTCGGACACTCAAATTAATAAAATATTTAGAAATTTGCTTAAATTCCAACAAAATAAGTACATTATTTATGTTAAAATGTTAATATAAGCATGTTTTTCGGACAATCTGTATAAAATGTGTGTTGTGTGTATGATAAAACTAAAAGTAGCATACCTGATATAGATAAAGGCAAAATTTGAGATTGGTATATGCATTGTACGCTGCATAATTGATCTCTTCTTAGAAATGGTATATATGACTTTTTGCCTTAAATGACCAGTACTTTTTTACAAAAGGAAAATTTCATTACGAGGAAATTTTTTAAGAGGTCTTTACCTATCTTTTACTCAAGTACCTCATAATAAATCGTTTTCTGAAGAAAAGAGAAAGATATTACAATGTATATAATTCATGTAAATATATGCATATATGAAGTGTGTTATCTTTGTGTGGTGAAATTCGTTACGAGGAATCTCCTGGGTAAAGACTTACCTTTCTTGCTACATTTTTATGTTGTTTGTCAAGCCGAAATTCACGGTGAAGATGTATTACAATGCATCCGTTTCATTTATATCTATCAATCATTTAGATTGCTACGAATATACATTTTCACTTCTTTTATCTGTAAAGTTTTTAGATATTCACATTTTACTGGGCCTGTCTATCACATTTTGTTTTTGTCCAAAATTTCAAGTCAATTGGTTAAGTAGTTTTTTGACACTGATTTTTTAAAAGTTAAAAACTTTTATAATAATATACTACTTTTAAACTGCGAAATCAGGATGAAGGTAGAATATTTCACAAACATTGTTATGTTATCTGTGATCTTTTGTTTTCAGCCTACTACAAAAATTTCAAATACGATGAAAATGTGTTCTGAAATTGTCGTACCAATTAGCATCAAAGCTTGGAAAAAACCTTTCAATTAAATTAACCAGTATGTAGATTATTCTATTTTAATGAGAAATACACAGCTTAGGCATGAAACTTTTGTACACACACCTAGTTTTTAATTTAATATATACGCTTGGAAAATATGAACGAGAGGAAATAATTTAAATTTTGATTAAATTTAGCCAGTGTTAATGACATTTTATGGTGCAATTATTTTTATAACTTTGCTACATCTAAATTATTTAATTAAATTAATACGTAATGTTTAGTTATATTAAAAATAAAGTGAAACATACAGGGATCTCGTAGATCGTACAATATACGAAATTGATTTAGTTAGGTCAAAGTTGTGTATTTTATTACATAGTCCCCTAAAATTTATAATATGCCCAACATGTTCGAATATACCCGAAATTGAGCCACCTGTATATTATTGGAGGAGCTATTTGAAAACTAATAGCATCTTCTTAGACTAGTTTTTTTTTCTTCAAAATCTATTTTGCATTTATAAGAAAAACGTTTCGTTTCTTATGTGTGGAATTGTGAAATTATCGACTCATCAGACTTGGACTTTTATTTATTTTTTTTATATATCCTGGTAAATATTGTATACAACCCTATTTTATTCATTTTTTACATCACCCCTACTGAGTATTATCTTTTAAAATCAAATTCAAATGTGTGTTCAAGTATTTGATAATAGTTTAACCAATACATACGATGATAAAATAACATCAGATTCCAAAAAAAATATTTGCACCTGAGTTTGGACCGATGAATCACATTTTACACGTGAAGGAATTTTCAATGATTTCTGGGCTGAGAAAAATCCTCATTTTATTAAAAAGAGGTGACTTCAACAAAAATTTATTTGTTTTTATGAAGAAAACATAAGGTCACAAAAATATCGGCACATGTTAAGAATATCACTCACTCAAATCAGATCATGGCACACTATCACACTAGTTTCAAATTTAAGTGATAAATATTAATACCTTAACATACAAAACGTTAAGAAACACGTATAAGAACATGAATCGTTATATAGGGATTTTTAAGCTCTATTTATGGTTTTTACAATTTACAGGACGTTCCATTAAAAAAAAGTTAATATGAAAGTTTTTCGAAAATGTTAATATAAGCATGTTTTTCGGACAATCTGTATAAAATGTGTGTTTTACGCTGCATAATTTAATTATTTACTTAATTATGTTTCGGTAAATAAAAATAATTAATTTTTAAAAAATGGTAAGTGATTAATTAAAAATTAATTAAATTTAAAATATTAAAGCAATTCATACCTGAAACATCACTGCTACTTGAATGCAATGTAAGTTATTTTGTTTTCTAGGTTTAATATTATTTCAGACTAGATATTTTAACTGCAACATCATCTTTAGCATTTTATTTGTAATAGTTTCGCAAGATCTTAATTGTTTAAATGTTTTAGATTTATTTAAATGTTAGTTTATGTAGATGGATCTTTTATAACTGTATTCTTTTAGGCCAAAGGTAATGCCGTTTTAAAAAAGCTCTCCATGATTAGCGAAACGTTAAGGAAATAAATATTTTTTTAACAAGATACAAACCAGTACACACCCAACAATGTTTAACAAAAGAAACAGTATACATGGTTTAAGAAAATATAAAATAGAAAGGTAGGCTATAAACAGAATAACAGAAACAAAGTTTAGGGTAATTTTCTATTCTTAATTATAGTATTATTGGGTTGTGTATACTATACTCCGTATCAGGGGCGTGCAGTCCATGGAAGCAAGGGAAGCAGTGCTTCTCCAAAAAAATTACAAAACATCTTCTAAAATGTAATTTTTGAAATAGGAAACCATTAATTTAGTTTATATTAAAAATGCTAAAATATTATCTTAATTATCAAGCCCATAATAAATGAGGCCTTGTGTCCGACCGAGCCACAATAGAAATCGAATAAAACCTATGCGGGCCGCTAGCTTCTCTGCAGCCAAGTCCTGTATGCTTGATTTCATGTGAATCGAGCCAGAGGTTATAGAACTTTCCACCGGCTGTGCATTTTTTGCATTTCAGTCGCGTGCATTAAGTGGAGGCGGAAGCTATCGTTGGAGTAGGTTCTTTGTTTGAACGGCTATCCGTGTGTTGTGTGATACGTACGTCGCGTCGTGCATGGTGCGATATGGAAGATAATAAAACGGACTTGGATATGCAAATACCGTCAACTTCGGCTGTTGGTAATTACGTTGAAAATGTTGGACAATTTAGTAAGAAGAGTGTGTGTGAATGTGTGGTGTCTGTCTTAATAATAAAGGGATTTTCAATATTAAACTTCGCTGATAAGCTTCAAATAATTTCCAAGGGAAGGGCAAAACCGCCTATGAAAAATTTAACCACAAAAATGAAAAACTGTATTAGACATTTTTATCCGGAAAAACAATACGAACAATTTAAATGGCTAACGGTGTGAAAATATAAGTAAATTATTTTGTTGGCCGTGTTTACTTTTTGAAAATTAAAAATGTCTCTGGAATAAAACTGGTTTTTGTGATTTAAACAATTTCCATAAAGCTGTAAAAAGACACATTATATCCAAAACGCATTTGCAGGCCGTCATAAAGAAAAAGTCTTCGGCAAAACCAGAATTGAACACGCCCCTAATAAACAGTTGGAAATTAGTCACCGCCAACACAATGAATATCAAAGAAGACTTATCGATGTTGTTTGTTTTCTCGGACAGCACGAGTTGGGATTTAGAGGTCATGACGAAACAAGGGTTTCTTCAAATAGAGGAATTTTTCAAGATTTACTTAGTTTAATGGCTAAATATGATGACTGCTTAAAAAATCATTTAGAGCAGTTTAACGTTTTTTGCGGAACGTCGAATCGAATCCAGAATGATTTAATTTCCGCTGTTGCAACCATTATTCTAGAAAGAATTAAGCACGAGATTGGCGAGGCGCGGTTCATTGCTATTGTTCTGGACGAAACAACTGATATCACTAATTTTAGCCAATTATCTATAGTAATACGCTAGGTTAAAACAGACGGAAGTATTCAAGAGCGATTTTTAGGTTTTAAGAATGTGCCAGAAAATCGTACAGCAGATGCATTATATACCGTAATTTATAACGTTACTAAAGAAATTAATGGAGAGAAAAATTAGTTGCTCAAAGCTATGATGGAGCCGCAGTGATGGCAGGACAATTAGGAAGTCTGCAAGCTAAAGTTCGAGAAACTTTCCCAAGTGCTGTGTTTGTCCATTGTTTTGCTCATAAATTAAATTTAGTTTTATCCCAGTCCATCAATCACATTAAAGAGTGTAAAGTATTTTTCGTTACTTTAAGTGGCATGGCTGCTTTTTTTTTCAAGTCAACAAAACGTACACAAGCTTTGGACTCCATTGTCCACAAACGATTGCCCAAAGTAGCTCCTACTATGTGGAACTATAATGGAAGACTTGTGTTAACAGTATCTGAAAATCGTGAATCACTGATTGAACTATTTGAGAATATAAAAGAAAATAACGAAACGTGGGACTCAGAAGCAATAAATAGTTCGAGGGGGTTTTTGGACTGTTTGAAACGAGATTTAAATTTAAATTATTTGTTGAACTTATTTTCAGAAATATTTCCATTCTCGGACAATGTTTTTAATATATTACAAACTAAAACAAATGATATTACTTTTTGCCTAAAAAAAGTGGATGATTTTAAGTCCATGTTAAGCCAAAAAAAAGATGACTTTGCCGTATTTTGGGAGAAAACAATGATGTTAAATGTAGAGCCACAAGCCACGCGTCTTCAAACAGACAAGGTCGGAGATGTTCAAACATCATACAGACGCCTCTTTTATGAAATAATCGATCAAATTCAGCAACAAATAAACTATAGATTTAACGGTTTAAATGATTTTAAATTCCTCGAGCTCTGTAATTTTGATGCATTTAAAGGAAAAACTTTTCCAGAAGATGCGTTTAAATTTCTTCTTCTTCATTATGGCCAGTTCTTCGACCGAGTGTTACTGCGATCTGAACTGAAAGTGATTTACGAAACTGATGACATTAGCGCAAAAAGTAACGCTAAGGAACTAATGCAATTTTTAAAAGACAAGGAGCTGGGAGATGCCTACACCGAAGTGTCGAAATTGTGTGAATTAGTATTGACAATACCACAGTTCATCAGTAGAACGCAATTTTTCAACACTTAAACGTAAAAAAATTTCGTGAAAAATTCAACGGGGCAGGAGAGACTTTCACATACATCTCTGTTGTCCATTGAAAATAAACTTCTCCAAAATATGTCGGAGCATCGACGTTTTTATGATGACGTCATTGACGAATTTGGAAAAATGATCGAAGAATCGAATTACATTACAAATAGGTAAGTTTCTACAAATTGCTTCCCTTTCTTAAAATTTCACCGCACGCTCCTGCTATATAGACCTGGAGTGCCTTATATTGGTAAATGGTATTTTCGATAATGTCTAACAGTTGTTAAAACAAAAAAGACAACTATTTTAAACTTCTTTTATATTTTTATTCGATTGCTATCAGATATCATACTTTAATCTATTATTATCTAAAGGTAGGTGGCATCTGTCGTATAATCGTATAGATCGCACGGCATTTTATGAAGCACTTTGTATGATACTACAACTTTTACTATTTTTATATACCACTAAACATATCACAAAAGCTGGCTATTTTAGCTTAATAGAGCTTTTAGTATAATTTGAAATTTTAGTAATTTAGTTGCGTTCGGATGTAAAACAAAAATGACGCCATTCTCAAACATAAATACATCCTGCATGAGTTTATTTTTACTTATACATTACCTTCTAATAGAAGATATTCTAAGCAACTGATTTAATTTAACGAGTATTAAGTATTACAGCCATATTTATAGGATTTTCTTGAACACTCTGATCGCTTTATTATATTATACTTAAAAGAAATTAGATTTTAAAGTGAGACAGTTTGATCCATTTATTGTATAAAAGGTCGTTTTTATCGAAAACGCTTCAATTTTTCGAAATTAATCAAGTTATCTTTGATCTTTAGGAACGTAAGAGTTTTATTCAGTGAAATATTTTCACTCAGCTAAAAGTTGTTCAGCAAATTCAAAACAATTTGAAAGGTTCAGTTCTATT
Organism: Kuschelorhynchus macadamiae; assembly: GCA_030620095.1. Taxonomy (NCBI): domain Eukaryota; kingdom Metazoa; phylum Arthropoda; class Insecta; order Coleoptera; family Curculionidae; genus Kuschelorhynchus; species Kuschelorhynchus macadamiae. The sequence continues at coordinate 90,719 of JAUTXW010002586.1, forward strand.
CAGAGAAAAGTGGAACAAGTCTTATAACTTGTTTTGATCACATTTGCTTGAAACCGGCTTTTGCACCTGACGTTTTTACTTTGTCACTTGCTAGAGGTTATATATAATATGCCAAAAAAAAACTTTGGTTTCAGGGCCGTTCCGAGGCGTCCGGCCACCTTTGTACCAAGATTTAAAATACCGCTCTCTAAGAAAATACTAAAATACATATCTTGTACTATGTGTACTATATTTTATTCAATTTTAAGTAACATATGAATAAAACACAAATGTAACAATTAAAACAATAATTTATAAAAATGTAATGTAAAGACAACATAAAATACTAAAGAAATATTTTCCTAACTTTGCAGATTCATCAGTTAAATTTATATTATATTATTACAAATATTATTCTCTATTGAAATAATTAATTTTAGTCCCTTTAGGGTAGAGTTTCGAAGGAATCGTTTTAAAATCTGATTTGGTTGATATTGTAGATAAATATTGAGATGTTGTAGAAAAAGTAAATTACTATTTTGCATATTTTTATGCCTTAATGGTAAATTATTAAGTCATTGACGAAAGAATCTTAAAATCTCCTTTAAAATTTATTTAAAGAAGTATTGTTAAAAGGTAAAAATACATTTCTTAAGGGCGGAATTTTAAGAAATTCAGAAACTGATTTTTAAATAAATATTTTTGAAAGCCGTGAACGAAAGAGTCGGTTAAAAACCCCATTTATTACAAAGAGATTGTAAAAAGAATAAATTATGTTTTACGTCCTTAAAGGTGGAATTTCGAATATTACTTAAATTGTTTCTAAATAATTATTTTTAAAAGCCATTGGCAAAGGAATTATTTTAAAATCACATTTGTGTGTGTGTATATGTTTTATGGCTCTGGTGTGAACCAACTGGCCAGCAACCCAAAATCACACGGAAATTGTTTCTAAATGATTATTTTTAAAAGCCATTGGCAAAGAATTGTCTTAAAATCACATTTACTTGAATATATATTTTCTAGGTGCCCCCTAAGGAGAAATTTATTTTAGGATTAAATCCTTTAATTAAGAAATCATTCACATTTAGATGAATATATATTGTAAAAAAAATAAAAAAAACTTTTCGTCATTTTTTATCCTATTAAAGAAAAAATTTCGAAAAATCCAGAAATCGGGTTTTCGATTATTATGTTTGTAAGCCATTGATCGAAGAATTGCCCTAAAATCCTAATTAATTTAAAAGATATTGTAAAAAAAGTAAAAACATATTTTCTCCGTTTGGGGCATTTTTAAAAAAATATAAACGATTTCCGAAATACATTTTTTCATGTATTATGTAGGTATAGATAAATCAATCAATAAATATTTTTTAATTTTTATTCTAGAAGAATAACAAACCACACTTTTTCTGGAATCAAAAATGTCTGTTTGTCTAATAAAAAAACTTACCTTTAAAAAACAAACCAATTCTAAAATGGATAGTTAATTTAACGATAAAAATATTTAATTCACAAATATCATGAATCACAATTTTATCCTATTTTGGCCGCCCCAAGAATCGTTAGCCTTTTTGCACGCACTATGTGAACACCCATAAGAACGGACCTAATTGGTGATGAAGAAATAAATACATAGCGAGATTTAAAGCAAGTATACGATATATTTTAATATAAACAATAACAAAATTGATGAATAAGAAAAATACTAAAATAAGCAAAAACAATCAACAAGACATACAAAATAAGTACTTTATCATAGGACCGTTTTTGTGGATTACTCGATTCAGTCTGTTGGGCATTGAGTTAACTATATGTACCACCATATTGGGATTAATTTCTTCCTAGCACTGATGGATTGTTTTCCACCGTTCATCAGAATTTTGAGGTCTAAAGTTACGTTTATATTTTTTTTTCGCTATCAAGCCCAAAATGTTCTCTATCGGATTCATATCCGAACTATAAGAAGGCCAAGGCAATACTTCCACATTATTATGCTGAAACCACACTCTTATATTATTGGCCGTATGGACAAGGCAATTATCATTTTGGTAAATAAATGGGCTATTTTGATATAATCGGGCGACGGATGGAAGCATTATGTGTTCCAAAATATGTTCCTAATATCCTGCATTAAAGCTGCCTTCTACACAATAACATACGTCTAATCCATGGACACTCATCCAACCCCATGCATTAACGGAAAATCGTCCAGTTTTGAAAGCTAAGCCGCTCGTATGTTTTTCTTGAAATGTGCTGTTGTCTGCCCCGTATACACGAATTTGACCATTATAGGTGGATTGAAAAGTCTTTTCATCGGTGAACACGATCCTGTTCCAAAATTGTGGCTGAAATTATATATAGTTCAAAGCAAAGATTAGTCTTCCCTGTTTTCGCTCTTCCATCAGAAACAGGTTTTTTGCAGTCACTCGGTTTTTTAATTCTGAATTGCTAATCCTCCTACTGTCCGTGGGCTGCGATTCAGGAAATCCTGTGGCAATCACAGCATCCCTAGAGACTGCAAAAGGATTTTGTCTCAGGCGACCTATGAGGACCGCATTCTGTTCTGCGTTGGATACCCTGTTATATCCTAAACATGCATTCCTCACATCCCAGATATATAACGGAATATATCAGTTGGTGGGAAGTTTAGAAATAATTAAATAATAAACTTCTTTATCTGGTAAATGCGCATGTCAGTAAGAAGTATTTTCGCATTCTAATTGTGTATTTAATATGCAATATGGAATTTTATTCACAATACATCTCAATAAATAAATAATAATAAAAATCATAATAATAAATATAATAATATTAATAATAATAAATAAAGAATTAATTTTACTTAATAGCAAATATACAACTTGTAACAGAAGTAAGGAAACGACGAAATATCTCAGGTACCGCCTACTTGAATTTAATGAAAATATGCACACTTACGTGTGAAATTCTGCCGGATGCAATGATGAATCCCGTATTATTGTTAAGTTTACCGTTTTTCTGTTTTAAAAAGAATTCATTTGCGGAAGACTCATTATTATATTACTTTTTGAAATATGCGTAACATTCTTAAATACTTTTTATTTAAAGCACTTTTTATGAAAGTCAACAGTTTTTGCGGAAATAAAGGTCTAGTATTCATAATTTAATATAATACTTTTTATTAAAATACCTGCACACAAAAGGTTACCTAATATATTTGACAATATCAGTTTTGTTGATTTACAAAAATGGATCGTTTAAGTGAAACCTTAAGAATAGATATTTTAGTTACACTTGCTTATGGGGGTAGAATGCGAAACCTGCAAGATGTTTGTAACATTTTTAATGACAAATATCTTAACAGAAATCCAATAAATAAATTTACCGTAAGTAAAATTAACAAAAAATTTCGTAAAACTGAAAAGGTAAAAAATGCTATACGCTCTGTTGTAAAAAACAACGGAAATAATACAATACAAAAAAGATATACCTAATGCAACAAACAATAAATTAATGAAATTAAGTAAGGTGTTTAAAATGCACTGCCTGACAGTAGGCCAACTACTGTGGGAAATCATTTAATACACTAAAAAGAATGCCAGCATTCTCGATTCGTCTACATTCGATTTCTATTCGCTTCTTTAAATCCTCGAGGTCATTAGGCTTAGTTTTATACACCACATTTTTAAGTTGTCCCCCACAGAAAGTAGTCGAGGGACATCAAGTCCGGAGACCGAGGTTGCCAATCTATTGTACCCCTACGTCCAGTCCGTCTTCCAAAAAAAGCTGTCTAAATATTCCCGAACATTCCAAGCAAAATACGGTAGAGCACCATCCTGCTGAAACCATATTTCATCATTTGGTGCACCATTACCTAAAAAAATCAAGTTTAAATACTTAATACAGCAGGTAAACTAAAAAACTTACGGTTATTCGGAAATCGTTATGTAATAGCTGGGACAATTTCGGTCCTTAAAAGATTCAGATATCTTTCTCCAGTTAATGTATCTTCCATGAAAAAGGGAACGACTATTTGTGCACCCTTTATACCACACCAAACATTTATCTTTTGGGGAAATTGGGTATGATTTTCACGTATCCACTGTGAATTTTCCCTGGCCCAGTATCAACAATTATACCTGTTAACTTTTCCATTTAAAAAAAAAGTTTCTTCGTCAGAAAAAATAATTTGATTGACAAAATTTAGATTGGTATTGCAACGTTCCAACATGATTTCACAAAATTCCAAGCGACTATCGTGATTAACCTCAGGGAGTTTTTGCACCAAAGTTATTTTGTATGGATGAAACTTTTCGGTTTTTAGAAGTCGGGCTACGGACATATGTAAAACGTCATTAATTTTTCTCTTCCTAATGTTTTGGTAGAAAGGTGCCGATTTTCTTCTAAACTGATTAAAACATTCATCACCATATATTGCGCTTTTAGGTCTGCCAGAACCCACAGCATTTTTTACCTTTCCAGTTTCACCAAATTTGTTGTTAATTTTACTTACGGTAGATTTAGTTATTGGATTTCTGTTAGGATATTTGTCAGTAAAAATGTTATAAACCTTTTGCAGGTTTCGTATTCTGTTCCCATAACCCGGTATAATTAAAATTTCAATTCTTTGGATTTCAATTAAACGATTCATTTTTGTAAATCAATAACACTGACATTGTCAAGCATACCAGGTAACATTTTGTGTGCAGGTTTTAATAAAAGGTAATACATTAAATTATGGATATTAGACCCTTATTTTCCCAAAAGCTGTTGACTTTCATAAAAAGTGCTCTTAATAAAAAGTATTGAGGATTTTGAAAGAAGTAATATAATATAGGATGTTCCATTAAAAAAAATATTTCTTTTATAACAGAAAAAAGGTGCAATTTCGTACTTAAATGTAGATATTTCCATTAAATTCAGGTAAGCGGTACCTGAAATAATTCGCCGTTTTCTTAGTTTTGCCATATAATCAAATCTCTTTGTAAAAAAAGAGGCCCAAAATTTGGTTACTTTTCTCATAGATACTTAAAATTTTCAATTAGATCAATCTACTGAAAGGGTACGGTACAGATTAAAAAATAAAAAAATAAAGTGAAAAATGGTTAATGTGCTTCATCTATCAAACAAAAGATATTTTGGTATTTCCTGAAAAAAATAGTACTAAAATAAATAAATAAATTATACCTATGGTATATTTACATCCGTGATGCATATTTGATCTGGACCAGTACGCGACCGGTTCGATGGCTGCCTGGTATTAGTCAAGCGACTGTCAAATGTTTGGTGAACAGATAACTGATAGATTTTCTTCCCTAATATGCATCTCGATTTTAAATATACTATAGTTCAAAAAAATTGAAAAATATGAGAAAAAAAATATGAGTAAAATAATTAGGTAATGTATTTCAGTAATGTAGAAGGAGATTTATTATATTTGCCCCTCCTCTATTTGCCATGTGGATAAATAAGCTTAAATATATGAAGTCCTCAATAATGTATCCGCCTAGATAAAATATTTAATCAAATTTGAAACCACATATCATTTCTTAGTCAAGTGAATCCCGATAACGCTACTGGTTTCGAAAGAGTTGTTCTTCTCGTACAATCTGAATTTCAAAGCTAATCGAATTTTTAGTAGCTGCCAGTTATGCAATGTGTCAAAGAGACCTTACATAATGGTCAAAGTTTGATTAAGAACTACAGTTGAATCAGGCAACGGATTTTTTGTCTTGACACATTTTATTAGTCACTAGGATCAAACCCTCCCACTAATGACATTTGAAAATGTTCAAAATGTCAACGACTATTTACCCGCTACATTCAGCATCGTTTACGGAACTTTTTATCAAATACCAATAAAAATGAATTCAAACTGTTCTAAGTCAACAAACCTTCAGACAAAATATCTGACAAGTTTACAAAATGTTTTTTTCATTTTTGTTTTATGAGGTAACCTAATTTTATTAAAATGATGCATTTTACCACCCTGCATCTGTATATTTTAAGTCCGTGTTATTTTGCAGCTGCGCCCTTACAACAATTAGATTTAAAAGTCTACTGCTAATAACTGTCAGCTAGTCGATTGGATTTAATATTTGTATGGGGCGTACTCAAAGGGTGTTTAAAGACAAACATTTTGCTTAATGATATAAGTTTGGCTAAAAACTGCAGCTCTATTACGTAATGATTTTTTTTATTGCCACACCTTTTTAATTAATAAGGTCATTCCTCTAGACGTTTTTAACACTTTTTTACATTATTTTGAGAAATAACCCCATTTTATCAAAATAATGTATTTAACTACTCTGTGTTTGTATTTTCTAATTCCCTACTTTGCACCTGCACCCTAATTATAATTTGACAAGAAAAAATGGGCCGGATAATTATCATGATTTAGTGTTATTCATTACTAGTCAGAAGCGTAGTTAGAAAATGTTTAAATGTAAAACAACAGGATTTTGATTACTAATGAAAGTTTAGCTAAGAACTACAGCTCAACTACTGGGTGATTTTTTTTTTGGTTTCCCCTTTTAACAACCACTAAGATGTTTTCGAACTTTTTCATCTCTTTAGGATGGTAAACATATTTTTATTGCAACGATGCATTTTATCACTGCGTCTTTGTAAAGGTTTATATTTTAAACGATAACCTAGAGATTTTAAACTCAAAACCTTTTGGGTTTTATCGGAGTTGTCAGAATTAATAAAAAAAAAAAACAAGAGACGATCGGAAAGTTAACCAATGCACATCAACTTTGGTATTTCAAATGGGACACCCAGTATAATATATGTCCGTCAACTGGATCTTTTCTTGCTTATTATAAATATACTTTTTTTAATGATAAAGATATCAACACTCGTATATTTAAAATTAGCAAGAAGAGACCCATGTACCGAAAGAATATTATACCGGATGTCTTGTTTAAAATAACGAAGTTGATGCTCATTTGATTACTTTTCAATCATCTTTTGTGTGTTTTTCTTTTGTAAATTCTAACGATTTCGATAAAACCCAAAAACTTTGGTATTTAAAGTTTTTTGACAACTTATATGATAAAGTCTATAGGGTACCGTTTAAAATATAACCAGACACCTTTTAGCTTTGCATTACTTTGTTATTAAATCCTTACGACAATTTAATGATAAAAAGGCTACTGATGAGAAGTGTGTTTTAATAATATCCATTATTAGTGAGACACGTACTTTTTTCAATAGTGAGAAACGAGATTTTGCTCGGCTCTATATTTCTTATTGTTACGTTGTTAGAAAACGACTGAATGAATTGCTTATTTTTAATCCTTCGTCCAATTAAAAGTTTAATAATACACCGTCGAAAGATTTTCAAAATAAAAATAATAATATTTCACTTTTAATACCAATTTCATACAGTTACAAAAACATAATATTATAGTGGGTGGCGAGATCTGACATGGTTGCTTTTCTAACCACTCGGATCATAAAACTAACTTAAATAGCATTGTGAGAAAATTACAGAAAAACTAAACCAAATAATAAGAAACTATGTTATATAATTTCTAGGGAAAATCAAGTTAATATTAAACAAAATAATAATAATAGAGATTAAAAAATAAATATGTTATTAAATTCCATACTGGTAGCTCTTGGATTAAAAAGGTATACCTACATAAAATGTGATACAATTCCAAGTACTTCCAAAAATATTCATAAAACCCGAAAAATTAAAGTTTATTTTTTTTTCTGACAATTTCAAAAAATAGTTTAAAATAAAGGGTTTATAACGGTATATTTAACCATTAGTTTTGAAAAATTTTAAGAATTAATAAAAAGTGTCCACTTTTACTAGTTCCAAGTTCTTCAAAAGTGTGAAGGATACAGTAGTTTTTATGAAAATATATTTGCAAAATGCAAAGTTTATCAATTACACTGCAAGAAACTCCTTTTTATAGAGTTAAGTCGTATACTGTTGCCAAGGCCCTGGCCTTATCTTTATTGTTTTCTTATAGATACACCTTTATATCAATCCAATGAAGGCCTCTAACTAAAAACACAATCCGGTGTTTAAAATAGAATTACATATAAAATTAAATTTTATTACATTCACCCTTAGCAAGTAGTCCATTAACTCTCAATTTTTGTAGTAATCTCATAGATTTCGATGCGATTATTTGCCTCCATAATTATAAATTAATGTTTTCTTTATCACGACACATCAAATTATTAACTATAATAAAAATTCAACAAGTCTTAAGTCATTAGAACAAAACATACCTAATATTCACTCTTAAAATCATAGAATAGTGTTTCCACTTATCATTTGAAATGCAGTCCTGGATAAAAATATCCACAGAAACAAATCATAAGATTTTTAGGTTAAGATTTTCTTTAATTTCTTCACTTTTTTTTGGTAAAACATGATCAAATCACAAGACAAATTAGTTTTTGCAAATACTATTTGTAGCTAAAATATCATATATCAAGGTTTTTCGTAACAAGGTCTTAAGTTTTTATTCTCTCTAAAACCGAGATCTCCGATTTTACTTTCGACATATCCTCCTCTGCTAACGACGTTCATCAACTTAATAAAACATCTTCAATAACTTCAACGATTTTTTTATTTCTCTTTACTCTTTAAAAGTGGTGAATTTTTTGGTTACTATGTAAAGTAAGAGTTGAACATAGAGACATTTTAAGAGCCAATTGCATATCATCGAATTATTGTAATTTCAGTCCAATTATGCATACTAAAAGAAAAAATTATACGAGAAAAAGCGGTATGTTATAATATTTATTGCCTACAGGTGTGATAGAAATTGAACAATCCTTCTCAAATATATAAAAGAAGTAATTTTCATTACAGGACAAAAACATAAACAAGTTTGGTTAGTTTAACGAAGACAAAAACCTCATTTTCTTAAATTTGAAAACTCCTCAAGCATGCTCGTGATAATAAATTATTAAAGAAAACATATTAGCAGCACTATTTTTGATATCAAATTGTAATAAGGATATTGCTATAAAGCAAAACAAAGTTAGAAGATATAAAGGCGCAGTTGTAAAATACATCATTTCAGTTAAACTATGTTAGGTTAGGATAGGTCTTAATTGAAATATCGTGGGATAGTTTTTAGCCAGTTTTTGACCATTAAGCAAACCTATTTTCATATCACTCATTCATTTTCATATATCATACTACTACACATTTCGATAAAATTACGTCGTCTCCTAGAAGAAATGACACAGGTTGAAAAATAAATACAAAACCTTTGCGGACTGATTTTAAGGTATTGAAACTTTGCACCAAGAAAAAAAATGTCAAGCTGTCAAGAAGTTAAGCCGTAGTTCTTAGGCAACTTTGACCAATAAGCAGAATCCTATTTTGTTATATTTAAATATCCCTTATATCATTATATGCTCCTGACTAATAATGGATAACATTAAATCACATTTATTATCAATAGCCTTCTTTTTAACAAAATAAAAATATATGAATATAGAACGAGAAAAACGTAAAATTCCAAAAACGTTATTAATCACTACTGATTAATTAAATGTGCCAAGGCAAAAAAATAGTTGGCGGGTTGAACTGTAGTTCTTAAGCAAACATGTTCATTATGCAAGGCTCTCTTTAACACCCTGTTTAATTACAGCTAATAAAGTTTCGATTAGCTCTTTCGAACAACAATAGTGGAGTCTAGATCGCCCTTTCCTTGACCGAGAAATGTCGTTTGAAACTAAATCAATTATTTTACCTAGTCTAATCAATTATTCAGCACTTTGCTTTATATTTCTAAGAATAATTTGAAATATATTTTATATTTTCGCAATTTTTGCTAAGACGCGAAATGCACATAAGATTTAAATTGTCTTTGCTACACAGATTGCTTTTTATTAGACTTGTAACCATATATGTTAGACACTTATATTTCAATATGTGGCCAAAGTTGAATAAAATATAAAGATTTATCAGATAAGGCCAATATTTTTCGATTAAAAAATGTGGACTTTTATGAAAAACGCAATTTTAATAGTAAATATATTTTTTAAATCCACAGAACGAAAGAACCTCATACTGAGTAGCATGTAGTAGTTTAAAAGTGGTTGCTTATATCTGTTGAAGATGTATCTTTAATTTACAAAAAACTCAAAAAAGTTTGGAAAACTAGCTATCAATTACAAATAACTTTATTTGGTTACACATTACCAACTTCAAATTATTTATTTAAAGAATACTTTTCTACAAAATCAAAACATATCATTGCCTCCTCCAAAATCATGTAAATGTTTAAATTTAAATAGATATCTAATACATTTTTATTTTAAAAAGGGAGCTAGGTAATTGTTAAAAAAATATTCTTACGTGTTACCTGCAAATAACTTCAGAAACAAAATAACTCACTGGTTTATAAAATTCAAAAATATTATTTTTTTTTAAAGTTGGTAACTTCTATATTCTAAACCACGTGACGTATTTTGCGAATTTGGCGGTCGGAAATGATCAGTTTCAATCGGGCGAACACAGTTTTCACCGGCACGATGGAAAACTGACTGCATGCTTTTCCTAAAGGGTGAACATTTTCTCGGTCTTACGCATGAGCTATATGGCTGTTAAAGAAAATTAAGGAAATTAATTCCGTAAATTTTCTCGCAAAATCCGAAGTTTTTTTTAATTAAGTTGTTTAGGGGTATAATATCAATTTGCTTTTCTCGTGAATTTCCATAGCAAATATTTTCATGAAACTAAAAAAATTAAAAATTTTTAATTTTCTTATATTAATGCAACATATATAGAGATTGCCCCCGGATGGACACAACTATATCTGTAAACGTTATTATTTTGCATTTTAGGAGAAAATCTCATTCTTCATATAGATTTTGCTTGCCTTGAAGCTTCAAAAACTAATTATGAAACATGACTTAGTTATACAAGTCGTCCAAAAACTATTAAAACCTAAAATGGCCTCAAAAGTAAACTACCCTTATTTTTATAGTTATCGATATATATTTCTAAAAATATATTATAACGACTCCGAACAAAATGTTGTATTTCACGTTTACCAACTTTTATAGGAGGACTGGCATATTTGTACAAATACACAAATAATTGTACATTTGGCAAGTATCCAAGATGCTCAATCACACTTCTTGTGAATTTAACAAACACTTGAACGCATTTACACATTACCCTTTGACTTGTGCCATATCGACAACTGATAACAAACAAACAAATATTTATACGAGTAGGCCATGCATACGACATGACAAGTGTTTACAAGTGACAATTATTTGTCAAGTACTCTAGTCGTTTGAGTCAAGTAGACAACCAACGAATCCGCAATCAACTTTTCGACAGCGCGAAATCATTAAATAATGACCGGCTAATGATACTTTATTTAACGATTTTAATTTTATATTACACTTCTAATAAAGAGGGATTTTACGTTTAAGGAAATAAACTGTACTTTATATAACAATCGTAGAAAAGAAATTATTTGTGTGAATTTCTTCAATTCAAATCTTACCAGTATATCCAGGTGTGGCACGCATATGCAAAATCTGAGATCAATTCGGTAAGTGTTCGACCAGTGACAACTAATATTAGAACAATCAACCTGTCCTAATAAAAGCTTAGAACATAGTTGGCGCATTCCCACTTGTGTCGTATTCTTTAAAAAACTACGAAATTGATGTATCTCGTGAAGAAGTAAAGAGGAATTATTGTAGAACTTTATACAGTTTTTTAGGCCAAAGTTTCTAATTCAGTTTTTCCGGATTTAGACCTCGACGACTTGATTTAACAACACACGTCTTTATCACATTGGCAAGTACTTTCGATACATACCACTTTTTAGTATTTCTGAGCCTTAATATATAATAAGTGATAAAAATATCTTTGAACACACCTTATATTTCCCTCATTATTCGTAGAGAAACTATCCTTCAATAGCCTTCAAGATATTCACACGTAAAAATTAACAATTCGGAGAAAGAGAAAAGGTGTAAAATTTAAACTCTTCGACCTAGGGCAAAACGAATTTTTATTATCTTTTTTATGAAATCCGCTTCTGGTCTTAGCAGAAATAAAAATTTAGTGTCATGTTGAATTTGATAATATGAAACATCATAAAAATATCAGTTACGAATGTGCAATTTGTGTTACCCTAAATGAAATCTTTTAGATTTTTACAGGCCCTCAGAGTTGAAAATTCTCAATTTTCAAATGTGAATATCTCGAGAACAGTTGAAGGTGGGCATACTGTGATAACAAGCTGTCGAAGAAATTTGCATATAATTAAAAATGTTATACAGTACAGGGTGTTGCATTTAAATTTACAATTTTTTGGGTAATTTTGTGCCATATTTTTTTAATTTAAAAGTTGTTTTTTACCCATATGGTTAAAGGCAACACAAAAATCGCCACACGTGTCTTATTCAAAGTTTTTATCTTATCTTTGAGAATGGCAGAGATGAAAGGCCTGTTCAAAATATCTGAATCACCCTGTACATCTGTGGAAAACAACGGAACGGAACGGGTTCCACAAAAATTAATTTTTCCACATCAGGGATTAAAAAATCCAAAATTAACAAACTGCCTATCGGCCAAATTACGATTCAATATGGAGCAGGGACAAGACAAGATTATTGTAAAATGACTGCCTTAAAAATTGTTTAACAATCAATGTAAAAGACTACTTATTCAATTGACATTAAGTGGAAAAATGTTTGTACGAATCTGATGACGCAACAAAATAGCGGCCTTATAAACTATTATTTCAAAAATCAGCCTGAAAAAACTACTTGTTCGACTTCAAATTTTGCACAAAAAAACAAGTCTGATATATACAAGAATAAACTAATAAAATTTTCATATGAATCGACTATGGCAGAACAAAAAAAAATGTTTAAAAAATCAGCGTTAAAAAATGGAAAATTTAATGATTTTTTAATATTCGTGAGTTCATCTTGAATTTCGTCGTAAATTTAACAGCCAGTTAAATGGCTTTATTTTTGTTCCGTCATGTTGTTTCTTTTTCGGATATACTTTTAACCTATATGAAATAAAACTTTTTTGTAAATTAAAAGATAATTGAAGGGTGGTTGCGAACTTAAAAAATATATATATTTGGCCGTAAACAAAACCTTTGTCTTTGCATATACAAATTATAATGTTTAAAAAGTCAGCGTTAAAAAAACGGGTAATTTATCGACTTTTTAATATTCGTGAGCCCATCTTGAATTTCGTCGTAAATTTAACAGCCAGTTAAATGGCTTTATTTTTGTTACGTCATGTTGTTTCTTTTTCAGATATACTTTTAACCTATATGAAATAAAACTTTTTTTTAAATTAAAAGATAATTGAAGGGTGGTTGCGAACTTAAAAAAAATATTTATATTTGGCCGTAAACAAAACCTTTGTCTTTGCATATACAAATTATAAAAACAAAATCAGATTATTGTGGCCTTTATCCTAATCCTTATAAATCAATTTGCTCAAAATAAACGCTGATAAAAACCAAGGCAACGCACAAACGAAAATGTTTTAATACCAGGCAGAATCGAACAACATAAAAAGTTTTTTAACAATAAAACCTTTCCAGAAATGCGGACGTCAACGTTTCCCTTTAAGTAGGATAAATTAAAAGGTTTTAAATGTAAGGAAATTACATTTTCGAGATATTGGGATTCCTCTGACTTTACAAGATGAGAAAATAAGAAATAATTAAATTAGAACAAAGTTTTTAAATCTGCGAATATTATGTTTTTAATTATTATATTCATGGACTGGCCAGGAAAGGTTTTTAATACTTTAGATTTAACAGGTAGGGCTGACAAATCTGAAAATTTATTGTTTCTGAATCTTCCTTTCCAATAAGTTTATTATCCCATAAATATACACATGTAGCATAAATAATAAGCAATCGCCCCTTTAGCGAAACTATGAGAACCATATGGCGAAGCTCTAGGAAAAAGAAACAATACTGTCACTAATATACAAGCCACGTGAACACTAATAGGAAAAACCAGAAATATCCATTATCTTTAACATTGAACGTTTGTACATTGATAGAAAGAACAGAGAATACTCCTAAACTTTTCTCCCTTAAAATTGAAATTTATCGATTAAAGGATAAAAATATAGGAAGTTGATACATTGTTTCCTTCATTATCACCCGGATATAATAATTTGAGGTTAACGTTGCATTTTATGATCAAGAATAAGACTGGTACTACAGTCAAGAAAAGGACATTATTGACGGGGTGTCACAGAAAGTTAATTAATGTTCAAAGCGATCAAGGATAGGATCTAACTAACAACTAATATTAAATTATCGTTAGCCAGTTATATCTGCCAACTTGAGGCACAAAAAGAAAGCAATTGTTAAACAAGTCACGCAAACATAAGAAAAATATATTTATATTAAGAGTGTACTGTACAAATATATATAGGTACCTTACGAGAGAATGGTTTTGGTGTTTTGTCAAATCCCTTATATATTTGGTAGATTGTAGTTCTTGAGGGTCTGAGCCGAAGTTACTATTGTTGCGACAAAATCATTTGAGCCGTTTTTGTGATACAGAGTGCTACACTTTGATCAAATATAAAATATACCTACAGAGACAAAACAGAATGACACAAATAAGCCTTTTCAATAGATTTAGTTATAACACTTTCCAAATTAAGAAAAACATGTTATATAAATATAGATCCGCTTTATTTCCATGATATAGGGCAAGTAACGTTTACATATAAACATCCGATTTACTGAGGACAAAGCATTTGCGGAACCACGTTCATATAAAACTTTTTTCTTATTCTGGATAACACTATAACCTTAATCTATTGAAAAGACTTATTTCGTGTTATTATGTTTTCCTGGGATATATTTTTATGGGATCTGAGCAAATTTTAACACCTCTCGAACGATTTTGAAGCTATTGGTAACTTATATATCTAATATCTAAATATATAAGGGATTTGACCCAAACCACTATTCATAATACTAGTGCGTGGTTCTTTGTTATCAATAGCGAAACTAGACTGGATGTATGGAAACTTCGAGCAAATATTTGTAGAAACTATTCTACATATGAAATATTAAAAAATACTTCTATGAACATGGGTTCAAAAATGCTTTATTTTAGAGGCTGTTAAAATTTTAAATATCTTTTAGTTTTCTGGACGTTTCTCGCATATTTCTGGAGCTGTTTAATTCGTATTTTGTACAAAATAAATCGTAATTATTCTTTCATGTTCTATAACGTAGGTATATTACATATTAAAACTTCTGCAGGGCGTAGCTTTTTTGGGTCGAGACCCTGTCGACGCTGACTGTGTTTGGTAATTTTATTAGATTTCTTTTACAAATTTTAGGTTTTTGTTCGTTTTGGATACCTTGTGCCGTTTTGGATTATTTCAAAACGGTACTAAGTATTAAAAAGGTAACAAAGGATATAACATTTGTAAAATAAATCAGGAAACCCGATAAAAGTTAGTTTCGCTGCAGCAAATGTTTTTCAGTGGTCAAAAGGATAGTGACCGGAAAAAAGTGACGCCCTGTATAATTTTCTAAAAGTATTTTAGGTACTGTATATACATTAATCACTGTTTATCATGTGCAAGATTTAAGTAAAATATATCGAGAAATGGACAATGCATATCAAGACAAGCAAGACTAAAAAATATTTGAAATTTTAACTCCATGTATCTTGAAAACGAAGCGTTTCCGGACCCATATTCATAGGAACTTTTTTTGAATATTTCCATGAATAAAATAGTGTTTTCAAATATCTGAACTGAATTTTCAGACACCCTGTATATTAATTCGACCATTGTTATGGAATCAAAAAATATTAGACATAAATTGTTTCTAAAAAGTGTATGATAGGTGCTGTAATTGGAAGTAGCTGAAAATATTATATTATCAATCTATATATATTTCTACTGAAATCCTTAAAGAATTAGTTTATGAATATGAAATACAAAACATTGATTATGCTGGTTTTTGTTTAATGAAAAAGTATTTCGTTGTCTCAGCAAAAATATTGTCCCGGTATTGACTGGTGGTTAAGAAAACCTTCACCTTGAACTAGATGGGTTTGAAAAGCAATGGAAACTTCAACTTAAATTAATTAAATTGCTCCTTTGAAGCTATTGATTTTATAAATGGTTCCAAGCGCAATGCCTTAGATATAAGATTAATATTAGATTAAACCTGGATGTATGTAGCTCTTAATATTTTCAGCTCACTCTAGAGTGAAAGGCGTTCTGATGTAACTAACAGTTTAGCAGTATATTAATGTGGTGATCTCATGTCAATTAAATTTGAAACTTACTTTGTAGCTAGATGAGAATAAAATTCAGGTTCTTTAAGATCGAAAGGCAAAATAAAATAAATCTTAAAAACATCGGCACATGTTGGTCTGATTGAGCCAGTATGTATTTTATTGACATCACCAGTTTTTTTTAAACGCTTATCGCAATAAACGTATTATACTCTTGGCAGAACGCACAATTTCTACGACATCACAGATAGTCGTACCACCCCATATCACACCAGCAGTTGTCTTCGCATATATATGTTTCTATGGCAAGTTGTTCTAAACTTAAGAAATGTATAAGTTGCTTGACTATAGTGAAAAAACATAGTTAAGATAGGGCCCCACACGATTTTTGTAACAATGGGTCCTCGTGTATTTGCCTTAATATTTAGTATGATTTAGTTTATAACATCTTTATCAAAAGTTAACACTTGGATACCCCTATCAAAAGTATCGATTGTGTTTCATAAATTGTCAAAGTTTGAGGTTTAGCTTAATTGCCTCATGTAGAATTATTGTGAATACAGGGTGTCCCCGACTCAATGGGCTTTGACGGAACTACGTCATTTTTGGGACCTTATTTTCCCGATGTTTACGTTTTGGTTTGTTGACATGTGTTGTCAAACCGTCGTCTTTATAAATTTAAGCATACGTTTTAGCAGTTTACAAAAGATACACACATCGAGTTAATATAAAAGTTGATTAATAAATTGCGTTGTGTGTTATAAAACGTAAGAAACACATTTTTGGTCGTTTGCATTATCCTAAATACAAAAAATGGTCAGTTGTGTGGAGTGTAGTCGTACCCGTATTAAAAGTACAAGGAAAAAAGGAATTTCGTTCCAGCGGTAAGTGAATTTGTATTTTCGTAAGTAAAGAAATTAACAAGATACTTTTAAGTCCGATTTAATGGCAAAAATAATTGTTATTATAATGAAAATCATAATTCTTAAAGTATCAAACAATTAGGTTACAAACTAAGTGGTATATAAAAACACAGTGTTGCGCACTTCAGGTAATATTTTGTTACGTCAAAACATTTAAATTACCTTATAATTATTAATCAACTTTTATATTAATTGTAACAATTATTTTTGCCTTTAAATTAGATTTAAAAGTATCTAGTTAATTTCTTACTTAACGAAAATACAAATGCACCTACCGGTAGAAGAAATTCTTTTCTTCCCTGGGCTTTTAATATGGGTTTAAATTAAAAATTTAAATTGGTCAAACCAAACCATCGCGAAGTAATTAGTCGGTCGGATATATATATATATATATATATATATATATATATATATATATATATATATATATATATATATATATATATATATATATATATATATATATATATATATATATATATATATATATATATATATATATATATATATATATATATATATATATATATATATATATATATATATATATATATATATATATATATATATATATATATATATATATATATGTATATATGTATATATATATATATATATATATATATATATATATATATATATATATATATATATATATATATATATATATATATATATATATATATATATGTGTGTACATATATATATATATAATATAAAAAATATATATATATATAATATACATAGGTAAAATATATATATATAATATAAATATATATATATATATATATATATATAATTGAAATATTCTAAGATAACCTAGTTATCTTTAGTTAGTTAGCGAGAGATGAGATAAAGTCATTTAAAATTTTTTTGTACGAGGTATAGTTTGTGGGTAATTTAATGGCCAATAAATAAGTAGAGAGTTTCAAATTGAGACATTTTTTACATTTTTTAAATTGCGTTTTCTACAAAAAAATGCACACGGACATCTTATGCGAGTGTTATTGCACTTCGAAATAAAATTCATAACTCACTATTGTACTAAAAGTGTTGAAAAAGTAACTATTCATTACTCGAGTACTCGTTACTCGTAGATACCCGGAGTAACGAATACCAATTCAAAAGCGCAGTGATTACTTTGATTACTCTGATTATTAAGGATTTTTTGGCGTTGCGTACGAATTGTACGATGTGTTAAGAGCTTTGAGGTTCGATGCTACTCATATCGTATATTTTCATGTCATCAGCTGGCCGCATGGCGCGATGCGGAAGTATGGTATCGGTACTCCTCGACTGGTATATATTTATTGGGCGATTCCATTAGTAGGGGAGGACACATTCAACTTACCTTAGTTTATAAAGTACTTTAAATTCACTTATTGTATTATCAGAAAATAACATGATTTTAGATCTAATTCCTACCTAACCAAACCGTTCTATTAAGTGAAGGTTGTGCTTTGTTCGACCTTCACAAATGATCATATGCGCACAAAACTATTATACATGTTTCGTTTTCCAGACTCCAGACGAATAATAAATAATAAAAATAAGCAAAGTTGACTTTTATTTGATGATTCCAAATTTTAAGAAAATATGACTTTATATATTAAATGCAATGTAGGCACACGCGTTGTATATCTGGACCTTATTAAAAATTTATTTAGCAGACACGGATAATTTTTACTTACCTACTTTGGCAACGCAGGTTGTTTAGTTTGATTTCTGGGATTTGCCCAATCGGATCTACTAGACATCCTAGCGTTGTTCTTTGTTCTCGGCTGTTTATGCATTTTCATTGAAGCAAACAATACTTTTTGCGGCATAATAATAAACAAATAACGTGTTCTTTAATTATTCAACAATTTTTGTTTTCGGTAAGTAAAATACTTTTAATAAACCTAGGTAAATAAATTATATATTTAAAAAAATAATTTACAGGCAATTTTTTTTGTTGTTACACCAATATGTAATTATTTTTTAATATTTTTAGTTAAAAATGGAAGATACATTGAAGCGTAGTGAGAATTGGCTGCATTTTTTCGAATATTTCCACGGCAATTGCTAGATGTAACATTTGTGGATCCAAGTATTCTTACAAAGGTAAATTCAAAGTTTTAAGTTTCGAATACACTTTTAACATGGCAAAGGACATACTTAAAGTGGATATGGATGATAGGCGCAGAACGTCGCAATTTAAATACCATTGATGATAGCGCTCATCCCAATCCAAGAAATATATTAGATTCGGCAGAGGAGAAACATTTAACATGGGCAGATTTCGACAAAACGTCGCAAGAAAATTGATCCAAGAGCCGCAGCCATTTTAGAAGTTAGATCTTTTGTAGCAGAAGATCTTCTAAATAGAAAGGAAAATCCTCTTAAATGGTTGAAATCCAGAGAGACAATATACCCTCATTTGTCTAAACTGGCAAAACAATATTTATGTATAATTGCGACATCTGTACCCTCCGAACGCATCTTTTCCACTGCTGGGCAACTTATTTCAGAAATAAGAAGAAAACAAGAAAACAGAAATTTTTTTTGTTTTTTTGTTTTTGTGTATTGTCTGGTTTCCTTTGAATATATTTTAATTGGCGTTTTGAGTTCGAAATTAAAAAAAAATAAAGGATGTTGAGCAATGTAGTACATAGTTTTTTTTATCACAATATGTATTTATGTACCTATATGTTATTACATTTTCTAATCTTAATTAACAATTTTTAGCGAAATTTATTAATATAAATCATTAAAATGCAACAACGTGAAACATAAAAATAAATTTATATTACTTGTCATTTAAATAATTAAGAATCTATTTGCCCAATAAAATAAAATAACAAACTAATTCCAAGGTTAAAAAAAGAAACTATATTTAAACAAATGTATCTCTATGTATAAGTAGTAGTCACTAGTCGTTAGTCATTCGTATACTTTTCAATAGCAGTAATCAAAGTAACTATATTCAAAGAAGTTTATCTATACGTATAAGTAGTGGTCATAAGTCATTCGTATTCCTTTCAATACCAGGAATCAAAGTAATCATAGGAACGAATATTATAAATGATTACTTGATACCAAAGTAACGATTAGTACCGAATACACAAAAGTAACGAAAATCAACATGCCTATATTGGACTTTGGTTTAATAAGAGTTTATGCAAACTAGGAAGTACTAAATAAAAGTGAAGGCGTAGGAACTTCTGGTACCTATATAACCTTCATCTTACAGATAACACTATTTTACAAATAAAAATGTTTAAAAGTAGTAGTTTTAAAACACTGGATACCTAATATTAATAGTTTTGTAAAATATAATAAAGCATTTTAAACCAATAAAATTTATTAGTACCGTACAATAACAGTTCTATTTTAATTTGTTTTGTTTTTATTTGTATAGTTAATATTTATTTTACTGAATTTTCTTCTTACCTATTGTGTCTTAGATGTTAATATTTCGTAGATAGGTATTTATCTAATGTTTGGATCGGTATTAAATTTGAGTAAATTTAAATGAAATAATAATACGTGTGCTTGTTTTTATTTAAAACGTAATTTATATTGCATTAATAAAATTATTTGTATTTAATTATTTATGGCCTGTTGCAACTTAAATGTATGTGTTAATATTTTTTGTCTACTTAACTTTTCTAAGTAATTTTAGTTACTTAGAAAAAATATAATTTCCTAGTTCAACTAAAAATAACCATTCTGCTTATTAAAAAAATATCACTAAATTGTATTTATTAATAAGTAGTAATAAAAACAAAGCAGAAATACAAAAGGACAGTCGAAACGAAACAAACAAGAAAAATTCCATGCATTTTACAGCTTATGAAAGCCCAAGATAACTTTCAAATGAGTTGCAAGGTCATCCAAATACGCTCTCATACGGTTGCAAGTACTTTTTAGGAGTAAACTTTAGATCAAATTATTGTAATTAATGGGCACGTGTCTTGACAGCTCATCATCCAGAATGCATTCTCGCTATGTTAATTTATTTTGCCCATACGGCAAAATTGCCACATTTCTTTATAATTGTGATAAGTCGCTATTTCAAACCCAATATCAATTTTAAAGCATCAATAACAACAAACTTTGAACTTTAAGTTCTAAAACTGAAGTTTAAACTCCTGAATAAATATAAGGGTATTTATACGAAAGGTTTATTATGTAAAATGTAAAATTTAATATCTAAAGTTAGCTGTTAAAGACATGAATTTTAATGTTTCACCACTTTTTTGTTAAATTGGCACCTGAAATAATGTATCACACTAATTGGTTTGTTTAATTTAGTCTATACCTTAATTATAATTCTCTTTCAAAAGTATAAGTTTTCAAATTACTTCCTAAATTTCAAAGAGGATACGCCACTGAAAACTGTAAACAAGGTGTTGTCATTTTGACGGGCCATCGTTTTGAATCTTGGGACTTTTCCGATCTCGTCAAGGTCACGGCTAGACTGTTTCATGTACATTTATTTATTCAAAGTTTGGAATATATGAAATTTTAATTTTTTTACAGGGTGTGTCGAAAACTGTAGACAATAGAAAGTTTTGATTTATATATATATATATATATATATATATATATATATATATATATATATTTATATTATTTATATTCCACGTGTAGATCCGTTCACTACGGTCGTTCTGAAAACAACAGTTTTGCTGACGTTTCGGCAAAATCACGTTTGGCATTTTCGAAGCTTTCTTTCTCGAGTCCGAATAGAGTCTCTAATCATTTCGGAAGTGTTATTGTTACTTGCTTCTCCAATTTTGTTCTTTAAATCAGTTAAGTTTAAAGGTGACGTTTCATAAAAGATTTTTTACATTATGAATTCTAATAACCGATGGAAATCGGTTAATTGTAATTTCTGTAGCAGATAAATTTTAAATGGTGGTATTTATACTTTTTCGTAGGTATCCTATGAACTAATAATTTACTAATTCCTACCCCGTCTGCAATGGTTCGATTTAACAGGAAAACTTATATGGCCAGCGCATTTAGGATTTGATTATAGTGGTGCTGTTCTTAGTTTAGGTTCTACACACGGAAAGCTCATTCGAGATGGTTCTGCGTATCGAGAAAACGTTCCTCGCAAATGCGAACTACTTCACGACAGTTTCGTTCGGCTTCACAATAAATTACTATTCGTTAGCAAAATACTGAAAATGAATTCTTGCTTATATGACAAGCACATGATATAGGTGTAAACAAATAACTAAAGAAATAAGAATAGGTGCATTAGTACATTACCTTAGTTAAGGTTAATCTATTATCCAGATCTGAGAACTTTGGACCTTTTTCATTGACTTTATTTAAAAAATACCGTTTATGAAATGACCAAAAACGAAGTGAACAACAATAATAAAGAAACACGTAACAATATCACTCTAAACATTAATAGAGCAGCTCGTTTCAGAAAACTTCATTGGTTACGTGCTTGCATTGCGTAGACATCAATTTTAACACATTCTTCGAACCTTATAGGTTTTTGTTTCATTTTCAGGGTTTACAGTAATAAATTAAAACATTTTAAAAGTGTATGTTTTATTAAAACGTGCCTATAATTTTAAAACCGTCAAAGTTAAATATAGGTCTTTGTAGACCAAATATGTCTAGAATTTACCGAAGGGTTCAAAAATTTCAAAATGTATAGGGTGTGTCATTAAAAAACAGTATTCTATTGTCCTGAGTTTCCGATGTATCCTGTATAAGCAACGTTGAATGTAAATTATACCTCTTTGAATTATCTATAATTTTCATTTGAAAACTAACTTCGCATTTCCTATAATAACGAAGATATTAGCTGTCACATTGTATAACATTATGAAATAATGTAATTTTTAAATCATGAAAATAGAATGACACTAGATAATAGTAATTAATGTAACATGTAGCAGGTGCATTGAGTAGTACTTTTGTTTACGATAATGAAATTCTATGAGTAGTAAAAATCACTTAATCAGTGCATTTAATTTCCTCCTTACTCTACGATATATCCTTATTTCGTATGTTTTCATATACCTTTAACTAATAAAACAAAAAACAGCTTCTGCGACCCCGAACAAAATGTTGGATATGACGTTTACTAACTCTTACGGAGATAACAAATGAATCCACAGCCATCGATAGCGCGAAATCGTTAAATAAAATGTTATTATTTAACGATTTCGCGCTGTCGATGGCTGTGGATTCATTTGTTATCTCCGTAAGAGTTAGTAAACGTCATATCCAACATTTTGTTCGGGGTCGCAGAAGCTGTTTTTTGTTTTATTAGTTAACACAGCCATCGACAGCGATTTCGATTTTATTTACACTTTTCATAAAGAGGGATTTTACATTCAAGGATATAGTGAAATAAAGTGTACTTTATATTACGATTATAGAAAAAAAATGTATTTTGATTGTAGAGGGTAAATCACATTTTTTTTACTTTATAATATAAGATAATTATGTTTTCTTTTCAATTTTTAAAATAAAATTAATAGCGATTGATTTTCCTTAATAAATATTTTCCGACCAAACTTATATAACATATGGGACTATACGGATAGTTAAAAAGTACTTAACGATTGCCAGTGGCTTAATCGGGGGAGACTTTGGGGGTTTACTTAGCTCCCCCCCCCCCAAATGTCGAAAATTTAAGTATTGTTTTGAAGTTTAACAATGTATTCGTTTCAACCCGCACCGGCCTCGCGATATCGAATCGTGGATACTATTATAAAAATACAAATTTGGGAAAAAATACCTAAAGGTTAAATCCTGTAAATTCCATGTAATTCACATTAGTAGATTCACGGCCCGGCACAGCCTTTGGCTTTGAGAAATTGGAACAACTTGTTCTTTGCTAAGGTTTCAGCAAACATTTTCACCAGCACAAAGGCAGCCACGTAGCCAGGGGGGTTTACGAGGGTTTGGACACCCCGCCCTAAACTCTAAAAACATTTTGATATAGGTATGCTTTTCCCTAATTTTCCTGAAATTTGACTGTTTGGACAACCCCCCTCCCCCCCGAAATGAATTTCTGGTTTGGACCCCCCCAAACCGAATTTCTGGCTACGTGCCTGTGCAAAGGCGAAGATTATACTATCCTTGTGGTAGTTGTAGTCCCTCTTTCATTGCTTTTGACCTTTCTAGGTCTCGTCAGTTTGGCGAAGTAGCCAAAGAGCTACAGGTATTGATATTATTATACTATAAAAGGCATGATTTTATAATAGTTATTGGTATGTAAGATGTAGTCAAATGTACTTGATACACACCTTGTAACCCTGGATTTTTCTTAAAACCAAGGTACAAGATTGCTACGCTCTTATTTAATAATTATTATTACTGTTTTATTATAAATTCACAAAAAGGTATCAAGATTACAGCTCGTGGTCAACAGAGCGTGCAATTAACCCGGAGGGTAGGGCGTGGGAAAACTTAAGAAATCTTAAAAAAAGAGCGTAGCAATCTTGTACCTTGGTTTTAAGAAAAATCCAAGGTTACAATTTGGCGCCCAACGTGGGGCCTCAGCCTTTTGACTAGTAATAAACGTAACTAGCATAAATAAATATGTCATAATCAAAATAAAGAAAACTACCCATTTAAGTTTTTTGGTTTTGATATTTGATATTTTGGCTTTTGTATATTTTGGTTATACTGGATTTGACTTTTTGTGCTTGCGCAAGTTTGCACATCATGATTATGACTTTTGACCCTATTGTGACTTTTTTATTAAATTTTTTTAGTGCGGCCTTTTTTTTATAAAAGGCTGAGTGTTGTTGGGTGCTATCAAATTCTGATTTCGACGTTTTCTTGTGTGCTATTCAGTGCAGAAGGAGACAGATCACCTGGAAGGGCTAGTTAGAGGTGGCTGGTGTTTGGCCCCTGGCAGTCTCAATGAGCGGCCATAGAGCCCAGGGAGGATACCACCACGTCGGCTAGAATATGCAAAAAGTATAATGTGGATAGTTAATTGACATCTGGCCGTTATTACCTAACATCTTGTTCACATATTACCCCGTGTATATTTTCCTGAGCTCCAGTTTTCCTATTAGAATTCAGCCAGTTGGTGGCAGGGACAACATTCGGAACACCCTAGTAGCTTTTTTGTTTAGTTGTTTTGGTCTGCACGGTACATAGTCGCTGCGGCTAGTGTATCTTTCAGCTTGGTCGAGCTATATCGAACTCCCTTTTGTTTGGTGGGACTTTTGGGTAACAACATTTTTTTTGACTCTTTGGTACTCTACTCCGGACTAATATTTGACTTTTCTGAGTGGTCCTTTTCCATTAGTACTAGAGTAATTAATTAAATATTATTTGTTTATTTACGTTTCCATTTCCCTCCTAGGCGTTGCTTTTAAATTTCAGGTTAGTTGTTTCTGTCAATGTTATTATTGCGTCGTCTCGGAACTTTTCGGATCTATTCGGCTAAGACTTCCATATTAAGTTATTCTCGAAACCCTCCATCGGGTACTTCCTCATATCAAGAGCGCAGGCATCTTTTTCGCTGTTGCCAAGTGTATTCCTGCATTATTTCCTGTATCTTTCTCAACCAATGGAGAGTCGTTTTTCTTGTCTAACATGTTAATCATATCCTTGTTTTATTCCGTCTATGTGCTCTTTTGGCAAGGTTGTTAGCACCTGACATATTCTAGCCAATGGTATTCCGCCACCTTAGTTAACCAAAGTTCTAGATGGAAAGGAAGCTGGGGGAACACATTTTTCACTTTTCTGGTCACCTGCAGATAAAACACAGGTCTTCAGCGCGGGTCTGAGGAAATAATCTAGGAAAATCTTGGAAATCCGTTAGCGGGATTTTTCCTCAACACCGCATTAGTTTTTCGGGCACATTATAGTTTGCACTGTGAGTGTTATTTTTCGTGCTAGAAAATCTCTCTAAGAGAGGATTTGAGCTGAAGATTGGACCAGACCGCCATTTTCCATGCCCTTGTACTTGGCACGTGAAACCACTTTTTGACTAGAACTGAGTGACCCTATTGGATAGGTAATTTGCTTTAATATCATTTATCCTGAAAAGGGTATCTTTTTTTCTGAAATTTTGTATGATTTTCAATTTTGTTAATTGGCTAACTTTTCTCATTTTTTTTTTTTTTTGGAATTAACTTTTGCTCGGGTGAGACGATTATTTTTTTTTGATGCAACAGGGACTAGTTTTTATATATTTTTTTGAAATCTTAAATATTAAATGCAAGTGTAACTAACGAACTCATACGAAGACACATTTTTAGTCTCTTTTATCTTTTACCTCAGTAATTTGATTAATTTCCTATTATATTAACCATATTTTGTGGATCGTAAATTGGCTCTATTTTATTTTAAAATAAAACCACAATATTTAAGCAGCTTGCATAGTGTGATTTGATTACTGCATTCGTTCTTTTTAATAGATAATAAACAGATTAATAAATGGCTTGCAGAGGTTTTCAGTAACAATTAAGTATGACGTAAATTGCTTTTCTTTTGGTTTATGGTATTTTTTTGCATTTTGATTTGCCGCTGGAAAATAAGTGGTTAAATAAAAACCTTTTTTTTTAGCTGGTTACATTAAAATTTAAATATATTTGTGCCTTTTGATTTTTCTTATTGCTGCCTTATTATATCTATATTTTTTGTAAGTATTCTCACAACGTTTCGCTTAAATATTTGCTATTCTTCAGGTCTATACATACCTTCTTTTGCTATTTTATTTTATTCTCATTTCTATTTAAATTGGCCGAGGTCAGTCTAAATTTTCTATTTATTTTATACTGGAAATTGTTATAGTAATCGATTTTGTTACAAATTTATTTATTGTAAATTGAATTTAGTTATTGGAGTCAGTTATAATAAAGTGCTTATATTTTTCTTACCCAAAGTTTCGATTCATTTTAGGTCATCTTCTGGGTCTAATATTTTTTTTAAGTATTAGAATTATTTCTACTTTATTACGTATTGCTAATTTAAATCATTCGGATTCAGTCGAAACCTTGTATTTATTTTAGTGTTAACGCTGGTTATTGAGATTGTATTTGATAAAGTAAATTTTAGAATTTTCCTTTTCGATCTTAGTTTGTATTTGTGGATTTGTTGGATTTATTGACACAACGTTTCGACTGAATTTTCGATACCCATCATGGTATTTTGTGCTTATTGATGGTATCTTTAGTGACTTCATTTTAAATTATTCAATTGTATTTTTTTTTATTTTGTTGCTTGCGGTTTTAATTTATTTAAAGAAAAGTTCTGATTAGTGTCTTGAAATTAATTAAATATTTTTTTATACTTCTCGGTAGGACTAAATTTTTAAAATTAAATTATTGTTCTGACTGTTCAGTTCATTTTGAATCAGTAGAAACCTTTTGGGGGATTTTCTTGAGTTAATTAAAATTATTTGGGTTTTCTTTATAGACTTTGAGTTCAGATATAGGTACAAAATTAACTACTTATCGAGAGGTGACACTGTGTGTACCGAAATTTGCTGCAAAAGGTGTTGAATTTATATTTCGCTTAAATATGAACAATGTAACCGCTTCTAATAAGAAAACTACTAAAATCTACCAACAAGGCGTACATATTAATCACTAAACTTAATACTAAAGTAGTAGATTATAATATTAAACTAATCATACAAAGAAATGCACTTATAACAAAATTAAACTGTTAAATGAAATGCACTTATAACAAAATTAAACTGTTACAACCTACGGTAATATACATTTTTTAATATTCTACAGTGGCTACACAAATTTCATGTTCACCTGCTGGTCCCCACATTGCGTTACTAATCATTAAATTATTTAATTAAACTCTTTCCATTGAGTCTCTTATTCGTTATGTTATTTTTCTCATTTTAACTTACCGCAGCATTTGCTACATTCATGTAGATTAGGGGATGGTATCTCATCAAAATTGCGAAGGGGGTAAATTTTAAATGCTGCTGAAAAACGTTTTAAAAATAT
This sequence comes from Kuschelorhynchus macadamiae, assembly GCA_030620095.1. Lineage (NCBI taxonomy): Eukaryota > Metazoa > Arthropoda > Insecta > Coleoptera > Curculionidae > Kuschelorhynchus > Kuschelorhynchus macadamiae. The sequence continues at coordinate 118,821 of JAUTXW010002586.1, forward strand.
CCTTTTCTTTGTTAGCATTTTCGCTGATAGCTGGTGTTTCCCTCTTCGATTATTCGGAGTTGTTTTATAAACAATTCTTAGGGTCAACAAAAATTGAATAGGGCGGTTGACTTTGAAAGCTGAGTTTTTACTTTGTTAAAAATGTAATAAGGATTGTATAAATTGTGTAAGAAAATATATGAAAGCACTTGAGTTTATCAGTTAAAGAAAAGGTAAAAGCTTTTAAAAGCGAAAAAATGCAACAAAAATAATACTGATTTTTCCATAATCTCCACGCAATACTTTTACCTAAGACATTTTTTCCTCGTTAAAATTGAATCCACATTTTATAATCTATATCATGCTAAAATTATATCCAATTACAGGCTAATTTTCTATTAGGATCGTACTAGTTCTTTAAAAAGTATATATACTTTTTACCTCAATAAAATAATATTTCTAGTCAATATAAAACAAAACTGATTTATTCCCCTAGACCATTTTAACAGAAAAATATCTCAAAACATAATATCATGATTGTATGTTCAATATTCTAACTGAGCAATAACTTCATAAAGTTAGAAAAAGTAATAGATCTTCTCATTTTGATAATATTTAACAGTAAGTTGGAAAATATTCCATACAGCTATTAATAAATTCATGATTTTATTTTTTGGAACTTCTAAAGTGAGTAATTAAGGGCACTTTATGAAATACTATCAAAATAAACCCAATACTCGCTTAAACCTTTGAACTGCGGCAGTCAGTAACAAAAGAAACAATTCACTCGGACTATTATTAATTAACAGTAGGCTAGTTCAAAGGAGGAGATCCAATCGATGACCGTAGCAAAGAGAAATTGGAGTGTTCAATCGAATAAGGATCCGACACCTGCGGCTTGGTAAAATATTAACACAATCTGCGGAAGTTTGCAAGCAGGTAATAAAAAGAATATAGGTTTTTCTGTAGTAATTTTCAATTTGGGTTTTTTTTTAATGAAGAGCAATAACAAGTATAAATTATTCAAAAAAAAAACCTAAAACGCGACTGCTTAGAACTAGTATATTAATAGAGGAAAAGAAACTACAACACATACTAAAATGAGCAACACTTTAATTTATATAGATTTTCCTTATCCCGTATAAAGTAAAAAATAAAAATAAAACTAAAACCCCCATTTAGACCATCTATTCCGATATCATGTTTCACACTACTAATTCGGCATGGCATATATATTAGGAATTTGAAGTTAAAAAAAATCGTCTTGTCAAATTATTTATCTTGACGTCGCAAGGCACTTCTTCAAAAAATGACACTTTTCTTTAAAAACAAAAATTTTTCCGCTTTTCTTCAAACTCGATTTTACCCCATTTCCTGACCTGAGGAAAAACAAATGTAAATATATGTTTTGTAGCAAAAATATGAATCTTTTGACCTGGCAAATTGTTTTCGTCCTACGAGGTACAAATACGCCGGTTCGAAGGCGATATATATATATATATATATATATATATATATATATATATATATATATATATATATATATATATATATATATATATATATATATATATATATATATATATATATATATATATATATATATATATATATATATATATATATATATATATATATATATATATATATGGATTTTTGGGGTTCTCGGAGTTTGGTCAGTTCTAATCTCAGACATCTAGAAGCAGCAGCCGCAAAATTTGGAGCTCCCAGGAAATCGGTTTTTATTTCTTCTTAAGATATTTTGATGTTTTATGGGCGATTATTTTTCCCGTATTCTACGTACGAAAATCTATGCCTGTGATTTTTTCTAGATTTTTTTCATAAATTTGATTTTTAAATTCTGTTAAAAATCACCAGGTTTATTTATTCCATGAATTGTTGCATTATTTAATAGTATTCTACGTATAGTTTAGGTAGGCATCGTCGCCGTAGCCTTAAAGGTGTTATTTGGTCGCATACGGACGTTTTTCAATGAAAAATTAAAATTGATCAAAATTAGCTTTTCCGTTGAGAATTTGAAAAAAATGTTATTCTAGATAAAAGAAATTATTTGTTTTTCCCTATATTTTGGTGTCAGAACAACCGATCAGCTGTTCACCAGATCGAAAAATATGAAAAAAATTCTTAAAAATCGGGAATATGTCTAGTTCGACAAAAAAACGAGAAAATACGCATTTTTTCTTTTTACATTTTCTTTTTATCACTTTTTATTTAGACGCTATTAGTGAAAATAGGAAGTTAATTTTTCATGAAAAATTTCACTTAAAAATTGAAAGTTGTCCAAAAAGGTCATGCTAGGATTCAAAATGAAGCTTATGTTAAATTATACCTTTCTGTTTGGTTTTAACCTGAATATCGATCGTAATTTAGGTTTTATGGGGAGTTTTAGGGTTAGGTAAAAATGAGCCTATTTTGAGCGGTAAAAAATTCTCTATGAATCTAATTTGATTCAAACTTTCAGAAAAAGTGTAATTTAATCCGATGATTTGGAGCCCGCATATCGCCCTGTATATGAGCTTCTAAAATTCGCAAATGAGTTTTTTAGTATCATCTGTTATTCTCGCACCTAAAAACAAACAATGAACTCATATAATTTGTCGACAGGCTTATATTTTATTCATTTATATTTACAGTGTTTTGAGAAAATTCTATTTAACGTACCTCTTGTTTATTTGCCTGAAGGGCTTATGATATCTAGTTAAATCATTTAGTTTAACAACAAAATGGTATAATAATATTATAAAAGCATTGATTGTTCTTTGAAAGTTTTACTCGAGATTTTTGGCTTTTGGCTTATGTCTTATGGCCTTATACTATCGTTGTGAACTGTTTTTTTTTAAGTTGATTTGTTTTAGCTTTTGAGAATGTGACTGAAAGTTTTTATACTGAGGTTTTTATATCTGTAGTTATTTCATACTTTGTTCTTACATTAAAATGTTAGGTTAGGTTAGGTTTCTGAGGTGATTTCGGGGGTTCCCCAAGGTAGTATATTGGGTACAATATTATATATATATATATATATATATATATATATATATATATAATTTCCATTAACGACGTCCCTCAGAGCTTGCGCGATCATTTCATAAGGCTTTTTGCAGACGATTCCTCCGCTATCGGATCCGCCCCTGGCTACGAATTGCTGGCTGCAAGGGCGGAGGCATGTGTAGAGACTATGTCTGGTTTTGGAATGGTCTTGGCCTGAATGGGTCAAAGCCTACTCAGCTCGATTGGAGTACCATCAGATAGACCCCTATATGTGATATATTTGGATCGGGCAGTACATGGAAACCGGGCGGTTCGGTTTTTGGGAGTTAAGAAAGATATGGTATCTTAGTCTGGGGAAACTGCGCGACCAGTCAGAGGATGTTTATACACCAGAAACGAACTTTGAGTAACGTGTTGGGCTTACCACCCACTACCTCCTGCAGTGAGTACTTCAGACAACAGTATATTTTTACTGTGCCTTTGTTGTACATTCTCGCATGTGTGTTACGTCGAAATGAATATGAGTACATTTAAAAAATATGGCGATATAAATGAGTGACTCAGATTTCCAAAGGACCATTTATCACATTTCTGAAGATATACAACCGTCTGCCTGATGCTCTGAGGACAGTTGGTGGGTTTAGATGTTTTAAAAACAAGATTAAAGGGTTTCTGATTGAAAAATAATTTTACTGAATATCCGAATTTTTCAGGTAGGGTGACAGATTGAGACTTTGATGACTGTATATCTAAGTTATCTGGTGTCTCTGTTTATATTTACTTATGGTTGTTATCATTTATTTATTATTTTAGTGTAATAGCATTTATATTGTATTATTTTATATTATGTATTGTGTAACTGTAACTATGTTATAACGATTGACGAACCCATATTTATGTATGAATTAATAGTTAATAAATGCATAAAAAAATAAATAAATTTTTTTATATATTTGAACTATTCACTTATCAACAAGAGTAAATGGAAATTTCAAATGATAATCTAACGCCCTGCAAAGTGTAAATAGAGTAATTACGGATATAATGGCAGGAGAATTTTAAGATAAAATGTAAATTCGCTTAACCCTTTGAACTGCGGTGATCAACAACAAAAGGAGTCATTAACGGGAGCTATTATTAATCTAAGACAGGCTAGGTAAAAAGATTTGCCCAATCGATATTTCATATCATATAGTACCGGAACATTGGACTAAATGTGGAGAGAAATTTTATCACGAAAGATGTTGAATTAATTTTAACAAATAACATTTTAAAATATAGAAGACACTGTTTAATGTGTTAATTAATTCGCTAGAAACAGAATTTCTCTTGGCTATGACAACATAATTAATAAAATAGGTAAAAACGAGTTATTTTTTAATAGTAAAAAAAATATGTTATTTTTCTTAATTTATACCAAATACTTAACAGCGAAATCACGTTTAATATACTGGTTTACTGGTGTTTTGTTGACTTTTACAAAACACTTAAAGAAATAAAATGGGATAAGATCCACAATATTTTACTTTAAATGGATGTACCTAAACATCTCGTTTCATCTAATTCCTTTACATATGAAACAAATACAGGACAGCTAATACGTTGAAAAGGATCTCGAGTTCATGCAAATGGATAAAATAAGGATGGGTATTAATTATCTTTAACCTATTTACCTTATATAGCTAGCAGACCGTTGGAAAACTGGATCAAAGATATAGTAATGTATTGTGCGTATACCAAATTAAAGATGTGCTTCAGACTTGGTAGTTTAGAATGTAGTCTCACTATTAATAAATTCAGTAAGTTGGCCGATGCCTTGTTGTCAGTTGGTTCCTCGAAGCTCTACTCGAAAATATGGTATAAATGAAAGTGACATCCGACATCAAATTCAAATGGCAATATCCGAAAAGACAAAGTTAGCTAATCTGTGGCAAGACAAAAGCATCATAAGAATTCATCCATGCTTCGATATTCATCAATCAAAACCGGCATTGCCATAAGTAACATTCAAAAGGTGCAAACGGGCGAACGCACAGGGCAGCATGTACAGGGAACGACAATATGTCTCTGGTTGATGAAAAATAAAATCGAAAAATTTGACCAGTTTAGCGATAACTGTTTTGATGTCCACCGTTGAAAAATATTTTTTCACAAAAATGATGCTTCAAAATTCTGGCTATACGGACTGAAATAACCGAATACGATACATCAAACGAACAAATCAAAAATTCTTGTTAATCAATAAAATATTTCGACATATTTAAAAACTCATCAGCCTTTTTAGTGGACATGACAAAAACTACTTACTAACTAATAGCATGCAAAGCATTGGAGCAAAATTACTCATACAGGCAAACATTTATTGCAAGAATGAACTACTAGAAGATTACTTTAATTTAGGAATGCCAAGTGGTTACAACAATTACAGGAATGTGAGTCCTTTGTCGATTCGAAAAACTTTGAAGTATGCCGACGGCTTGCGACCAGACTAAATTTGTAGAAAAGTTCAAACCCTACAGCGGCCACAAAAGGATCCTGAAAAAATCGATTTCGAAAGACTTAAGTCTGGGACCCCAAAGTGATATTCAAAGATCAACAAGTCAAAGAGACTTAAGTATTGGCCTCATAATGATGATAAAACTTAGATATATAAAAGTCATCAGGACTTAGTACTTATACGAACTACGTTCATATTTCATATCTCAGAATTGTAAAGGATACTTGGCTTTGAATGACTCTTCGATAATGAAAGTCGCGACTGAAAGAACGTAAATATCAGATTATTTTGTTCCCGTAGTATCCATTTTGGTGTTAAAAACTACAAAGACTCTTGAAAAAGAGAAATGTATTACTGGTTTGAAAGCCTCTCAGATGTAAAAAAAGTAATGCTCGCTTCGAGAAAGAGACCAAAAAACCGTACTAATGGCAAATGAGACAGTTTAACGCAATGTCATGGCTTCTACTGTTAATTTAAAGAAATAGGGTTTTACTTCAAAACATTTTTAGATTTTATTCGTATTGATTTATTTGTTGTTAATACATTCTAATAGTTACTTTTATATATGTTATACTTTTGAGGGACAAGTTATTTTCATTTTTGTTTAACCTCTACGTCAACAATATTTTTAACCTTCAATCATCTGGCGAAACTAAATGCTTTACTGATGATTCTGCTGATTAGTTATAAAAGTTCTTCTTCTAAAGAACAAAACAGAATCTGATTTGGCACACATCTGCAAGTGGTTTAACTGCCATAAATTCTCAATTAACTTTGAGAACATACTAATTGCCTCCGATTAATACTTTAACAATTGCTCTAATAAACCAGTCAACTTTAATTTTAGAAATAAAATAAAATATTTGGATATAATACTAGATCCACATTTAAAATCGAACAATGACATCAAATATGTAACAAATAAGATAATATAATTTGATAATATCAAGAACTGAAAAAATATTTCGATTTTCCGTATTTAAAATTACTTTACATGGCATTATACAACGCATCTAACATATGGTATATTGATATGGGGTGCAGCTTTAAAAACACACATAAGGCCGAAGTAGTTCAAAAATGGTTGTTAAGAATAATTCTAAATAAAAACAAATGCGACTCCTCCCACGCTCTATATAAGGGAAGTGGTGTCTTGGATCTTAGGCAGGTATACTTTCAATCCATAATCCTAAGACAATTTAAAAAAAGTAATACATTTAGTAGTATTACTCATCTCTATGGTACCCCTTTAAAAAAACTAACTGGATACCTACCAAAAATGAAAACCACCTTGGGACGCCGTTCATACCTGTATATAACCTGACAACCCGAACATGAACGTAAAAAGACTCCCGGCCTTATCAATTTCATCACGTGTTTTGTCTAGGTTTTTTTTATTAATTTTATATGGCTCTGTTCTTTTTTTACTTCCCTCGTAAAAGGAAAGTATTGTAATTGTGAAAAAAATCACTCTCCGAGATTTTTTCAGATCTTCATATTTTAGGGTCCCTAGATGACGAAAAACAAGTTTCCCCAATTCCGTCGGTCTGGCGTAGCCAAAAACTACTTATCCGATTAACTTCAAATTTTGGTAAAAAATTGAGGGTCATATGAGAATTTAAAAAATCATTATTAAAAAACTACTCATTCAATTTATCTCAAATTTTGCAAAAACATCAAGTATTATATTGAGATGAAGTGGTAAAATTTTGGTACGAATCCAAGATGGCCGAACAAGATGGTGGCATAATAAATTATTTAAAAATTCAGCCTGAAAAAACTGCTTATTTGTTTGATTTCAAATTGTGTGTCATAACTAATTGTGATCTAGGGATCAACTAGTAAAATAGTGGTACTAATTCTAGATGGCCGAACAAAAAGGCGGCTAAATAAAATGTTAGTAAACGTGAAAAAAATCACCCTCTTAAATTTTACACATTTTTACGTTTTAGCGTCGGTAGATGCCAAAAAATGTATTTTATCAATTCCGTCGGTCGGTCTGTCTGTCAGTTCGCGGCATAGCTTAAAGACTACTTACCCGATTTACTTCAAATTTGGTAAAAATTAAGGATCATATGGGAATGACATGGTAACATTTTGATAAAAATCCAATTTATCTCAAATTTTGGAAAAAAACCATCAATTATTATATTGGAATCAACTGGTAATATTTTGGTACCAATCCAAGATGGCGGAACAAAATGGCGGCTTAATAAAATATTTAAAAATTCAGCCTGAAAAACTGCTTAATGTGGTATAGGGATCAACTAGTAAAATTCTGGTACCAAAGTCGCCGAACAAAATGGCGGCCAAATAAAACTTATGTAATCGTAAAAAAATCACCGCCTCAGGTTTTACACGTCTTTACATTTTAGCGTCCCTAGATGCCAAATAAATATGATTTATTAATTCCGTCGATCCGTCTGTCGGTATGTCTGTCGTTCTGTTTGTTTGTCAGTTGGCGGCATAGCTTAAAGACTACTTTCCCGATTGGGTATGACCTGGTAATATTTTGGTAAAAATCCAAAATGGCGAAACACAATGGCGGGGTAGTGAAATGTTAAAAAAAAAATTATTATGAAAATACTGCTTATCCATCAAGTATTACGTCGGAATCAACTGGTAAAATTTTGGTACGAATCCAATATGGCGTAACAAAATCGCGGAATAATAAAATATTTAAAAATTCAGCCTAAAAAACTACTTAATACATCGATTTCAAATTGTGTGCCATAACTAATTGTGGTATCGGGCTCAACTAGTAAAACTGTGTTCCTAATTCAAGATGGCAAATAAAATTTTTTTAATCACGAAGAAAATCACCCTCTCAGGATTTACATATCTTCACGTTTTAGCGCGCCTAGATGACAAAAAACATGTTTTATCAATTCCGTCGGTCCGTCTATTGGTCGTATGTTCGCGACATACCTTAAATACTACTTACCCGATTGACTTCAAATTTTGACCAAAAATTAAGGGTCATATGGGAATGGCCTGATAATATTTTGGCAAAAATCCAATATGGCGGAAAAATGTAAAAAAAAATTCTTGAGTGGTGTAATATTTGGCAACTTAATTGTTGCATCCTCAGGACACATATAGATCTTATATCTTGCATGAAACCCATATTATCAGCGCTTCTATTCCGTTGTTCCGCATATATTACCCAGATATTAAGTTTCTAAATGGTTTTCGTTATCAATCTTTTTGTTGTTATGTTAGAGTGGTGTATTATTTATTAATGTAAAACAAAAGACTTTTTTAAATTATCGACGTTTCGTAACTTTATTGTTGTATCCTCAGGACACATATATAAATTCTATATACTGCATGAAACACATATTTTCAGACTTTACCTACTACGTTGGACCGTAGATATTTCCCAGATATTAAGTTTCTAAATAGTTTTCGTTAACGATCCTCTTGTTTTTATGTTAGAGTGATGTATTATTTGTTGTTTTTTTTTATTGTCGACGTTTCGCAACTTTATTGTTACATCCTCGGGACACATAAATTGTATATCCTGCATGATACCCATATTATCAGTCTTTACCTACTCCGTTGATTCGCAGATAATTCACGGATATTAAATTTCTAAATGGTTTTCGTTAACGATCTTCCTGTTGACCAATGGAGCAGGTAAAGACTAATATGGGTTTCATGCAGGACATAAAATCTATGTGTCCTGACGATGCAGCAGTAAATTAGCGAAACGTCGGCAATTTAAAATATAGGCTAACCCCAAATAATACACCACTCTAACATAACAACAAGAGGATCGTTAATGAAAACTAATCAGAAACTTAATATCTGGAATATCTGTGGACCAGCGGAGTAGGTAAAAACTGATAATATGGGCTTCATTTTAAGATAGCAAAACAAAATAACGGTCAAATAAAACTTTTAAAAAATCAACGTAAAAAAATCTTGTTCAATTCAACACTTATCTTAAAGATAGGAAAGTGCCAAACGATTTGCTCTAAGTTTAAGCGTCTGGCTGATAAGTTGATTCCAGAAGGTCCAAAATTGCGATTTTGAGACGCCATTTTCACGAAAACACTTGAATGTAGATATACAACATGTACAAAAAAGTAATTAGAATATAAAAACCATTTGTTATCGCCGGAAGCGTAAAAGAAGCGATGTTTTGCAATATTTAAACTACAAAAATGTAATTTCAATATCTTCAAAATTGAAAAAGTCATAAGGGTGGGTCACTATTTTGTGGCACATGGTATCTTCGCATCTGAAGGGTATTATTTGACAGGTCGTTTTAGCGTTTTACTGAACGGAGACCGTCCTTGCTAATGGCACACAACCTTACTACTATCTTACCTTTATATATTCATATAAACTCGTCTATATTATCAATGAAATTATTGTTTAAGTCACGTTTTACTATTATACTAAATGCAACTTTTTCCATTTTCAAAAATAATGTCTTTTAGTGTCAAAGATCGGTTCAAAATTGGATCATTTAATTTAATGTTACTTAAAACACAGAGACCTGTCTATATTCGATGAACCTCTTTATCCTTTAATGCTATCTAAAGCTTCAATCTACCCATACTAAACTAATTTGAGAACACGGCGTTTAAAACGATTTCGATGTATCTCCGCCTACTCTGAAACCTTGCTTAAAACGTATAGAAGGAAATTTCTGTGTATGCAGATAACAAGCTTTATCGTTTTAATGCGCGTTCAAAATTCAGGTAAAGATAAAGGAAGTTTGGGAAATACGAATTCACCATAAATAATAAAAAAGTTATTAGTAATATGTGATAAACTTGTCTTTTATTTAGGATTTCAGTGATTGTATAAAACATTAGAACGCATCTTTTCATAAATAGCCCCACAAAATTAGTCACGATAAGGGCAAAACTTACCAAACCCTACAAAATTATCACAAATGGAAACTTAAAAATTTTAAAACCAAAAAAAAAACTACAAAAAACACATTATCAATTAATTGCTGATCAGGCAATAGGTTCGCATACTTTCTCTTAAAAACGTTCCCGATTACTTCCTTAAGATTTTCGGGAACACGATTATATAGGGTTGTAGCCTGATAATTAAGAACATTAATTGGGTATCATCTGCATATACCAGACCATTGCACTTCCTGACATACTTTAATAGATCCTCCGTATAAAGGACAAAGTGCAGAAGCCCCAGCATTGACCCCCGAGGTATCCCTGATGTTATGGGTCTCGGTTGAGTGCGCTTGCCCCTGCCATCATGAATCACACACATGACGCACTGTTAAAGATGAGAGTGCAAATTATACAACCCACATCGAAAAACTACAGTACCCAAGCTTCGAACAAAGTAGTTTGAGATTACTTGTACCGAACTCTTGAGAGAAATCCAGCCATACCAGAGCTAATACACGACTCTCATCAAAGATTCTACCGACATTATCTTGAACCTCGGACAGTACCGAGGCAGTACTAAATCCTTTTCTGAAACCAGATTTATTCGGCGGAATGATCTTACTCCTTGACATAAGCTGTCATTATTAACAACTGATTTTTAACAATTTCTTCCACGGTTTCGGCAGAAGATTAGGGGCGCCACTAAATGGGGAGGAAGGAGAGGTCAAAGCTTCCCCCAATATCATGAGCAATTGGTAAAATTGTGGTCGAGTTGGCTATTACTTATATTAGTTTCCAAATTGCATTTATCAACGAGTAGAACCAAGGAAGTTGTTTGATGTTACCAATACAATAGCACCGACGTTTTTTTAGTCAGATAATTTTTTCTTTCCTTTTGTTACAAAATTTCTAATATTTAATTCATTCAAAAATCTCAGGTTTCCCTATTGTTGTTTTCACTCACCACCCTCTCGTGTGCTTTTTTTATCATCAAATTTGGGAGAGCGCACAGTGATCTGGGGTTAGGTCAAAAAGCGGTCATAAGTGGTCAAATCCGATGTAATTATATCATCCTCAAACGATGCTAATTAAACCCTTAAATGACCCCAAGGATACGACGCATTAAAAGTTAATTCCTTCGTTTATTTTTCTAAAAGTTACAGAGGGTTCAATTAGTATAATTTTGGAGCGTAAACAACATACGCCTAAAGAAAAGAGCAAAACAAATTCGTACTCGAATAATATTTATCTAAAAAGATTCATGTTACCTAAAAAATATTACGAAGTTATAAAATGTTAATGAAGTGATGGCATTAAAAGTTAATTCATTCGTTTATTTTTCTAAAAGTTACAGAGGGTTCAATTAGTATAATTTTGGAGCGTAAACAACATACGCCTAAAGAAAAGAGCAAAACAAATTATAACTAAGGCAAAAATTGTTTGTGGTAGAAACTAACGACATCTGCGGGTAGAAGTTCTGACAAGTTTCTTAAACTAGATGTTTTAAAGTCCACCTTGGTCTAGTCTAAGTAAGTCTCAGTTATAAATTTACCCGCCATGACCCGTCTGTGAGGACGACAGAGATATCAATAATTTATAGTCCAGTTATTGGATGTAAAAACAAACAAACAACAACAACAACAACAAAAGTATGCTTTATTGCCGCAGAAAAATTTTACAATTTTATGGACAAAGCAAAATATACCTAAAAATAAGACATATCAAAACATTAATCGAAAATAATTTCGACAGGTCAGTGCTTTTTTTTTAAAAATGTAAATTATCAATTTACCAAATCGTAAAACACACGTTAGAATATAACATAACATTGCAAACAGTAAATGAATCATGATAACCTTATAAAAGTAAACAAACACACATGTACGAGGTGAATAATTTCGATGACATTGAAATCAAAATTGCAACTATGCGACCTTAAACTCTATGTTATTATAGTTATACAAATAATTGTGATGTTAAACAGAAGGTATATTGAACTAGTGTAGAATGTAGTATACAAAAAGAATTAAATTGTTTTTAATCCAATTTCTAACAAAAATAATTAAGTTTTAAGTGAATGTTCGACAGTTCTTTTCCCTATATAATGATTTACAAAATTCTATGCTATGAGGTAGGACATGACTCACAAAAGATTTAAGTAAACAAGCGAGTTTAGTGACAATTTAAAGAGACTTACTCACTGAAAAAAAAAATCATTAACGCTGTAAAATGGTCTCTCAATGAGGTATGCTTTGGTGTTTTTTCGAAATTGTGCAAGCATAGGGATAGATTTTAAATGTACTGGCAGATTGTTGTAAAGTTTTATGGCGTTGTAAATAATTGATTTTTTTATTAATTCTGTGGAAGGAATGGGAAGATAAATATCATGCCTAGAGTTTCTGGTAGGGTATACATGTTGTGGCCTTTCTGGGAGGGTGTTTATATGTTTTCTCAGCAAACACACCGTTTCCAAAATAAATAATGCAGGAAGTGTTAATATTTCATGTTTTTTGAAATAGTATTGGCAGTGAGCTCTATTATTTAGACCAAACAAATAACGAATGGCTCTCTTTTGAAGCATAAAAATACTACGAAATTGCTCGGTAGTACAGCAGCCCCAAAAGGGAAGGCCATAGCGGAGGTGGGATTCAAATAAAGAAAAATAAGTAAGTCTGGCAGGAGGAACGTCTAGTTCTTTTGAAACTGATCGAATGGCGAAGCAGGCGGTAGAAAGTTTTTTAGTTAAGGTGTCAATATGATTAGACCATTTTAGGTTGCTATTTATATTTAAACCCAGGAATTTAACCGACTCTACGTATTCAATATTGCTGTTATGTACCTGAAGTGGTTGTAAAGTTCCCTTATAAGATAACGCCACCGTTTTATCGACGTTAAAACAAAGCATATTGGAATCGGACCAAGCCTTAATTATAACCAAGTCTTTGGAGATACTAGAGTGTAAAGACGTTGTATCAAAATCACTCCATGTTATGCTTGTGTCATCAGCAAAAAGGGAGATTCTTCCATTAATTTTAAGGTTCGTGATATCATTAATGTATAACAAAAAAGAATAGGTCCCAAGACTGAACCTTGAGGGACTCCACTTGTAATCAACTTACAATCAGAATCGGAACCATTAGCCCTTACAAGTTGTTGCCTTTTTCCAAGATAAGATTTGAACCAATTTAAAGAAGTACCACGAATTCCATAAAAATTTAGTTTGTTTATCAGAATTTCATGACTAACACAATCAAAGGCTTTCGCATAGTCACAAAAAACTGAGGCAGTTGGGTGGTTGTTATTGAGAGATAAGTAGACGCCTCTAAGCAACGTGAACATGGCGTCATTGGTGCACTTTTTGGGTAGAAATCCGAACTGCTCCGGGGATATTATCTGATGTTTCAGGAGAAATGGCATAAGACGGTTCTTCAGTAGCCTTTCGATGATTTTTGATAGCACTGGTAGTAGTGCAATTGGGCGATAGTTGCAAGAGTTAGTTTTTTCGCCGCCTTTATGAAGTGGAATAATTATAGCTGTTTTAAGGCAATCAGGGAATACACCTTTTATAAAGGACTCATTTATTAATGTTGTAAGGGCCTCTATGACTGGGAGTGGCAAGTTCAGGAATATTCTAATTGATAGGCCATCAGTGCCACACGAAGATTTACTTTTGATATTATGTATTACCTTCAATAGTTCAGTGTTGCTAACGGGACTTTTTTGGTAAAAATCCAAAATGGCGAAACACAATGGCGGGGTAGTGAAATGTTAAAAAAAAAATTATTATGAAAATACTGCTTATCCATCAAGTATTACGTCGGAATCAACTGGTAAAATTTTGGTACGAATCCAATATGGCGTAACAAAATCGCGGAATAATAAAATATTTAAAAATTCAGCCTAAAAAACTACTTAATGGATTGCTTTCAAATTGTGGGCCATGACTAATTGTGGTATCGGGCTCAACTAGTAAAACTGTGTTCCTAATTCAAGATGGCAAATAAAATTTTTTTAATCACGAAGAAAATCACCCTCTCAGGATTTACATATCTTCACGTTTTAGCGCGCCTAGATGACAAAAAACATGTTTTATCAATTCCGTCGGTCCGTCTATTGGTCGTATGTTCGCGACATACCTTAAATACTACTTACCCGATTGACTTCAAATTTTGACCAAAAATTAAGGGTCATATGGGAATGGCCTGATAATATTTTGGCAAAAATCCAATATGGCGGAAAAATGTAAAAAAAAATTCTTGAGTGGTGTAATATTTGGCAACTTAATTGTTGCATCCTCAGGACACATATAGATCTTATATCTTGCATGAAACCCATATTATCAGCGCTTCTATTCCGTTGTTCCGCATATATTACCCAGATATTAAGTTTCTAAATGGTTTTCGTTATCAATCTTTTTGTTGTTATGTTAGAGTGGTGTATTATTTATTAATGTAAAACAAAAGACTTTTTTAAATTATCGACGTTTCGTAACTTTATTGTTGTATCCTCAGGACACATATATAAATTCTATATACTGCATGAAACACATATTTTCAGACTTTACCTACTACGTTGGACCGTAGATATTTCCCAGATATTAAGTTTCTAAATAGTTTTCGTTAACGATCCTCTTGTTTTTATGTTAGAGTGATGTATTATTTGTTGTTTTTTTTTATTGTCGACGTTTCGCAACTTTATTGTTACATCCTCGGGACACATAAATTGTATATCCTGCATGATACCCATATTATCAGTCTTTACCTACTCCGTTGATTCGCAGATAATTCACGGATATTAAATTTCTAAATGGTTTTCGTTAACGATCTTCCTGTTGACCAATGGAGCAGGTAAAGACTAATATGGGTTTCATGCAGGACATAAAATCTATGTGTCCTGACGATGCAGCAGTAAATTAGCGAAACGTCGGCAATTTAAAATATAGGCTAACCCCAAATAATACACCACTCTAACATAACAACAAGAGGATCGTTAATGAAAACTAATCAGAAACTTAATATCTGGAATATCTGTGGACCAGCGGAGTAGGTAAAAACTGATAATATGGGCTTCATTTTAAGATAGCAAAACAAAATAACGGTCAAATAAAACTTTTAAAAAATCAACGTAAAAAAATCTTGTTCAATTCAACACTTATCTTAAAGATAGGAAAGTGCCAAACGATTTGCTCTAAGTTTAAGCGTCTGGCTGATAAGTTGATTCCAGAAGGTCCAAAATTGCGATTTTGAGACGCCATTTTCACGAAAACACTTGAATGTAGATATACAACATGTACAAAAAAGTAATTAGAATATAAAAACCATTTGTTATCGCCGGAAGCGTAAAAGAAGCGATGTTTTGCAATATTTAAACTACAAAAATGTAATTTCAATATCTTCAAAATTGAAAAAGTCATAAGGGTGGGTCACTATTTTGTGGCACATGGTATCTTCGCATCTGAAGGGTATTATTTGACAGGTCGTTTTAGCGTTTTACTGAACGGAGACCGTCCTTGCTAATGGCACACAACCTTACTACTATCTTACCTTTATATATTCATATAAACTCGTCTATATTATCAATGAAATTATTGTTTAAGTCACGTTTTACTATTATACTAAATGCAACTTTTTCCATTTTCAAAAATAATGTCTTTTAGTGTCAAAGATCGGTTCAAAATTGGATCATTTAATTTAATGTTACTTAAAACACAGAGACCTGTCTATATTCGATGAACCTCTTTATCCTTTAATGCTATCTAAAGCTTCAATCTACCCATACTAAACTAATTTGAGAACACGGCGTTTAAAACGATTTCGATGTATCTCCGCCTACTCTGAAACCTTGCTTAAAACGTATAGAAGGAAATTTCTGTGTATGCAGATAACAAGCTTTATCGTTTTAATGCGCGTTCAAAATTCAGGTAAAGATAAAGGAAGTTTGGGAAATACGAATTCACTATAAATAATAAAAAAGTTATTAGTAATATGTGATAAACTTGTCTTTTATTTAGGATTTCAGTGATTGTATAAAACATTAGAACGCATCTTTTCATAAATAGCCCCACAAAATTAGTCACGATAAGGGCAAAACTTACCAAACCCTACAAAATTATCACAAATGGAAACTTAAAAATTTTAAAACCAAAAAAAAAACTAAAAACAACAGATTATCAATTAATTGCTGCTCAGGCTATAGGTTCGCATACTTTCTCTTAAAAACGTTCCCGATTACTTCCTTAAGAACACGATTATATAGGGTTGTAGCCTGATAATTAAGAACATTAATTGGGTATCATCTGCATATACCAGACCATTGCACTTCCTGACATACTTTAATAGATCCTCCGTATAAAGGATAAAGTGCAGAAGCCCCAGCATTGACCCCCGAGGTATCCCTGATGTTATGGGTCTCGGTTGAGTGCGCTTGCCCCTGCCATCATGAATCACACACATGACGCACTGTTAAAGATGAGAGTGCAAATTATACAACCCACATCGAAAAACTACAGTACCCAAGCTTCGAACAAAGTAGTTTGAGATTACTTGTACCGAACTCTTGAAGAAATCCAGCCATACCAAGAAACTCTCATCAAAGATTCTACCGACATTATCTTGAACCTCGGACAGTACCGAGGCAGTACTAAATCCTTTTCTGAAACCAGATTTATTCGGCGGAATGATCTTACTCCTTGACATAAGCTGTCATTATTAACAACTGATTTTTAACAATTTCTTCCACGGTTTCGGCAGAAGATTAGGGGCGCCACTAAATGGGGAGGAAGGAGAGGTCAAAGCTTCCCCCAATATCATGAGCAATTGGTAAAATTGTGGTCGAGTTGGCTATTACTTATATTAGTTTCCAAATTGCATTTATCAACGAGTAGAACCAAGGAAGTTGTTTGATGTTACCAATACAATAGCACCGACGTTTTTTTAGTCAGATAATTTTTTCTTTCCTTTTGTTACAAAATTTCTAATATTTAATTCATTCAAAAATCTCAGGTTTCCCTATTGTTGTTTTCACTCACCACCCTCTCGTGTGCTTTTTTTATCATCAAATTTGGGAGAGCGCACAGTGATCTGGGGTTAGGTCAAAAAGCGGTCATAAGTGGTCAAATCCGATGTAATTATATCATCCTCAAACGATGCTAATTAAACCCTTAAATGACCCCAAGGATACGACGCATTAAAAGTTAATTCCTTCGTTTATTTTTCTAAAAGTTACAGAGGGTTCAATTAGTATAATTTTGGAGCGTAAACAACATACGCCTAAAGAAAAGAGCAAAACAAATTCGTACTCGAATAATATTTATCTAAAAAGATTCATGTTACCTAAAAAATATTACGAAGTTATAAAATGTTAATGAAGTGATGGCATTAAAAGTTAATTCATTCGTTTATTTTTCTAAAAGTTACAGAGGGTTCAATTAGTATAATTTTGGAGCGTAAACAACATACGCCTAAAGAAAAGAGCAAAACAAATTATAACTAAGGCAAAAATTGTTTGTGGTAGAAACTAACGACATCTGCGGGTAGAAGTTCTGACAAGTTTCTTAAACTAGATGTTTTAAAGTCCACCTTGGTCTAGTCTAAGTAAGTCTCAGTTATAAATTTACCCGCCATGACCCGTCTGTGAGGACGACAGAGATATCAATAATTTATAGTCCAGTTATTGGATGTAAAAACAAACAAACAACAACAACAACAACAAAAGTATGCTTTATTGCCGCAGAAAAATTTTACAATTTTATGGACAAAGCAAAATATACCTAAAAATAAGACATATCAAAACATTAATCGAAAATAATTTCGACAGGTCAGTGCTTTTTTTTTAAAAATGTAAATTATCAATTTACCAAATCGTAAAACACACGTTAGAATATAACATAACATTGCAAACAGTAAATGAATCATGATAACCTTATAAAAGTAAACAAACACACATGTACGAGGTGAATAATTTCGATGACATTGAAATCAAAATTGCAACTATGCGACCTTAAACTCTATGTTATTATAGTTATACAAATAATTGTGATGTTAAACAGAAGGTATATTGAACTAGTGTAGAATGTAGTATACAAAAAGAATTAAATTGTTTTTAATCCAATTTCTAACAAAAATAATTAAGTTTTAAGTGAATGTTCGACAGTTCTTTTCCCTATATAATGATTTACAAAATTCTATGCTACGAGTTAGGACATGACTCACAAAAGATTTAAGTAAACAAGCGAGTTTTGACAATTTAAAGAGACTTACTCACTGAAAAAAAAAATCATTAACGCTGTAAAATGGTCTCTCAATGAGGTATGCTTTGGTGTTTTTTCGAAATTGTGCAAGCATAGGGATAGATTTTAAATGTACTGGCAGATTGTTGTAAAGTTTTATGGCGTTGTAAATAATTGATTTTTTTATTAATTCTGTGGAAGGAATGGGAAGATAAATATCATGCCTAGAGTTTCTGGTAGGGTATAATGTTGTGGCCTTTCTGGGAGGGTGTTTATATGTTTTCTCAGCAAACACACCGTTTCCAAAATAAATAATGCAGGAAGTGTTAATATTTCATGTTTTTTGAAATAGTATTGGCAGTGAGCTCTATTATTTAGACCAAACAAATAACGAATGGCTCTCTTTGAAGCATAAAAATACTACGAAATTGCTCGGTAGTACAGCAGCCCCAAAAGGGAAGGCCATAGCGGAGGTGGGATTCAAATAAAGAAAAATAAGTAAGTCTGGCAGGAGGAACGTCTAGTTCTTTTGAAACTGATCGAATGGCGAAGCAGGCGGTAGAAAGTTTTTTAGTTAAGGTGTCAATATGATTAGACCATTTTAGGTTGCTATTTATATTTAAACCCAGGAATTTAACCGACTCTACGTATTCAATATTGCTGTTATGTACCTGAAGTGGTTGTAAAGTTCCCTTATAAGATAACGCCACCGTTTTATCGACGTTAAAACAAAGCATATTGGAATCGGACCAAGCCTTAATTATAACCAAGTCTTTGGAGATACTAGAGTGTAAAGACGTTGTATCAAAATCACTCCATGTTATGCTTGTGTCATCAGCAAAAAGGGAGATTCTTCCATTAATTTTAAGGTTCGTGATATCATTAATGTATAACAAAAAAAGAATAGGTCCCAAGACTGAACCTTGAGGGACTCCACTTGTAATCAACTTACAATCAGAATCGGAACCATTAGCCCTTACAAGTTGTTGCCTTTTTCCAAGATAAGATTTGAACCAATTTAAAGAAGTACCACGAATTCCATAAAAATTTAGTTTGTTTATCAGAATTTCATGACTAACACAATCAAAGGCTTTCGCATAGTCACAAAAAACTGAGGCAGTTGGGTGGTTGTTATTGAGAGATAAGTAGACGCCTCTAAGCAACGTGAACATGGCGTCATTGGTGCACTTTTTGGGTAGAAATCCGAACTGCTCCGGGGATATCTGATGTTTCAGGAGAAATGGCATAAGACGGTTCTTCAGTAGCCTTTCGATGATTTTTGATAGCACTGGTAGTAGTGCAATTGGGCGATAGTTGCAAGAGTTAGTTTTTTCGCCGCCTTTATGAAGTGGAATAATTATAGCTGTTTTAAGGCAATCAGGGAATACACCTTTTATAAAGGACTCATTTATTAATGTTGTAAGGGCCTCTATGACTGGGAGTGGCAAGTTCAGGAATATTCTAATTGATAGGCCATCAGTGCCACACGAAGATTTACTTTTGATATTATGTATTACCTTCAATAGTTCAGTGTTGCTAACGGGACTTAAGAAAAAGCTATCAGCTAAATTTTTTGAAGGAGGGAGAAACGAAAAGGGTCCAAACTTGGCGAGATACTAGAGGTAACATTTTTGCTTACATTAATAAAATAATCATTTAGATCATTAGCCCCTGGCAAGATCTGAGTCACAGGGTTTGATTTGTTTCTGAGGTTATTGATGATGGACCAGGTTTCTTTTGAAACGTTATTAGAGTTTGTTAGACGTTTTCGGTAGTGTAATTTTTTTGCTGACTTAATAAGAGTAATGTAGATCCTCCTATAATTAGAGATATAGTCGAGAATAAGAAAGGAGTTGAATTTTTTTATATATGAGAGCGAGCGCATATTTTTAGCAGAAATTCGTATTCCTTTCGTGGTCCACGGTTTATGCCGCTTAGGTTTGATATTCTTAAGCGGGAAGGCCTTGTTAAAAGCACTTAAAGTTTTATTTAAAAAAGTTCTGAAGTTTGTGTTGACATTATCAGATTCAAAATTCCAATTGGTGTTAAAGCAAATATTATGAAATACTGAGAAATTTGCGGCCGAGAAAATTCAGGGCATCACCTTCGAATTCTTCTAGTTCAAAAGTTATGTATGCCTTTTTCTTTTTAAGGAGTGAAATCAACCCCTTATGATAAAAAAATTAGTATTTAGGATTTCATTGATTAAAATAATATTTAAATATGTAAAATAAATATTATTTAATATTTTGGAACATAATGCATGATATGTTACAACGTTTCAACCATTAACAAACACCCGTTGACAAAATGCAAAAAAAACAGCTGACAAATTTTTAGCAGCTACCGTGTTAGGGCCGGTTTTTCACTCCACTTGGTTTCGTGGTAACTATCAGTTAAATTATTTATTAGACTTCCAGTGACCGCTGATCAAAAGCTACTGTGACGGCTAACCTAGCACATACTCTTGGGTGGCTGCTAGGAGTAAACTTACGGTTAGTTAAGAAAATTTTAGCAAAATGTGACTTTAAGATCAACATTTTTTGTACAATTGTCAACTCGGTTTAATTTTAATTCACTATAGAGCTGTGGAATTTATAGACATATTAAGCAGTGCTGAAAATCTTCCTGAATTCGTAGAATGTGAAAGAAGGTCTTACCTAGTTAGGGAACGGTATGAAATGGATGAGAAAAAAGACTTTTTTACGCGTTTCGTCTAGCAAAAGATAGTTTTTTGCTTTAAAAGGATTGTAATAAACTTGTCATATAATATTCACTGCATAGTTTTATTAACAACATCCTTTCTGAATAGATGGAATTTGAACAACGCTTCAGTTTTGGGACTTGCATTTTAAAGTTCTTACACAAAGAATCACAATTTACACCCGTATTGTGTATTGTGTCAAAAATAACTAAAACCAACACAATGCCCGTGCAGATAAGTTAACTAGGTTATCGGTTACCAGGTCGAGCAAAGTAGTCAATAATTTCTTAAGTTTTTTATTTTATTTTTTTTTAATTAAATCTTATTGCGTTCTTCATCTATAAATGTACAACATAAATAGAACAGTAATTTTTATAATTCATGAATAATATATATTTTTAATGATATTTCGTACTTGAATAATATTTATCTAAAAAGATTCATGTTACCTAAAAAATATTACGAAGTTATAAAATGTTAATGAAGTAATGGCAACGCTGCATAAGATCTCACGATGTTCGCGAAGTGGACGCACAATAAACAAAACAAATATAGCCGTTTGGCTAAAACACTCGTATGTAAGGCCAATAACCAAACAAAAAAAAATATAGCCGTGCACTGATAAACCGACCCTTAGACGTTTATCCTTTCTATATCTGCTTACATAAAGCCGCTGTACAGTGGCAAGGACGGGGCTAAATTGAAACCTTTACGGGATATGCCATTTTCAAATCCTTTGGAGAGAAGAAATCCAATTTTGATTTCGTTTTTTTTTTGCTTTCTCAAGTAGGAGGTATCGGGTTTTGTATCTTTTTTTTAGCTATTTCTGACCATATGTTGATTTCAAAATATTTTTTTTCTCGTATGGAGCGTTGAGTCTCTCTTTTACATACCTGTTATGTGCCCTCCAGGTATAGTATGAAATGTCGCCGGGATACGATGAAGATTTAAGATACCTAGTTTGCTAATATGAAAATATTTTACAGGCTTATAAATCTTTTTCTTTTTCATGTAAGATCCAGAATCAAACTCATGTTATCATTTTCATGCAAAAGCAAAGCCTTTAATTATGATTATTCAAATCAAGTACCGGAAATAGTATTGGTTAGTTTGAATTATAGTTACTATTGATATATAAGAAAGAGTTTATGTATACATATTTATTTCTTCCCAATTTATAGCTTGTAAATTTTACTTTTTTGAAATACAACTAGGTTTCCTTCCAGTTAGTGGATTTTTCTGTTTATTTAATGTTTGTTTCAAAGATTAATTTTACTATTTACATCCGCAATTCATAGATTAGGTAATATAAGAAAATATGTTTTCAATATAACATAATATCGGGATAACAAACGATACTAATTAAGAACGCAGTAAAGTTACCATTCATATTGATTTACTGCATTTTATCATATGAAAGGGCTATTACAGCATGGTGAAATACATAGTATTAACATGTATTTTTATATAATATATTGTAAAATGACTTTATAATGAAGGTTATAGATAAAAGACTATCTAAAGGGTCTTTTTTTCATTTTGCAAAAAGAAATGTATCATAAAATTATTTCATTAAGATAATCTGACGTCAAACAATGTTTGCCATTTTCTCAAAACTACTTGCACATGGAACTTACTGCATTTTTCTACAGCAATGTACTACTCTGACTATCAAAAACATGTTTTGAAGTATAAACTTCATGTTAGTTTAAGATTTAAAAATGAAACAAAGTTTAGTTCTTCGAGCGGTAACATAATGAATAAATAAACTGAACCGTACACCATTTGAATGGGAAACTAAAGTTAGTATTTAAAATTGTTCAGAAGTTATCGTCGGAGACTATGCCATTTTTGTTAACAGGAATTCATATTTTCTATACATTTAAGAAAATTTAAAAGGAAGAGAGTATTCATAATTTATTCAAAACGTATTGCTATTCATGTTCAGGTGGTTTCCTCATCTCTTTTAATTGCGTATCTTCATATATTCTCTAGTTCACAAGATACTATACTTTAATAATATACAATTTTAAACTTTTAACTACCTAGTATCATTTGGGTCTAAAGATTTAAATACGAACATCTAAAATCAACTTTTTCACGATAGGTACCTATATTACTATATATTAATAAAAAAAACTCTTTTACACCACTATTTTTCCTTAGTAACCTGTAGTGATTTAAATGTTCAGATATATAAAATATTTTAAATACCAATTGAAATCCCATGGGGACGAAAAATTGTTACTTAGATCTAAATAAATAAAACTACTTTCCTTAATTTTATTTCTTGATTGTTCTTGAAAGCTCTTTAAAGACTTTATTTAAAAAAAAAACTGTTAAAATGGACGAAATTTATGTACTACTGCGTTTTTACCTTGCGGATGAGGTGCAAGCGTTAAAATGGACCAATTTTAGATATTACTTTGTTTTCATCTAGAAGATGAGGTGCGTCATTACAATCAGTTTATATTAATACATACCATCGAACATTGTCTTGTTAATGTTCGGTACTCACACATACAGTTTATAGTAAAGTATAATTACCATGCTGGATTTTTGGTTATGTAAAGTATCATACTGCGCTTTTCTTTAGTAATTGTATAACTTTTTTTTGCTGTATATTTTGTTCTTTGAAAAAAAATATTTTTTTCCTAAAAAACTGCTCTCACAAGGAAGAAAAAGTCAACTGAATTTAAAAACGTTAAAATCTCAAAATCAGCTTAGGAAATTTCAGTCTGGGACAGTGGGGCACCTATATAAGTAATAATAGGTAAATTTCTTTACCCTCGTCCTGATTATTTTCCATTTTTTAGGAATAGTGTGTCCCAATTTAGTTCAGTACATGTCACAGTATATAGTATGTGTTACATATACTGTCTTTTCATTTTTATTTGTTCCATCATATTGGATTCCTACCAATATTTTACCATTTTCTTTCTCCCTATGCCACACTTGACTTTTGGGCATAATTCAAAATAAATTCAATAAGTAGTTTTTACATTGACAGATACCGCCATTTTGCTACGTCATATTAAATTCGTGCCAGTTTATCACTATATCACATTTAATTTTTCTGCAAAATTTAAAGTCAATTGAACAAGATGTTTTACGTCGATTTTTTAAAAATATTATTTGGCCGCCATTTTTTTTCGCTATCTTAAATTGGAACCCATATTATCAGTCTTTACCTACTCCATTGGTCCACAGATACTTCATAAATATTAAGTTTCTAACTGGTTTTCGTTAACGATTCTCTTGTTATGTTAAAGTGGTGTATGATTTGGGGTTAGGATCCAGTAAAAAAGCAAAAGCCCTTTTTTAAAATGTCGACGTTTCGCAACTGTATTGTTGCATCCTCAGGACACATAGATTTAATAGCCTACATAAAACCCATATTAACAGTCTTTACCTACTCCGTTGGTCTGCAGATATTTCCTAACTCCAAATAATACACCAATCTAAGAAGATCGCTAAAAAACCATTTAGTACTTAATATCTGGGAAATATCTGCAAACCAACGGAGTAGATAAAGACTGATAATATGGGTTTCATGCAGGATATAAAATCTATGTGTCCTGAGAATGCAACAATAAAATTGAGAAACGTCGACAATTTAAAGAAAGACTTATGTTTTTTACTGGAGTCTAAACTCAAATAATACACCACTAACATAAAAACAAGAGGATCGTTAACGCAAACCATTTACAAACTTAATATCTGGAAAATATTTGCGAGCCAACGTAGTAGGTAAAGACTAATAATAGGGGTTTCATGCAGGATATAGAATCTATATATGTGTTCTGAGGATGCAACATTAAAGTTGCGAAACTTCGACAATTTAAAAAAAGTTTTTTGTTTCTTTACTGGACCCTAACCCGAAATAATACACCAATCTACCATAACAAGAGGATCGTTAACGAAAACCACAGAAACATAACATCTGGGAAATATCTCCAGATCAACGGAGTAGGTAAAGATATAATATGGAGTTCATGCAGGATATAGAATCTATATATGTGCCCTGAGGATACCACAATAAAGTTGCGAAACGTCGAATATTTAAAAATAGACTTTTGTTTTTATACTGGACCCTAATCCCACATAATATACCACTGTAACATAGCAACAAGAGGTTTGTTAACGAAAACCGTTTAGAAACTTAATATATAGTAAATATGTGCGGACCAACGGAGTAGGTAAAGACTAATAATGTGGGTTTCATGCAGGATATAGGATCTATATATGTATCTTGAGGATGCACAAATTAAGTTCCGAAACGTCGACAATTTAAAAAGGCTTGTTTTTTGCTGGATCTTAACCCCAAATAATACACCACTCTAACCAATTCTTTTTAACATTGTTCAGCCATATTGGATTTTTACCAACATATTACCAGGTCATCCCCATATGACCTTTAATTTTTGGTCAAAATTTAAAGTCAATCGGGTAAGTAGTATTTAAGCTGTCACATACTGACAGGCAGACCGACAGACGGACCGACGGAATTGATAAAACAGGTTTTTTGGCATCTAGGCTCGCTAAAACGTGAAGATTGTAAAACCTGAGAGGGTAATTTTTTCATGATTACAAAAATTTTATTTGGCCGCCATCTTGAATTAGTACCACAATTTTACTAGTTGACCCCTATATCAGAATTAGCTATGGCACACAATTTGAAATCAATTCATTAAGTAGTTTTTGAATTTTTAAATATTTTATTAAAACGCCATTTTGTTCCGCCATCCTAGATTCGTACCAAAATGTTACCATTTGATTCCAACATAATACGATGTTTTTTGCAAAATTTCAGATAAATTGGATAAGTATATTTTTAATAATATTTTAATATTTCACTAAGCCACCATTTTGTTTCGCCATATTGAATTTTTACCAAAATCTTACCAGGCCATCCTCATATGACCCTTAATTTTTGACATAAATTTCAAGGCAATCAGGTAAGTAGTCTTTAAGCTATGCCGCAAACTGATAGACAGACGGACAGACAGAAAGACCGACAGACGGACCGATGGACTTGATAAAACAATATTTTTTGGCACCCAGCAACGCTATGTGTAAAAACGAGAGGGTGATTTTTTCATGATCACAAACATTTTACTTGGCCGCCATTTTGTTCGGCCATCTTGAATTAGTACCACTATTTTACTAGTTGATCCCTATACCACAATTAGTTATGGCACACAATTTGAAATCAACCCATTAGGCAGTTTTTTCAGGCTGAATTTTTAAATACTTTATTAAGCCGCCATTTTGTTCCGTCATCTTGGATTCGTACCAAAATGTTAACAGTTGATTCCAACATAATACTTGATGTTTTTGGAAAATTTGAGATAAAGTGGATGAGTAGTTTTTTAATAATTATTATTTTAACATTTCACTAAGCCGCCATTTTGTTTGGCCGTATTGGATTTTTACCGAAATATTACCAGGTCATCCCCATATGTCCCTTAATTTTGACCAAAATTTGAAATCGATCGGGTAAGTAGTTTTTTAGATACGCCGCGAACAGACAGACAGATAGACCGACGGAATTGAGAAAACATGTTTTTCGTCATCTAGGAACCCTGAAACGTGAAGATCTGAAAAAATCTGGGAGAGTGATTTTTTCACGAATATAATACTTCCCTTTTAAGAGGGAAGTAAAAAAATACATAACCAACTGTCAACTGATAAGTGAAAAAAAGAAGTCCTCACCTTGAAGTGTTTACAGTGATTCTTTACACCTAAGAAAGAACGACAGCCAACTGATGACTGCCGTGGGGCATTGGAGTACTGGCGTAGCAATACGTATTTAAAATAAACTTTATATGGTAAAATTTTGTATTAAAAATATCTTTTATATAATACACATGTAACAAAATATACAACTGAGAGTTAAAGAAAATAACGGTAAAGACGTAGAATTTTTTTTATATGTGTTTTTACTAGGAGTATCGTTTTTGCTCCCGAGTTGGCAAAATATTTTGGAAACGGCCCTGAATTTTTAGGCTACATTTTAGACCTCTAGATTATAGTGTTTTCAGTGGTAAAAAAGGTAAAAACAAAAAACTCAATAAACTGGACAGGGAAGCTTTAAACGGTGTTGCCATTAATGCCATCAAAAAACTATACCACTAGCACTACGTAAGGCAGCCATTCTTCACGATTTGGCTGGTATTATCCCAGAATGAGGTCCAACTATCCAAATCAAAAAATAATTCACGCAGGTCCCGAGATTAACCTGAATTCGCAGATTATATCTAACTATAGATAAAAGATTACCAAAAACATCGTCTCTCCTCGTCTCGTAATATTGAGGATTGAGAAAAGCAATCGCAATATTAAAAGTACTAAGCTGTTTAATGTTAAAACATATTTCACAAATAAACTCATAACTAAGTCTTGTCGTCGGGGAGGGCTTTAAAGCGAGTGATTTGGGAATTTATTTAGTCGACGCCCCTTTTGAGTGATATCATAGACATTGTGCAATGTTCATTTGTTTTTTCATTTTAAACGTTGTAGTTCTGTAGCTATTTGTGTGTGTGCGTGTTTACTTATTATTCAAAAATATATCTGTAGAATACTAGGAACTTTACAGTTAAAATATTTGGGGAATTCTAGGAATTTTAGCTAGAAGACCTTGGTACTTTCAATTGCGTCCAGATAACATTACTGCTTCCTATTTGATTGTCATTTATTTGGGCGGAAAATAGAGAGGTTTTGGTTAATGTTCAGCATGAGCTTTCTAGCTCGGAGGTAAGATACTCGGCTTTCGATGCGGTGCATATATATTCGAATCCTCGTTCAGGGGTATGACTGTTTTAAAGTTTTTTTAAAGAAAATTTTAATTAAAAAAATGCAGATTAGGTTAGGTTAGGATTAGTTAGCGTTGTTGTAAAGAAAGCGCGTAGAAGCGCGACAACAAAATTCCCAGTCTGTAATAAAACATTTTTTTTTTAAGAACTAGCCGTTACTTGATGGAAATACATTTTAATTAAATAAACGAAAACACTTGTTTAAAATTTCCACTTGATTTATTTTCAAAGAACACAATACATGACGATTGTTTCGTCAACACTGTGGCTTCATCAGATGTTAGATCTTAAATCATATATGGGCAACCCCCGGCCCCCGGGTTGGATCCGGTCCACCAGCTCCAATCCGGCCCGCGAGAGATTCAAAAATTTGAAATAATACGCAAAAAAATTAAAGATTTAATACACATAGTTTATTTGTAATTGCTGTGAACCAACCTAACACTGTATTCTTCGAATCATAAAGACTAAAATCGATAAATAATTTTATTAAGCGTACGCAATTGGAACACCACAGATCGAGTCAGAAATAGCCGTCAGAAAGAGACAAACAGATAAACATTCGGGAAGCCGCCCGATGACCTTGAAACGCTCCGAGCGATGGGTTATTAATAACAGTCGGCTCTGAGCGCTCGCATCGCATATCCGCGTACGATCGGAACTCTCGATTCGAAAGTATTCTAGTTGCTTATTGCGGTCAAAGTTTACTTTTATTTAGTAAACTTTGTTGCGGGTAATATATAAATCGCTCAGCGCGCGTGCCAACTTATTACTGCTTAACCACTGATAAGAGAAGACGCGCGAAATATTAAGGTAAATTCAGCTCAGAAGAAATAAAATCTATCAAGATGCCTGGTTTAAAAAAGCGGAAAGTGGACACAGAATGTCGCCAATTCCAAAACAAATGGACTGATGAATAGTTTTTTATCATGCACAGTGGTAAACCTATGTGTTTGTCGTGCAATGAAACATTTTCTGTTTTAAAAGAATACATTATGAAGCGGCATTACTCCAGCAAGCATTTTGCTCAATATCATTTACTTACGGGCCAGTTAAAAAAGAATAAAATTAAAAAACTCATTACCGGTTTAGGGAAACAGCAACATCGAAGTCATTTTCTGAGAGGGAGTTTGTTAAAGAGTGCCTAGTAGATGTTCTAGAACTTTTGTACCCAGAAAAAAAGAAAAAATTTGAAAAACGTGAGCTTATCGCGACGTACTGTTGTTCGAGATATAGATATGATGGCTAGTGATATCAAAAAACATTGACTGATAGATTGGCTTGTTTTCAAGCATTTTCGATTGCTTTGGATGAGAGTATTTGTCTGACACAGCCCAGTTAGCTAGGTTTATACGAGATGTTGATGAAGAATTTGTAGTGACAGAGGAATTACTGGCTTTACGGCCACTACAAGGAACCACTACTGGAAAAGATATTTTTGCCGAGGTGCCTTTAGGGAAACAGCAACATCGAAGTCATTTTCTGAGAGAGAGTTTGTTAAAGAGTGCCTAGTAGATGTTCTAGAACTTTTGTGTCCCGAAAAAAAGAAAGAATTTGAGAACGTGAGCTTATCGCGACGTACTGTTATTGGAGGTATAGATATGATGGCTAGTGATATCAAAAAACATTGATTGATAGATTGGCTTGTTTTCAAGTATTTTCGATTGCTTTGGATGAGAGTATTTGTCTGACACAGCCCAGTTAGCTAGGTTTATACGAGATGTTGATAAAGAATTTGTAGTGACAGAGGAATTACTGACTTTACGGCCACTAAGACCACTACTGGAAAAGATATTTTTGGCGAGGTGCAAAATACTTTTGAGCACTATGGCTTGCAGTGGTGTAAATTAGTTGGAGTATGCACCGATGGTGCGCCTTCAATGGTCGATTCACGAAAAGGTTTCATCGGAATTCTGAAGCAAAGAGCAACCGCTATGAAAGTGCAAGAATGTGATTTAATAATTCTACATTGCATTATTTACCAACAAAACTTATGCTCTAAGTCCATTCGACTGAAGAACGTTATGGATGTGGTAGTAACTACCATTAATTTAATTAGATCCCGCGGTCTTAACCATCGCCAGTTTAAAGCATTTTTGGAATACGATGATGTGACATACTATTGCGAAGTAAGGTCGCTAAATAAAGGTAAAATGCTAAAAGGATTTTATGATCTTAGAAGAGAAATAGCTGATTTTATGAAAGTGAAAGAGAAAACACTGCCGCAAATTTGTAATCCAACATGGCTTTGTGACTTGGCATTCCTGGTAGACACCTCACGACACTTAAACGACTTGAACTTGAAGCTTCAAAATCAAAGGCAATTGGTAAATCAGCTGTACAGTCATCTTAAAGCTTTTCATGGTTTTTAGGAAACATAAAACAATTATTAAGCGCGGTGCAGTTCTATGCTATGAGTGACCATTACTTAAATAAGTTACACAAAGGTTTTTGGTACAAATATGCTTCTTTCATTTACATTTATTTGATAAATTCGCGGTGAACTTGAATTGCAAAAATTACGTTTAAATGTTGGATTTATTTTAATGTTCTTTTTATTATTGTTACAATGTAGTTATTTTTCGAATAGTTATTTTTTGTTCTGTTTCACTTGGATTTACTCTTTTCAAAACCGCGGCTTTTTTATTTAAAAATTCAGGGAAAGAGTCAAAATCAGGAACTTCGACATGATGTAACTCTGCTTTTGCGGGACAAAACCCTGCTTCTCCTCAAGTCCATGTAAATTAATTCAATTAGTTCTTGGCCAGTATAATAAAAAGCCTGTACTAAATCAATGAAGTGCGTACACTGCGCTGCCGCTTTTATTTTCATACCTTTTTATAATAGATTTATTGCCACTTCAAAATTCTCATTTGTGACAGGCAAACTTTGAGTTAATTTTAAAGGTTCGTCCCTTAAAAATTGTTGTACGTAATCTAAAACCCATCTTTTTAAGCTTTGTAATAATTAAATCATGGTTGATGATCTGACATCTTAATTTATTAACAAGATTCCTGCTTTTAAAACCCTATCATCTTAATCAGAGGTAACACTTCCGGCCAGATTCAAATTTCGAAGTACTCATAAGACACTTTTCAAAAATATATCCCAGCACATAACACAATGTCTAATGTTTTACAATAGTTTATTTTTTTAAAGTTCGTTTATTTTCGCGGTGATAACTGATATTTGTGCAGCCGCAAATTTCGCGTTAGATGTAAACAAATATGGCGGTTTTATTACTTAATATAGATACACTTTTGCACATCACCAATTAGGGATTAGAACACACATCCTTTGCTATGCAACTAGAGCCACCAGGCTACACACCAAGAACTTAAGGAAGAACTGCACGCAAAAAGTGAAAAACCAGCGACAAGGTCTAGTCGAGTTGAAAGTAAGATGAAAAGGTACCGACGCATTTAAAAAAACTTCCTGCACATCCGACCTCAAAAAAATGTGTTATGTATAGGTAATTTAAATTACATTTCGGTTAAAAATGGGTTCAAAAGGGTTCACGCGCTGCAGAAATACAAACACATGAGTATGATTTACCATTTCAAATTTTGCAGTTACGTAGACAAAGGATCAATGTAAAGCGGTAAAGAGCCATTTTGTGGAAAAAAATTATATGCGAAGGCATGTGCGTCAAAGAGTGGTCAAAAAATGGTCGAAAATGGACAAATCTACTTTTATTTTATAACTCTAGATTTGATGTTTTCATAAAAATTCGCATTTAGCACCAAACTATACATATTTCCATATTAAAATCACAGTGAAGCTAATACATATCTCCTATAGTTTTAACATAATATTGCAGCGGCGGAAGGCTTGCAAATGATCCACATTACTGCGTGCAGTTCCCCCTTAACGGTTAGGAATATATGTGTGCCTCTAGTAGACGTTTTTGCTGTTAACTTTTCTTCAAACAACGGGCTAGACGAGATGCTTCATCAAGGACGGCTCCTGATTTCAGGGAACCTTAGCGGAGGCAGCCGAAGAAACCATAGTTGAAGCCGTGATTTTATGGCTTCAACTATGGTTTATGGCTTTAATGATGGTTTTATCGACGAACCTAAGTTAACCTAACGCTGACACCTCCAGCAAAGTCAAAGCGGTTTGCGCCACTGTTATAGTAGTTATAATAAAGTTCGATCGAAAGTTTTAAATACATGCCGCCAAAAATCAAGTAAAATATTTATTCGAGATTACAGTACAGTTTATTTTTTACCAATTAGGTGAATAAATAAAACGCTGACGGGACAAGTCCACCTTACAATATAGGTTTTGTTTAAAAAAATCCTTGTTTAGAGTTGTGCTAAAACGTGATTTTCCAAAAACTGTTACAACTGTGATCGTAATTTTTTAATCACAGCAGTTTTAACATGTGATATTTCTTTATTAATGTATATTTCCCGCTTTCTTATCACTGATCTGTGAGGTAGTTCGTAAATGATGCGAACATATTCTTTTAGTTTAGTTTCATCTAAAATTTAATTCTAAATAGATGAATATTAAAATATTTAGATTATGAATGATTATTATGAAGTGCAAACGAAGCAAGAAAATATCGCAATAATCTTTTTTCCAGAATTTTTTTTATATGTAAAGGAGGTAGAATATTTTTTTACGACTTACTTAAATTTTGTATACTAAATCAATTCTCCTATCCTTTATAGCAGCAAACTTATTTATACATCCTCACAAAATGGACGAGTCGCTCTAATCTCCTCCAGAAATTCCTTTCTTGAGATATTGTATTTCTTAAATAAGTTTTTACACATTTGAAGCAAGAAAAATTTCTTTCCACTGAAGCACTTGTCGACAATATTGCCAAAATAAGGGAAAACAATTTATATGCTTCGGTAAAAATATATTTATTTTTATTAATTTTTTTCACTTGCTCTTGTAGCGATATATTCCAATTACTGTCATTGGCAAAAATGAGCTCATTTTTCAGTCGTCGACTTTTTGAAAATATTTCCCTATATAACTGTAACAAATTTTGAAAAATTTAAATCTTAGTGTCATTTCCATTAAAATATGGTCCAATATTTCATAAAAAAGGGTTCTATGCTTAGCCCTAATTTCCTCAAGTGAAAGCTTAGGAAGCTTACGTTTGTAATGATTTATTTCTGTAATAGAATTGCTCTATCCAACATGGTATTCAAAAAATGGTTCATTTCTTTTTTTACAGAGCGCCTCACGACAGCGTTTTATATTGGATATGCAAAAAAGAATGTCAAACGATTTTTTTTGAAGAACGTCAAATAGTATGTCCGTGATTGAGAAAATGTCATTAAACTCTAATGCAAGAAACGTGAATTCAAAATCGTTCATCTCACCTAAAAATCCTTTCGCAACGCGGATTGATTTTTCATCAGATTTGTCACAGTTTGTAATAAATTCGACAAAAAAAACGTCTTTTAATTTATTCGAGTCTTGAACAATCACATTTACTAACTTCGAATTTGAAGTTGTAACAACACCATAAATAAATATAACACAAAACAGTTAAGTTTACTGCAAAGGAACTCACCGGTTGCAGCCAAATCCGCGAAAATAGAAGCAAACAACCACCGCAAACTGAACGACACGTGGGTGTATTGCAGTGCGCCTGCAATTCACCCAGAGCGTTGTATGGCTGGGCTCGACGTCATCGGATACGCGTTGTCATGGCAACATAGTAGGAAAATCGTAAACTAAACATAGCACCTCCAGCAAAGTCAAAGCGGTTTGTGCTACTGTTATAGTTGTTATAATAAAGTTCGATTGAAAGTTTTAAAAAGTCAAAGGTAAAATATTTATTCGAGATGTACAGTTTATTTTTTACCAATTAGGTGAATAAATGAATGTAAAAACTAAAATTTTAAGAGGTATATAATAAATGTCGTTAGATGTTTGCTTGTTTATTTTTCCTGGTGAAGTAGCACTTCACCTACTTCACCTGAATAGCCGCCACTGGAACAGAGAGCAATACAAATTCCGATTTCGACTAGCGAGTCATCCTCAGTGCTACTACTCGCCAGTAAAAACATGCAGAAAAGTCAAATCAATCAGTGAAATTAAATTTTATAACATTTTAACTAAAGACAAATCCAAGCACAAAAAATCACATTTTAAAATTTTTCTCTGCAAAAGGAGGATTTTTACGAAGGCATGTTGAAACAGAGAGTTCGTAATGTCAACAATAAACAGCCGCAACATATTAAAACATTTTCGCAATTACAGTACTATGCCTATGTAGGCAATATCACATATTATATTAATATAATATATTGATAATATATGGGCTGTCATACGAAGACTGGAGAAGTAAAAATGAATTCAAGTGTTAATACGGATCCGCAAGTTACTTTCAAAGCCTAACCGGCATATGTGTATTGGTAACCAAAAGTAATTGGCCACTATACGGACACGAATCCATCGGCCGATGGCTGTTCTTTTCCGCCTATATGTGCACACTAATGCACACTAACCTATAAATAGGACGCATTTTTTTTAAATTATAGGTTTTAAAAAAAGTCATACGCCTAAACGGGCATTCGAACACATCTGCGTTGCATCCAATGCCGCGAATCCTACCACTGACCCAGAAAGCTCACACTGTTTATACTTCGCTCAAATAAACGGCGGACAAGTAGGAAGCCGGAGGATGCCAGAACGTAGTATGTTATTTTACCATGCGCTGCACCGTCATTAGAAGCCTTCTCTGCTAAAAGGTAGGTGCTGAAGTGCTTTTGACAACTCAGGTTGTACACCCATATAAAGGAATTTTAAAGTTATGACGTCGCAATCAAATGTCACCGGAATATTTCAAACGATTTAGGGCGTTCGTGACTGAAATGTTTTAAAATTTTAGTTAGGGGTAATTCAGATTCGTCTCTTATCTGTCTCATTAGCTACTCAAAAGCATCAGGATTCATTCTGAAATTGTGTATCATTTGTGGAACTGTTATTTTTACAAAATGATGATTTCTAGTTGAAACTCTGTTTATTAACTCATATTTTTTAATTTGTTCAAGATCATAACTAAACGTTTGGAAAAATATTGACACATACAATATAATACGGGTACATATAAGTATATAAAATATTTTAGTATTTTAATTATAATACACATTTTCTATGACTTCATCGAAAACTTGCCTGCAGAAAAATGTTCAAAAATTGGAATAGAAATAAATTAGGTTTTACAGACATATTTTGTTTTTGCGCATGTCACACGCCTAACTATAGTTTCCCAACGGCGAAGTTCGGTTGGTGTGACATATGGCGTCATAGATATTCTGACGTTAACCGGTTGGCGACGTCAGTGTGCACTGTAGCATACTTTCCAAACGCGCCCCAGCTAGGAAGAGCAGTTAATTCTCAAACCGTAATCCGTTTTACTTGCCGTAATTTGTTCAATTTGTGACGTAATTAATGAGTATTCAATTACTTAATAGTAACCCGCCATTGAGAGCAGTTCGAAAACAAGTCTAGCTTCTTGTTTTAACACAGGTACACATTTTTAAACCAGCTAAAAAAAGAACCTAACCAGGCCTAACCAAAATGCAATACGGTTTTTAAAACACAACAAATTATAAGTTTCGTTAAAAAGATCTTAAAAACGCGTCGTCCGAGACGAGATTGGAACACACACCTTTGCAATGCTACTGCGGCATCCTACCACTGAGCTAGCAAGCAAAAACTTTACGGCCTTGTTTATGTTGTTATTGTTGTAAACGTGTTTTAAATATCGTCCTGTGTTTTTAGTTAGATATATTATAAAAAAAATAGTCTAACTAAAAAATTCGGAGAATTATACAAAAATTCCCGCACCAAATATATCCAAAACCATTTAGAAGAATGCTTTTTTTCAAAATATATTACCAAATTCCTAAATAACATTTTTATTTCCAACTTCCTTACAGTTTTCAGTCCATAAATAACATACAAATTAGACTGTACCTAAAGAATGAATGTTCAAATTTTAAATTAGTTTTTACTGGATAGCACTAGCAGGCTTTTTAATAATTTAGGTGAGTTAATGTTCAACATAATAATATTAAAAAAACTAAAATGGATGTTTGTTTACAAATATTTCTCATTTCCTAATTCGAGTTTCCGCTTCCAGAATTTCTGCGTAACTATGGGTCCGTAATCTCTTGATAGCACAAGTTTATGTATCAAACGGACTCACTAAATTTGACTAAACACTTCTACCAAAGTTTAGTATCAAAACCACAGAAAAAAACGGTTTCGTCTATATAATAATATTAAATAGAAAAAAATGATTTATTTACATTTCTTTGATCATGTCAATTGCAATTCTATTTTTGTGCCTGCACTCTTTGCCAAATTCCGGTAATTTTTAGCTAATTAAGTCGTTCCGGTTCCTAACAATCTTAATTTATCAATTTACAAACTTTCGTTTCTTTCCGTTTCGGTTGATTGACTTGTATAGTCGGTGACTTCATTCAAAATTCGGACATGCTCTATTTTGAATATCCAAATCGTAAAAACTGGAAATATAAAAAATCGATATAAATTGATTGAATAATAAAAACAAATGGAAATTAAATTTGTTGACGTGGTTTATTTCTAATTTTTATTAAACACAATTTTTGAATGAAAAGGTTTATAAAATGGCACAAAAAAGCAAAATAAATGTTAAAGAAAGATTTTCAGATGGTGAGATTGATCTCAGCATGTCAGATTTGAACGAGGTTCCAGTTAAAGAGATTGTAAGTATTTAATTTATTTTTTTATCACTGGGTTTAAAGGGATATAATTAATTTTAGGCCGCTCTGAAAAAAACTGTGAGTCTTGACTTGTCTAACAACAGCTTAACCTCTCTACCGGTAAGTTTTTTTTTTCTGTTATTTATCATGGTATTTTATGAGTTAAATATATTTTTATTTTTTTAGAGTAACTTTACAATACTAACTTTCTTAACAAAGTTAGATTTAAGTAAAAACGAACTAACAGAGTTGCCAGAAGATTTTGGAAACTTTTCAAAGCTTAAATATTTGGACTTGTATAAGAATAAACTTGAAAGATTGCCTTTAAGTTTTGGCCAATTAAACGGGCTAAAATTTTTGGATTTAAAAGATAATCCACTTATTCCCACTATTGCGAAAGTTGCAGGCCCTTGCATTGACAATAAAGGGTAAGATAAAATGGAAATTTACTATCACTCATATAAAAGTTTACTGTGATACATATTGCAAAGATAAAACAAACTACTGGGACTTGTATATATTTTTTTAAGTTTTGTTTATAATTTTTTTGTCAACTTAATTTTTCTTACAAAGAGCCAACAAGATTCCAGTTATTTTATTTAAATGTTTACTATAGCACGATATACAATTAGGATATGTAAAATGTTTTAAACTGTTAATTAATTACTGTTTATTAAAGGAATACAATTCATGTGGAAGTGTACAGGTAAAATTATGAATAAAAGAAATGTCTATTAAATTTCAAACTTTAATTACTGATACACATTTTAGAAGGATTTTTAGATTTAGAAACAGTTAGTTCAGACAGAGATGGGGTAGTAGAGGTGCCTCTTCACAAAGTTGCTTGAATGTAACTTTAATTGTGAAAAATCAACCCTCATTTTTAATGATCTCGTCTGAACATTCTTAATCATAAGGCCTTCTGTATTCCCAAGTTAATATTGCCTTAAGCATGGAACACATTGCAAATTATGTCATTTGTGTACATCCATTTACGTCAAATGTTATTTTTCTTTGTGTATTTGTACTTGCACCACAAATGTGTATTTCTTTTTTAAGTTTCGTTTTTGTATGTTAGTTTTTACGTAAAATGCTTACAGAAGTTCCAATGTGTTCCACCCGTTAACAATGAGTTAAGAAAGTCTAGTTCATAATCGAAGTTAATATTTAGATTTACATTATATTTGGATTTTTTTAAATCTATTTTAAAAGTAGTTCCATATTTGCGAAGGTACACCAGGCAAAATAGTTATGTCTGCCATTTTTTTTTTGTAGAATAGGTATATCATTACTTCAATTTGGTTGTCTAGGCTCTTGTGGTACTTCTTAAGTAAGTGCAGGCAATGTTTATTTAATACTCTTGCAAGTCGATGATGGTAAAGTTTTAGGTTGGAATTTTGCTAATGATAAAAGGAAGCTTTATGTTGCTTTAGTTCAAACTGAAAATAGCTTTTAGGCAGGGACACACTGAAGGAGAAATATTGGGAGGTGTTATAAAGTTTTATTACTCCCTTATATAATATATGTTACCTTTTTATTGTTACAGTATGTACCTACTTACCAATGTTATTTTATGTGTACAATGTCAAAAGTCGCGAGGATCTCCTAAGTTTTCTGCTTTAACATTATTCAGCATTCTTTTTCTATTGTAGTTCAGTATTATCGAATAAGCGGTCAAGTTCTTAATTGGTTTTGTTACTACTTAAGAAACTAAAATAAACTTTATTATATCAGAAGAGATCAAACATAATTTTTGAGTGCGTGAAGGAAGTGTACTTGGGACTTTACTATTTATTATTTACTTAAATGATATAAATCACTTTAGTGGTCCTGACTTCATAAATTTATTTGCCAATGACACCTTACTTTCTTGTAATGATAAAGATGTGCACATGGTCATGCAAAATATAAATAGAGAGCTTTCCCAGGTTGAAAAATACTTGAATCTTAACAACTAAGATTAAATGTGAATAAAACAAAAGTCATGATTCTTACAACCCAATACAAATATTCCAACTTGGATTGTACAAATATTATTATCAAAATGTACGACAGTAGATTGGAGTTAGTAACTAATTTTAAGTATTCAGGATTTATGATAGATAACTTTCTTACCTTTAAGGATGATTTTACTCACATTAAGAAGAACATTTCTGGAAAATTGTTCTTTTTGTATAGAATAGCACCAAATATGTCTCAAGTAACTGTATATAACACAATTATACAACCTCATTTTAACTACTGGTCCTAGTTTGTTATTTCTCTTAGATAATACTCTAAATATTTCTTTTATATTTCCACTTGACGAACCAATGTTATATTTATAACCAAAATGGCAATAAATGATTTGAATTTGAGTAATAACAGTAAATGTTCTCTACAAATATTGCAGAATAGGGCAATGCATATAGTACTATCTTTACACACCGATCAGAAATATGCTTTCAGGTCTAGAATGGTTACCAGTGGCCACAAGAATAAAATTTTTTACTATGGTTTTTATTTATAAAATAACAAACAATGTGTTACCAGAGTACCTTAATGAATACATTTCTTAAATCAGAGAAGTACATGATTATATCACTCCAAACAGGAACACTCTAAAAGTGCAATGAATTCATTGTTTTTCAAGGGTCTTAACGAATACAACAATTTACCAGTGGTGGCTGTTCGGAGGAAGTAGGGGAAAAAACCTGGCAAATTATTTTTAACATGGTTTAAAAATCAATACAATATACTAATTTTCAATATTAAATCATTTCATTAAAAATTATCAATAATTGCAATGTTAAATTTAATGCATTCCTAGCAATGCCGCTGGCCGCTTGTCAGAAACCTAGAGACAACACACAAAACGAAATGATATACTTGAGTGTATTAAGCAAACCCTAATGTGCGCCCCAACAAACTCTTTTCTGTCGATCCACCAACAGAAGAGCCACATAGGAGCTCGGTAAAAATCTTCCAGCGAGAAACGAAAATAATGCGTTGCTATGGCAACGAGAGTATCGCATGTACGAAGACCGCGCCTCTAGGGAAGAGCGGCAGTTGGACGCTGCCGTTGGTAAAGTAGATCGCGGCGATCTCATTTTATTCAGTGTTTTAGCATCGGTCTTTTATTTTATTCTTTGGAGGAGTGGCGCGTGTATGTGTTTGAAAATGAATTCGTTTGGGCCCGTTAGTGACAATGTTTATAGTTTGTTAGAAACTCCATTTTCCCGTTGGAAAGAAGATGACAAAAAGGACCTTTTAATTAGGGGGTCGACGAACAAGTGTACTAACAATTAGTGCTAAAAAACACATGAAAAATTCTGGTAAATCCTACGATATTCATTTCAAAAATTCTTGGTTTACTGAATTTAAGTGGCTGTGTAACAGTGGATAAAAAATGTTTCGCATGCAGTGCCCATTTTAGACCTTGTCTGTCTTATTTTTCTCTAACTAACACTTTCCCTAGTTTTTTACCCACGAGCCGCCACTGCAATTTACCTTCTGAAATAAAGAAGTTGACCTCCATCAGTCATTTCAAGAGAGTTAAATGTTATTTAAAATAATAATACATACATACATATTTTATTTGCAAATCTTTCTTTTTTTTTTTATTGTGTTATTTTTTGTATATTTTTGGTCAATAAGAAATCCTTGGTTCTATGTGTCATTATTATAGTAGGTATTATGAAATTATTGTTATTAATTTTATTTACTTTTAATTAATTTTTTTTATTATAGTAATTACATTAAATTAGCTAATAACTATATAATTTTTGAAATGTATTATTTCTCTTGGATGGAATGTATTAGGGATGCCTATTGAAATACATTATTATTATTAGCTGTCAAGTCGAAAATGATGCTTTTCTAGCATCATGAGAGGGCCACAAAAATTCCATTACATAGGGCCTCCAGGAACCACAGTCCGCCAATGTCAATAGTTGTATTCTGAGTTTATAAACCTACATTCTAAAGGTTTTCTACATTTCAATTTAATAAACTCTTATAATATAAAGAAATTATCCAATGAACAAGCTACTGAAATCCAAGCATTATAGAATCTACATCTAATAATGCTGCTCACCACTGGTCCCGTCTCATTGGATTCATACTTATGGTGACTTTTTGGATGCTGCTAAAGTTGAAGATGATAAAAAAAAGTAAATGTAAAGTGCTCTGGTTTTATAAATGCAATAATTCCATACATATCACATACTTTATAAATGATGTAAATCTCGAAGTTCTTCATAAAGTTGTTCATAAAGCCTGGCACACTAAGCAGGTCACTGATACCAAAGCAATTGTTTATCTCAGAACTCTTTGGTTTAGATTGTTTTAGAGTGCTGCTCTATTATATGGAGTATATGAACTCCTTCATATCAGTGTCACATTGACAGATTCAAAAAAAGTTCAAAATTTCTTTACGGCCTACAAACTCTTGAGTATTGGAGAAGAAAGGCACTTCTGGTTTTCTCGTACAAATTATTGATTGGACGGATTGACTGTGAAATACTGCCACAGTCAGGTTTAGTACGTTTGTTGACAGATTAGTATATACAACTATATTTTTTTACTCATATAATTGTATCGTTGTATAATGTGTAATATGTCATTGTTTCATTGGACATGATATTTTTTTGTCTTTTGCGAATTCATACAGTTTGGAGTACTGGAATATTTAATACTCTGTAGTGTACATTTTAGAAGATGCTTGCGTCAGCTACGTCCTTGCATTTTCAGATATTCAAATGCTTGTTGTCTTTGTTCATTATTGTTTGCAAGGAAATGATATGGTCTCAAGGCCATGCCTTTTCTTTTTTCCAAATTTTTTTTTAATGATTAATTTCTAATTGAAATATGTATAAATAAAAATATTACAATTAAATATTATCTATGTAGAAACTAACTAAAACTAGATAAAACGCAACCTACTAGTTCACACAAATGGTAGGATTTTGATTATTGAGTTATCATCAGTCTTCCAATCCTACCTCCTAAATGATTTACATTTGAGATTTTTTTATTTCATAAGGAATATTATAAATTATAGAACATATATATGATTTATATTTTTCTGTTTGATGAACAGGAATTTCCAAGTTATTTTGATTTCTAGTATTTAAATTATGAATATTATTTCGAAATTGATTTTTTTATACAAGTCCTAACTACTTATGTACAATATGTTTAAAATTATTTTATTATAAAACAAGATAAGTGGATTTCGCATCTAAATTCTAGTTTAGTTAATTTAAATCTATCAAAAATTAGAGATATATGATCATATTTTGTAAGACCAGTTGCATACCTTATGTAAAATTTGTAATTTATGTTTATCATGTAAACTGATACTTTTGAATTGAATTGAACTAAACTGAATCACAGTAATTAAGTAATTAAATAGTTCAAAAGATTCTCGGTTTGGTCATAGATGACGAACTTAAATTTGATGATTATATTAATGCCCTCAGCAGGAAAATATCATCTGGTTGTTTTGCGGTTAAGGTAGCAGTTCAAGAACTAGGTAGTATAGTTAAAAAATCGGTGTATTATGCCCTTATCGAATTGAGGCTTAGATATGGGATTTGTTTCTGGGGAGTAGCTAGCAGCTATTTAATTAATATGCTGTTCGTTATTCAAAAAAGGGCAGTAAGATATATATGCAAGGCAAAAACCCGTGATTCATGTAAACCACTTTTTACAAACCAAAAAATATTAACCATTGTTAGTTTATACATTTTAGAAACTGTCAGTATAGTATACGCTAACAGAGATAAATTTATAGTCCCAAATCCCAGATATGTAACTCGCCACCATCTCAATCTACATTTACCTATTCCTACGTCAAGCTTAGCGAAAAATCTATCATTTATGAGGGTATTAAGATGTGTAATTCTCTTCCCAACAATATTAAGAAACAACCCACTCTAAAACTATTTAAAAAGCAAGTTGGGAATATTCTGGTTGACAAGGCCTATCATAGTCTGACAGAATTTTATAGTGACATGGTGTGATACTGTTAGTATGAACATGAGTCTCTTTTATTTGTTTTTATTTTATTTGATGGCCCGGGATTTTTAATAGGTTGCTGTTGTTTTTTTTTATTTGAATTTTCTAATCTATTTCTAATACTTCTTATTTTTTGTTGGAACGTTTGTTTATAATTCCCATTGTTGCTTTTGCTTCTAGTTTTAAATTATCATTATCCCACCCCA
Organism: Kuschelorhynchus macadamiae; assembly: GCA_030620095.1. NCBI lineage: Eukaryota > Metazoa > Arthropoda > Insecta > Coleoptera > Curculionidae > Kuschelorhynchus > Kuschelorhynchus macadamiae. Next base: position 161,858 of record JAUTXW010002586.1, read on the forward strand.
ATTTTATATACTTACTTACAATCAATCTCTTTTTTAATTTTTAATTATATTTTTAAATTATATCTTGTCGTGACTGAATTCTAAAATTTTTTAATTTTACTGATACTTGAATTTTTATGTATTTTTACTTTAATCCATGATTTATATACTGAATTGTTTGTCTCAAATATTGTATATGTTGTATTAGTTTTTTAGCCAATAGTTTTTATATACTGTGTTTTTCTAAGATGCAATTGTTTTTACAGATACATTTATGTATGTTTTATAGTTTTTTTTATATTTTTTTATGTTTTATTTTTATTTCTAACTTATATATAACTCATGCTTTGTTAATAAAACTTTCTGTAGTTTAGTGTTAGTATTTTAAAGAGTCTTTAAAACTGTATACAATTCTTAGTTTAAAATGTGCATTTTTAACGACTTTTTTATATAGTCATTAAAATTTAAATTTTGATCAAAAATAACACCAAGATTTCTCATTGAAATAACTAAAGGAATAGTATAACTCTCATGAGTAATTTTAAAATTAGAATTGGTTTATATTTTAGTAACTAATTTTTTTGGGCCAATTCATAATAATTTAGATGTATTTGCATTCATTTTTATTTTATGGTAATTAATAAACCATTGACACATCTGATCACTAAAACTTATGTATTTAAGTTTGACTAAAAGCATCTCATGATTTAAAGAATCAAAAGCTTCAGCTAAATTGTTTTAATATCAGATATAATTTTTAAAATATCATAATTTGATACCATATTTAAAGTTTTTTTTATAATTTGAGTTAATTTTTGTGTTGAATAAAATATAAAGTCTTTCAGGCAGTAAATTACCTGAAGAATTTATAAAATAATTGTTTAAATCTTGAGCTGAAGGAAATTGACTTACAGATTTCGACTCTTTCAACATAATATTATATTTTTTAATATTTCTTCGAATTTCTTTGAGATTATTTGAATTTAGACTAGATTTTAAAAATGCTTGTCTCTTTCCATGAGAACTATACATTTTAACATTAAAATTTCACAATAAATATTTTAAGTACTACACAAGATTTCGACAAATATAAAACTCTTGAAGTATTTTTAAAACAATGATTTAAACAATCCGACACAGCACGCCACTTTTTTCTTTTCAACCTACAACTTGGAGCGCGTCTCCCTCTTGGTTCTCGGGATACAAAAAGATGCAATCCAATGACAAGGTGATTTGTAAAATTTATGATGGTACCTTTTTAGTTTTTTATTTAAAATATATAATTTGACTACAGACTATTATTATAGACAGTTATTATTATTATTAATATTACTTTTATTATAAAAATAACTTCAATCTTAATAAATAATTTCGGTTTTAAAAATATTGAATAGGTTAATGTTTTTTAGTTTACCTTGAAATATAATAAACTAAACAGTATTTCTAAAGATAATAAAATATAATACTATTACAAAAAATATTTGGTAATATATAACACTTTTTTATAAACATACATTCTCAAAAGAAGGTCTCAAATTTACCATGCTTTCAAATGCAGTGACGGCTCTTCCATAGGGTCATCTGGTCAATGACCCTCCAAAAATATTTCAGAAAATAAATGATTGGTTTGACCGTCTCTCCTAATAGTAATAAAACGCGAACCTTGGGAAAAGTTAAATAGGCTACACTATTAGCCGCGCGCGGCGGTTCGAATGATCTCGTTGCGTTCCTCAGCCATAATAAAATACGCTACACTAAGCTAGGCTTGGCAGTCCGAATTGCCCTGATTACCTTAAAGCTTGACGAAAGTAACCGAAGAATTCACAGCTACCGAGCGACAGCCGAACGTGATAGCAAATGGAATATGAAATCGCGAGTTGGGTCATTAGCCGGTCTCTGCTCATAGTGCGATCGATCGGTCGCGGCATCACGTCGCCATGCGGAAGTTCAATTATTCAGAGGTCGCGCGTTCGATATTCTAACTCGATATTGTTTCGGACGTTTTTAATCGATGAAAATTGATTTATATACTGTTTTTTGTAATATATATTTTTTTATTTTTATGATCCCTGTGTGAATTCGAAATATACAGGAAATAAAATGTTGGTAGTGACTAGTGCAAAAAAATAAACAACTAAAAAGTGCTTATGAACTTAATTTTGCAAAAATAACCAATTTCAAGGTGGTCTATGTTTGAGTTGTGAATGTAGATGAAATAAAATGTCGGTAGTGCAAACAATTAAACAACTAACTTAATTTTGAGAAAATAATAACCGAATTGAAGGTAAATGGTCGCAATTTGCCAGAGCTGAGTATACTACAAACTAGTAAAGACAAAAATAAAGAGGTTCATCGAAACTTTCGCAAAAGTATGCATGATTTAGCTAACTGGATATGTGGTTGTGAAGTCTCTAACTCATTTTACTGTTATGTTTGTTTGTGGTTTTCTAAGGACTCGTCGGACTCATTATGGTGCAAAACCGGTGTTAAAGACTTAAAACACTTAAAATAAAAAACATGCGTTTTCTGCAGATCACATGAAATGTTCGATGAACTATGCTACGGTCGGAAATGTTGATATTCGCACTCAGCTAGACACAGCTTATAGAAAATCCCTTAGAGCTTTTAAAGAAAATGTATCCAAAAATTGTTATATTTTAAACAAAATTATAGATTGTGTAAAATTCTGTAGGGCATTCGAGCTGGCACTACTTGGCCATGATTAAACGGCTTTGTCTGAAAATCCACGGGTTCTTCGAGGGCTTATAAATTTTGTTTAGGAGTTGGGCCAAGATAGGCTATCCGCTTTAGCAATGTTAAGTATCGAGAAATCGTTTATAAAAGGAATGTGCGTGCAATTTTAACGAACGTGTCATTCAGCATTTTTTCAATTCTAAAGAACGAGGAGTAGACCTGAACTTCAAGAGAATTTAAAGCTCAATTTAAAGATAAGATACTTATTTTTATTTTAAGTATGCCTATTTTTAAATTTGTTATTGACCTCCCAATATAGTTTGCCACGAGCCACCACTGTTCAAATGTAATAATTTTTTGTGTCTATTAAGTTATTACACTTTGTTACACATGTTTTTGTATTATAATAAAATGACTTGTAAGGAAATACTCTTATATTTTTTGAATAACAAATGCTTTTTATTTAACTAATCTGATTAATCTTTTTCAAGGTGTCAGCATTGTGCCCGAGACATTGTAAAATTCTACAGACAATTACAACAGGAAGTAGATAGTGAAGTTGAGATGCGTAAGAAAGCTAGACAAAAACAGTTGGAAATTAATCAACAGAAGAAACAAGAAGAAAAGAAAAAACTGAAGAAGGAAAAACAGCATAGGTCTCAAAAAGAAGTACAGACCACAAAAGAATCAATAGAAGATACAGGTATTAATAATGCTAAAAAGAAAAATAAGAAGGATCAGAAGAAAAATACATCACCACATAACAGTGGAAATGTATATAAAAATCTAATATTTTACCTGTATTTGTTTACTGTATTTGTAGTTATTTTATGGTTTCTCTTTGCTTTAAGATTGCCTCCAACAGAAAGTTTGGTGCCTAAAATCAGTAGTTATTATAAATTGTTTCTAGAAAAACTTCCTCCTGATTATAAACCTTATGGTCACACTTTTGGTGATTCTATATATGTACTGCAAAATAGCACAAGGAACATATCAAAACAGTGTATTGATGTTGTATATAATAGTGATATTGTTCAAAATATTCTAACAAAGGTTAGTAATTTTGTAGATGGTGATATAAGAAAAAAGTAATTTTTTTACCGACTGTATTTTTTTAAAATAAATATACGAGTAAATTAACCTAATTTGATTTTTTTTCTTAAGAAACCGATTTTAAGATGTAGTAATGAAAGGGCTACAGATCAAAGGTAAAAAACAAAATAGATTAACCAATATAATTTTACTAAAGGTTAAAAAATAAATAATTCTGTTTTTACTGCAACAAATGTATTTTTTATTTGAAGCATAACATCTTCATTAAATTTTATATTATTTTTAGCATCATCAGGCAAAAATCCGTTGACTCTTTCTTGACATTAACTGCCCAAGTGGTAATATTATCGGTGTTCAATTACTTCTTTTAACTAAGGTTTTTTTTTTCAATTTTATGTAATTTTCGGTTGAATCAGACACAGGCTTTGTTTTAGTTTAACAATTTTATTTATAAAGAGGCATGCGTTTAATAAACTATTACCTCCATAAATATATTTTCGAAATAAGAATTTATTTAGAAAACAAGTACAAAGGGAAAACTAATGATAAAGACTGTTCTAAAAATGAAAATAATAGCAAATATAATAATGAAAAAACGGGAGTATTAAAAGAAACTTAAATATTATGAAGCTAGAACTGTGAAAAGGAATTTCAAAATTTTAAATAAGAACTGGACCCATCATTAAAATCCAAATAGGAGAGGACACAAAAAATGTTTCCCTTTACAAGTGATTATTGAAAAAAGAACAAACTTAAAACCACAGTTGGTATACATTAGCTACCTATTTTGTTGTAGTCTTTCTCAAACACTCGTACAATTTTTGAAATCAAATACCTTTTTTTTCAAAATTTTGTAATGAAAACCATTAAAGTTCTTCAATGACCTCTCCTATGTCAACACCTTTGCATTATTCTAAGTCACCAACTTAGTTACCCAAAATTCAGTGTGTTTCAAAAATATGAACTATCCCTTAATTGGAGATTCCTAAGCATAAACTAAGCTAGACAAAATGTTCTATACACATACGTCCAAAACGGCTTCATTTTAACGATTGAGGGTATTAAAGAATTTTTTTATTTCGTTTTCCCTGTATTTACACACAATAGGTAATCTTAGTTTAAGTCGATAAATCCTACCATATGACAGTTTTAACTTATATAATACCGAACATTATAAAAACCAATTCAAGTAATAGAATTCATTCTTAGTACAAATATTTAAAAGTGCCCTAAAATATTAAAGGACCAAAGCTAAAGTACCGTGATTAATCATCAATTTAAAATGTTAATTGATTATTATGTTTGACATTTGATAGGTAACAATTAAGAATTAACTTTAATGATGCCTCTTTTATTACAAATTAAATTGTTTCAAATTAAAATTGCCAAAAAAATGTATGGTCGAATAATGGTGTAAGAATGTATCACAAAAATGTAATTCTGTAAACTTTGTACCTAGTTCCATTTCAATGTTATAATCCGGATTGAATATACAGGGAAATACGTATTGAAAAAAATCACAAATACCAGGAAAAAACTTTTGCAGGAGGTGAAATCCACATTTCCTGGGTCCTCAACTTATTTATTTATATTTTTCACAAAGCGAATTTCTAATATTAGTGATGAGTGTCCCTCATTCTCTGCTCTAAACAGGATAAAAAATTATTAACAATGATTATTAATGAAGAGAGGGTTCCATGTTATTTCTATATTTATAGAAGATTCTAATCTCAAGGAATTGTGCTATAATGAATCAATTTCCAAAGGAAAATTCTTGAAAGAAATAAGTTTGCTCATCGTTTAAGCTTGTGGCATCAAGTATTTATTTCTTTTTTAATTCTAATTACACATTAAATATTTTATTTTTAATTAACATACGTAAATTTTTTTAATGCAATAAATATTAAAGCTTTAAATCATAATATGTATACAATATATCCGCAGATATAGGAGATAAGGGGACAAAACCATTGGAAACAAAAGTTTCAGAGAATAACTTGACTGTGTTAATAAAAGCTGCTTCTTAAACAAAATCGATTCACATTCCAAATTTTCGATTTTATCATACGAGGTGCATAATAAAATACAAGAATATGGGATATTGTTAAGGGTGAACAAGCCTTATCTCCTTAAATCTCGTATTTTTTGAGCTTTAATGATTTAATTTATTAATCTTGATTTATTTATTGCATATTAATTACATAAGATAAGAAACACTGTCGCTACCTATTGAAACAATGCCTCAGTGACGAATCGTTAAAATTGTATTCAGGAAGATAGTTGGGAAGTTAATACGCTTCCCGAAAAACCTACTTTATTTAGGACCACGACCGAATTTACTAGATTTTTATTTATTAAAAAAAACAACTTTACGTGAAAAATAAAATTCTCCTGAATGAACTCCAAAAATCGCTGCTTTTAGTATTATGCCTCTCTTCCTAGCGCAACGGAGCTCATTTCACATTTGGTACTAATGTGGTCGTCGCCGCGATTTTTGGAATTCATTCAGGAGAATTTTATTTTTCACGTAAAGTTGTTTTTTTTTAATAAATAAAAATCTAATCACAGCATGAAACGGTTCAAAAATTAAAAATAGTAAATAGTTTTTTCCAAGTATATACCTTATGAAAGTAGCGAATTTTGTGTAGTGAAATGTAAAGTTTAAGAGAGTAGAAAAGAAAAGGCCTATAGGTGTAGTGCGGCCAATTAAAGTGCTTAAGGGTCTACTGCACCCTATATTACGAATCATTTGCAAGCCTTCCGCGGCTGCAGTATTATGTAAAAACTATAAAAGGTATTAATTAGCTTCAATGTGATTTTAATAGGGAAACATGTATAGTTGGGCGCTAAATCCGTATTTTTTTGAATAAATCGAATTTAGAATGATAAAATTCGAAGTAAAGTTGACCATTTTCGATCATTTTTTGACGGAAATGCCGCCACATATAAATTTCTTTACCGCCTTACATTGATCCTTTGTCTACATAACTGCAAAATTTGAAATGTTAAATCGCACTCATGTCTTTGTATTTCTGCAGCGCGTAAACCCTTTTGGACAGGTTTTTAACCGAAAAGTATTTTAAGTTGCCTACCCACAGCACAATTTTTCAAGTCTTGGCGTACAGGAAGCGTCTCGAATTATAGTTATTACGTTGCGTTCGATACACTGAAAGAACTGCTAAAAAATATATTTATGGGTAATGTGCAATAAAAGCAAATTTCTGTTGATTAAAAATAAAAATGTGGAGAAGTATTATAATCTTGTAAAATGTAAAACAGGTGGAATTTTAGGATAAAAAAATTTGTATTTGCGATTCCAACTAGATTTTGTGTTTTTCAAAAAATTGATTTTACTTCGCTCGTAAAGGAATCTGATTTACTTCAAATTTTGGTTAAAAATTAAGGATTAAATGGGGATGCCCTGGTAACATTTTGGTAAAAATTAAATATGGTGAAAGAAAATAACGCCCTAGTAAAAGGGTAAAGAAATTAATTCTAAAAAACTACTTATCCAGTTTATCTCACCTTTTGTACAAAAATCAGGTAATTTGTAGAAATCAACTGGTAAAATTTTGGTACTAATCAAGGATGGCGAAACAAAATGGCAACTTAATAAAATATTTTAAAATTCATCCTACCTAACGGATTGATTTGAAATTTTATGCAATAATTAATTATGGTATAGAGATGAACTGGTAAAATTGTGGTAGGAATTCAAGATGACAGAACGAAATGGCGGCCAAATTAAATGTTTGTAATCGTGAAAAAAAGTCACCAGGTTTTACATATATTCACGTTTAGGGCCCCTTGATGCCAAAAAGTATGTTTTGTTAATTCCGTCGGTTTTGCCTGTCTGTCTGCAAATTCGGGGCATAGCTTAAAAATTCCTTACCCGATTGACTTCAAATTTTGGTCAAACATTATGGGTCATATGGTGATAACCTGGTAATATTTTGGCAAAAAATGTGGCGAAAAAAGATGGTGGCCTAGTGATACATTAAAAAATTATTACTAAAAAACTACTTACTAAATTTATTTAAAATTTTGTGCAAGCATTAAATGTGATAGAGAGATCTTTACAAATTCACGGTGACAAAACAAAATGGCGACCAATCAAAATAAAAAAAATCAACTTATTCAATGAACTTTTGCCGAACAATTAAATATTATATAGGGATACATATATATATATATATATATATATATATAGATCTCCAGCGTAGGCTCATTTTCCGACGAGCGCGACATTTAGCAAGCGAATGAGGATTTTTAGTAACAGCGTCCCAACTAAATAGAAGTTTTATATCTCTAGCTGTCTGGTATGGGTGTCGTTTCCAGTAAATTCGCGTAGCGCGGGTATTATTACTGACAATAATTTCAGTACAGCGAACGATTTCTGAAAATGACAGGATGGATTGGTCGAGCGCCGCACGTGGCTTACTTAATACGGAGATTTATTGATGATTTGCAAGTCCATGGCGAAAGAAGAAAAGAGTTGCTTTTTTTTTATTTTGAATTACGCGCGCGGCCATATTTTGTTGAATCGTTCCTTCTCTTGGTTCTGTTTAGGTCGCATAGATATAAATTCAATCGAGTATTCACAAACTAATAGTTTTAACTCTTTGGCATATGAAGACAAGATTAAAATTAAAGAACTTGGTCTACCGACACGACAAATAAACACTGCAGTTAGTGGTTATATATATATATATATATATATATATATATATATATATATATATATATATATATTATATATATATATATATATATATATATATATATATATATATATATATATATATATATATATATATATATATATATATATATATATATATATATATATATATATATATATATATATATATAATTATATATATATATATATATATATATATATATATATATATATATAATATATAATGTTACTAAATTTGGTCACGTTCCACCACTGTTCCTAATAAAAGAAAATATTCATAACGAGGGAATTTCAGGGTATAGGAAATTTAACGATTTTTACTTCCCTCGTAAAAGAGAAGTATTGTAACTATCACTCTCCGAGATTTTTTCAGATCTTCACGTTTCAGGGACCTAGATGACGAAAAACATGTTTTCTCAATTCCGTTGGTCTGCCTGCCTGTTCGCGGCGTAGCTAAAAAACTACTTATCCGATTGACTTCAAATTTTGGTCAAAAATTAAGGGTCATATGGGGATGATCTGGTAATTTAACGATTTTTATTTCCCTCGTAAAAGAGAAGTATTGTAATCGTGAAAAAATCACTTTCAGAGATTTTTCAAATCTTCACGTTTCAGGATGACGAAAAACATGTTTTCTCAATTCCGTTGGTCTGCCTGCCTGTTCGCGGCGTAGCTAAAAAACTACTTATCCGATTGACTTCAAATTTTGGTCAAAAATTAAGGGTCATATGAGGATGATCTGGTAACATTTGGGTAAAAATCCAATATGGCGAAACAAAATGGCGGCTTAGCAAAATGTTAAAAAAATTATTATTAAAAAACTACTCGTCCAATTTATCTCAAATTTTGCAAAAACAGCAAGTATTATGTTGAAATCAAGTGGTAAAATTTTGGTACGAATCCAAGATGGCGGAACAAAATGGCGGTATAATAAATTGTTTAAAAATTCAGCCTGAAAAAACTACTTAATTGATTGCTACTTGATTGATTGAATTGCGTGCCATAACTAATTGTGGTATAGGGCTCAACTAGTAAAAATGTGTTACTAATTCAAGATAGCAGAACAAAATTTCGACCAAATTTTTGTAATCGTGAAGAAAATCACCCTCTCAGGATTTACATATCTTCACGTTTTAGTGATGATGCCAAAAAAACATGTTTTATCAATTCCGTCGGTCCGTCTGTGTGTCAGTTCGCGACATAGCTTAAATACTACTTACCCGATTGACTTCAAATTTTGACCAAAAATTAAGGCTCATATTATGGGGGTGACCTGATAACATTTTGGTAAAAATGCAGTATGGAGGAATAATGTTAACAAATGTTTGTTAGAGTGCTGTATTATTTGGGGTTAAGATCCAGTAAAAAAAACAAGTATTTTTTTGAATTGTCAACGTTTCGCAACTTAATTGTTTGCATCCTCAGGACACATACATAGATCTTATATCCTGCATGAAACACATATTATCAGTACTTTTACTCCGTTGTTCCGCATATATTACCCAGATATTAAGTTTGTAAATAGTTTTCGTTAACTATTCTTTCGTTGTTATAGTGTGGTGTATTATTTGGGGTTAGGATCCAGTATCAAAAACAAAAGACTATTTTTAAATAATCGACGTTTCGCAACTTTATTGTTACATCTGCAGGACGCATGTAGATTCTATATCCAGCATGAAACCCATATTATCAGTCTTTACATATTTCGTTTGTCGCAGATATTTCCCAGATATTAAGTTTCTAAATGGTTTTCGTTACCGATCCTCTTGTTCTTATCTTAGAGTGGTGTATTATTTGGGGTTAGGATCCAGTAAAAAAACAAATGTCTTTTTTTAAATTGTCGACGTTTCGCAACTTTATTTTTGCAACCTCAGGACACATAAATATTATATCCTGCATGATACCCATATTATCAGTCTTTACCTACTCCGTTGGTTCGCAGATATTTCCTAGATATTGAATTTCTAAATGGTTTTCGTTAACGATTTTATTGTTGTTATTTTACAGAGGTGTATTATTTGGGGTTAGGAAATATCTGCGGATCAATGGAGTAGTTAAAGATTAATATGGGTTTCATGCAGGATATAAAATCTATGTGTCCCGATGATGCAACAGTAAATTGGCGAAACGTCGGCAATTTAAAACATGGCCTTTGGTTTTTTTACTGGATCCTATCCTCAACTAATACACCACTTTAACATAACAACAAGAGGATCGTTAATGTAAACCATTCAGAAACTTAATATCTGGGATATCTGCGGACCAACGGAGTAGGTAAAAACTGATAATATGGGTTTCAATTTAAGATGTCGAAATAAAATGAGCAAATACATTTTTTAAAAAATCAACGTAAAAAAATCTTGTTCAATTAATTTTAAATTTTCCAGAAAATTTAAATGTGAGTTTGGGATAATTATTCAATTTATTTTTTTAACATTTTTGTATTTTTTACGCATGATAACGCAAACCTTATTTATTTTTCAAGCGAAAACTTATATCGATAGACTTTTTTTCGTATCTTTCAAAATAAGACATTTTTATTTTAACGCAAAATTAAATTTTTGGTAACGCAAACCTTTTTTATTTTTCAAAAAAAAATTTATCGAAAGTGACTTTTTTTACCTATCTAGCAAAATGAGACATTTTTACTCTCAGGCAAAATAACATTTTTGTATTTTTCATGCCCCCTGTATAATATATATAATTTTTGATAACGCGAATCTTATTTATTTTTCAAGCAAAACACTTATCAAGAGTGACTTTTCTTTCAATTCTCAGTCCCCTAGACCTCTTGTAAAAGCCATCCTCGGACATATTGTATATACAGGGTTTTTCAAGCTCAGTGGCCTATTAGAAGTATTTGTTAAACCAATGAGTAGATGATTTAGAAAAGTTGGCTCTCACCATAGATGAACATGAACTCTGTTTTGAAAATATTTTAAATTATGCGGTGTAGCCGCGCTTATATCTAAAACCGGAGGCAACATCCTTTTTCTAAATGCAGTGACCTGTATATTATTATATTTTTGTATTGTCCTGAATATTCTAAACACTTTTTGGGGTATGTTTCCTATACCTAATTTCAACTGTTTTTGAGAAAATGGCGCTTTAAAATTGATTTTTGTGACCCATTCAGGCTCTGTACTCCCAAACAACTTAACTTGCAACGAAATGGATTGCAGTTTCTTATCTTGGTCATCTATATTCTGACATCAAATTCTTCTTTGACAGGAAATTTGACACCTCGTGTAAAACCAGAAATTGGTGTGACGAAATAGATAATTGAAAACTAGGATAGATAGGTATAGAAAACAACACAAAAAGGGTTAGAATGTTCAAGACAATACAAAAAAGCAATAATATACAAGACATGCCATTTAGAAATCGAATTATGCCACCAAGTAGAAGCGGCAATATCGCACAATTTAAAACATTTTAAAAAGAGAGTTTATGTCCAAGCCAGTGAGCGTGAGTAACCCTATTTTAGTGTTTAAATTCAATATATTTGTGCTTAAATTCAATTTATATACCAAAGGCCGAAGAAAATTTCTAACTAAATATAATTCATTAAGGTCTAAGAAACTCCAGATAAAATATATATATAAAGGGAACACGGGAAAAACGATCTAAGTAACATAGGGGGCAGGAAGGGTTTAACAATGTTTAATATTCACTCTTATAAGTTTGAGATTGCTCTTTTACCACTAATATTAATTTCTCAAACCAAATAATAAAGTTTTCCATTTTATGCATTTTTTTAAATAAATTTTCTTATTGCTTGCTTAAAGTCCGACATTCATTAAAAAAAATAGACTATTCCACTTCCTTCTCATACAAAAAAAAAACTAGAAAAGGTAGTAATTTCATATACGAGTAAAATTAACAGTATAACAAAATTACTCAAAAAAGTTCTTCAAATTACCCATACACAATACTTTTGTTGGCTTTTCAAAACATACCTACAAAAAAGTGAGACATCCCAGTTGAAAAAAAAGTACATTTATCCCATGCATATTTATAAATGTATTAAAAAACGCTGGATATTTGAGCAACTTTAACCTTTAACCCGCACTAAAAAAAAAGTTTCCCCGAAAACGACCAGACAAATATATGTATTTTTACCTTCTCTTTTCTTTAGCGCTATTAATCTGACAAAAAAATCAGTGGCATACTATTTCAATCGCATCGCAATGCTTCTCAAGGTTACCCATAACTATGCCTATGGTTGAGTTTAATGAAGCTTATAAGTACTTACAAAATGCAATCCTTAAATATCTATTAAAATGCGCTATGTTTTAACTAAATAGCTTTTACCATATTGGAACAACAAAAAAATCTAGAATTTTTCTAAAACAATAACACATTGTATCTCAAAAGCAAAGGCCTTGAAAGCTGACTACAACACTGGATTCTACGTAAGAAACTATTTAACCTAGTTTTTTTTTCGATAAGGTAAAACATAGTCGAAATATGAGTGAGGTCTCACATTGCAATGATTTCAATTTAGCCCCGTATCTGAGAAACGAAGAGAGCTATGAAAAATTTAAAACATATTTGACCAGAGCTAAATATCTGCTCTCATAGTTCCTATTTAACACCAAAATATTACTAATACATTTTCAATGAGACTGGCCGGGATATGTAACTTGGCAGGAATCAATTATTCACGAGGCCTAGCCCAGTCGGAAGCACTATGCAGGTAATAAAAAAATACGCTAAATACTTCAAATCTTGTTTCTTTTTTGCTAAGAGCATAGCGTACAACTGAAAATCCACCGACCCAATTTGTAAAGATTGTTTATGGCGTCTTTCATTTTACAAATAAGTAGCATTGTGCCACGAAAATCGCATCTCTCTATCTTCACCAATAAGAGAGATACGCCGTAAAACTAGTCACATTGTCTAATATTCTACCATAATATAATACTAATTACGTACTTACCACTAACGGCTCCTCAGGGGCGGCAGGGTCGGAATATACAGGGAAAATTCTCTTTTTAAAAAAGTAAATATTTTTCAAAAATAATTTTGCAAACATCCCAAAAACGCACAAAACCAAAATATAGTTTATTATTTCATAGGCACATAGGAAAATAGATAGGTATCCCTATTATCGTTGCTTGACTAACATACAAATAACACCATTAACAGCAGTCCGCGGGCCACCGTCCGCAGATATTCTAATATATTTATTATAGAGGGTGGCTCAGCCAGCCGATCCCGTCATCTCACACGCTAGACTTCATCTACTAATTTACGCGGTACGTAGTGCGTTCGCAAACATATTTCCAATGCTATAACCTCGGCTATAACGTTCGTCATAGTTTATATCACCCAACACCGGACTGTCTCGATGTGGCCGTCTCCCCGGAATTTTCCCAATTGAATTTACCATTTTACAGGTATTAACTGTAATTATAAAATGATACTACTTATTTTTAAATTAATTTGTTAGGTCTTTACATTAGTCATGACTAATGATGGTCAATATATTATATTAGTAATTTTCACTCCATGTTACATGTTTAAATGTGGTGAGGAAATGTGAAGTGAATGTTTTATTTGTAATATCATTTGCAATTTATTTTATCGTGGTTCTGGCTGGACAATATACTTGGTTATGTATGTAGCTTAATATCCCTCTTGAGACAAGATACATTAAAATATCAAAAAATTAAATTGACTGACTAGAGCGTTTTACTAACATTTTTTCTTATTTATTAAATGTATACTCTAGCCTAAATCTGCTATATATAGGTTGGTGTCTACCTAATTATCATTGAAGAAATAAAGGAAAAAAATAAGACTAGTATTTGACCATATTTAGACACGGCACCAATAAAAACGACATTGGTCTCAAGGGCTATTTTAGGAAACCCTTCTGGGGGGGTGTTAATTTAAAAAAAAAGTTTGTTAATGTATTTTATTATAAATGGTATGAGAACAAAATAAATACTCATATTTTTTATCATACTTGTGGCATGCATAAGTGAAATAAAAACAGCCTCTAATAAATAGTTCTAGAATAACGTCCAATTTCTTTCCTGCAGCAATTTTTTTAATTACATTGTTTATATTTACATCAATACTCTATCTATGGATATGCAAGAGACCCAACCCAACAGATCGCTCTGGTGCTATAGTGTTTCATAGCCAAATTTTCATGTAAAAATATGTAAATTACACATGATATTGGACCGGTCTGGGAGGAGAATTACTTCATTACCCCCTCAACGTGAAACCGTCCTTGATTGGCTTTGAGCCTCGGCCGACCCTAAATTTTAGAGTAAGAGTCGTCACTGGTACTTACCTTACAATATTCATTTTTCGTTTTGAACTTTTTCGTCTGCTACCAGGCGTAAGTTTACGATTATAATATTTACGTGGCATATTAATAGCGAAGTCAATAACAAGTAACACAAAACACTAATAAATTATAAATTCGAAAATCGAATAACGATAACCATCCGAACATCGAAATCACAGTCGATAAACGGCCGAACTCATTACAAAATATAAATATGCAAGGGCTAACAGGTAATTATAAATCCCAAACGGACAGCCGTATTAAACACGTAAATTCCTAAAAAATATTCCGGGCGCTTTCTCTCGATGTAGACAAGAGAGGGTCCGTCGTATATTTGTTTTTTCCAACACGTCGGTACCTTTTCTGGCCTTTTCATATTTGTTTGAACGCGACTCAACCTTGTCTATGATTTTTCATCAGCTGCTTGCAGTTCAGCCTTAATAAAAATTCGAACATGACCCAACTATGTAAGTAATAAACCATGTTATGACATTTTTGTTAGATTAGAATATCGACACGCCTACTGAGTGGTGTAAATACGTAGTTGTTTAGTAAGTTTTTGAACTTTTCAATTTCTTTTGCATGACATTTTTGTAGTTTTTAAGTATTGATATTGTTTTGTTAAATTGTCTTATTTAAAATAGGATACAAATGTGTTTATTTGTACTGTTCACCAAAAACCGGAGAGGTAAAATCACTTTTTAGGATCCTAGAGGTAAAGAAAAAAATTATTAGCAAGTATTAGTTATATTATATTTGCCATATGGAGTAAGTTATTTTAAATAAAAATGGATCACTTGAGATAAAGAAAAAAATATTAGTAAGTATTGGGCATATTATATTTGCCATAGCAATATTATTAAGCTATTTTAAATACAAATTTATTGTTTTATTCTATTACTTCCACATCTATAAGAGATGGGGAAAGTATAGTATCGGCAAAAAAATTTTGACATTTCTTTTTCGCTAAATCATCTTAAAATGAGTCAAAACATGTAAAAAACATAATTTTGGCGAAAAAAATTGTCTGTCCCTTAGTTAATTTACGCAATAACTTTCGAAGTTATTGAGCTATGAAGTTGAAATTTGGTACACAGGGAGTGGTTCATAAGAGAACGGTTCGTATTATTTTTGGGCAAAATCGGCTGAAGGGAAGGGGTTGAAACGGGGGATTAATTGGTAAAAAATAGTGATTCTTTGTAAATGACCGTGTAATGTATCCCTTTGTGGGCCTTTGGGTAAGATTTTAATATTAAACCCTCTTTGATGCTTCTTCAAAGTAAAAGGTTCGGGTGAAAAGGAAAGGGGATGCAATTAAGATGTTGAAAAAATCGAGTATGTCGTTTTATGGATTCCCGAATATTTATAGAGCCTAAAAAAATCCAATAGAACCGATAGAAAATTAAACATTTTGTCACATTTTTAGTTAAGTAATATTAATTTAAATACATTTATTTGAAGAATAAACTTAACGGATTTGAATTTTCACTTTTTAATACCTACTTATTAGCAATTTAAATGATTTACAACTATTACAGTACCTACTAATTCAATTAAAAAGCTAAAAACCTAACATAAAAATAAAAATAATTAAACATATAAAAATTAAAATAAAAGTGTTAATAGCTAATTTTTTTACAAGTATTTTTTAAATTGGTGGCCGCCATATCTTACACAAGTTTCGCACATAGTGCCTATCCCCCTCAAGGCATTCAAAATAATAAATGGCCGCCGCTGTAACTTTCTGAAGGCCTCTTCAACAGCATTTTTTAACTCTTCTATATTGTTTAATAATGTCTAGTATATATATTATTTTGAATGTATCCTCACAAAAAGAAATCCAAAACCGATAAATTGAGTGACCTAGGTGGCTATGTTAGAGATCCATTGGTTCCATTCCAGTGGCCCGGAAAGTTTGCGTCTAGATAGTCTCTCACTATTTGAGCATTATGACGAGAGCTCTGTCTTGCCGCAAATACAGATCATTGAGTCGCTATTTCCAGAATCTCTAAGTATTTATTTGCAGTAGATTTTATAGACGATTTTGCTTCCAAGAACGAAGCATGAAATATTAAATCCAAACCTGTCTTGCCCTTCACGTAGAAATATAACATGCTTATTTTCCTGAGACCAAACCCTAACATTATGGCGGTTCAAAATACCAGCACTGGTAAAATACGCCTCATCGGATCATATAACAGTTCTTTCAAAATTAATGACCATATCCCACATTGGCAAATACCAATCATCAGGATGTAAGTTTTGTACCAGATGAAATTTATATGGTTTAAACTTTTTTGTTTTTTTTTAATTGTTTGAACCCTGGATTTAAAAACGCCAATAGAAGCTTCAATTTTACGATAAGAATTGGTTGGAACTGCCTCGACCGAAGCCAACACATATACTTCGTCTATATCGCAATTTTCCTTACTGTAGATTTTAGGCCTCGGTTTGACAAACGAGCCATGTTCAATTAAATTTGGTTTTATTCTAAGAATTCTTTTCTCCGGTTGTTTTCTTTCTGGATATCTACAAGGATAACATATTTTAAATATTTAACTAGAATGAGAAAAATAAATATCTATAATATTACCTGTTTAAATATAGTTCCAAAGCTTCATCTGCGTTTTTGTCGCACTGGATATAAGTGATGAGCATATCGTGTTTTTCAGTATTTTCAAATATTGCATTGTCTACCATAATTGAGAAGTCTAATGTTATTAAACAGTTTTAAGGCAAATCCAGGGCCGAACCGTGCCGGGGGTGCAATGGGTGCATGGCACCCGGGCGGCAAAATAACATCAAAAAAATTTTATATTATCAAGAATAAAAAAGGCACCTCGCAAAATGCAAAAAACTTTCTAAAATCACTTGCGTTTTATTGATGTCGGCGTTTTAAGGAATCATCATTTTTATGCTACATGTAAAAACAATGCCGAAATTGTGCGTGCGGTCGGGCGGCAAAGAAAAAAAAGATATAATCCGAACGCGCGAACACCACAAAAAATGAGTAGGTAGGTACAATTTTCTTGGAATAATAATTTCTTCCGGATTGTCGCTATGTATTTGAACGTCAGCAAATCAGCCATTTTTTGTTTTTCAATTTACGTGAGACAAATAGTATGCAAACATTATTTGGGTCAGCAAGTTAGTTTCTTTAATTTTTTTAATGCGTTTAAGTTAAAAACTAAAAACAAATAAACTATAATCAAGTCACCTCAGTTGCCTGTTGATTTATTTCTATTATTCTATGATATAGTGTTGAGTATTGTAATTAATATGATTAATAATAGTGAATGGAAAGTTTTAAAATTATTATTATTATTATTATAAAGCGTCTTTTGTCTTGCACCTCGTCTGTGTTTCAAAGCTAGGTATTTTATTCACTGAACTATTTTTATCTAAGTATATTTATTAAAATCCTAACTCAACTTTAGTAATAGAAAGACGAGGTGAGATGCCGGAGAATATGTTTCAGTTCTTCCCTATATTAAAAAAAAACGCTACGACGAACACGCCAACAAATATACAAACCGAAACTGTTGGTAAGGTGAATGAGGAACTCTTAAAAGACCCAGCCTATTGGCCTCAAGTATTAACAGATAATATTAGGATAACAATTCTTGAAATAGGACCAGTACAGTTAAAAAATATGACATATCCTGTAAATAATTCAAATAGATCTTTTAGCGCTACCTACTTTGAAAAAAACATTAAGTAATAATGAAAAAGTTCCTAGAACTTGTTTATTCAAAATCGAAGAACTCATTGTACTCTTTTTGTTGTAAATTATTTGGGATATCTGTTAATAGTTTTAATGATGATAACGGATATAGTGGCTGGCGACATTTATCTCGAACCTTAGAAAGACACGAAACAAGTTAGGGACATTTTGAAACTGTTAGAAAATGGGTTGAGTTAAAAAATCAATTGAAAAAGGTATTACGGTTGACTCTGTCAATCAAAATTTAATTCAGATGGGAAAAAGAAGGTGGACATCTATTTTAGAAAGAATTGTATCCTGTAATTCAGTTTTTAGCTCAGCAAAATTTAGCTTTTAGGGGCAGCAATCAAAAACTTTTTGACAAAGGTAACGGTAATTTTTTGAAACAGACAATTGCCAAATTTGATAACGTAATGGCCGAACACATAGATAAGGTTAAAAAAACCAAACAAATGACCAATTATTTGGGTGATAAAATACAAAATGAATTAATGAAAAAATAAAGAGAAATATTATTGACAGCTTAAAATTATGTAAATATTTTTCTATAATTCTTGATTGTAGACCTGATATTAGTCACCAAGAACAGATAACTATTATTGTTAGGGTTGTGTTTATTGATGAGCATTCAAGAAGTGTTGAAATCAGGGAGCAGTTTTTAGGATTTTGTCCAGGTACTAATACTACTGGTCAGGGTTTAACTGACTTTTTATTAAAATATTTAGAAGCTGATATCAATATTGCTGATATGAGAGGTCAGGGCTATGATAACTGTGCCAATATGAAAGGCAAACATAATGGTCTGCAAAAAAAGATCTTGGATATTAATCCTAGAGCCTTTTTTGTACCTTGTGCGGCACATAGCCTTAATTTAGTCGTAAATGACGCTGCAAAATGCTCTTGAAGTAACAAACTTTTTTAACATTATTCAGGAAATATATGTGTGTTTTTCGGCCTCAACCTACCGATGGGGTATTCTTATGAAAGAACTTCCCAACCTAACAGTAAAGCCGCTATCTGGTACCCGTTGGGAGAGTCGAATTGATGCTATCAAAACCCTCAGATTTGAACTAGAAAAAATTTATGATGCTCTCTTTGCCCTTTATAGCGATGAATCTAGAGATAGTGACACAAAAAATATTGCAATATCCCTAATTAAAAAAATAAAGACTTAAATTTATATGTTCAGTAGTTATCTGGTACAATATTTTATCAAAAATAAATGTTGTAAGCAAAATAATGCAAAAATCTACCATTGTTTTGCCAGAAGCTGTGCGAATGTTAAAATATATTAAAATATTTTTAACCAACCTTAGATCTGAAAATGGTTTTACCGAAATGCATAATGAAGCCACAAAAATTGCGGAAGAAATAGACTGCGAAATTTGTTTTCCAGCTGTTGAGTTAGTTAGACCAAGAAAAAAAAGGTTTTTTTTATTATGAACACAAAGATGAGCCTATCCAATCTCTAGAGCGAAATTTCAAAGGTAATTTTTATTTTTACATTCTCGACATTGCAGTTTCAAAACTAGACGAAAGGTTCCAAGATTTCAAAAAATATAACAAAACGTTTGGTTTTTTAAATAATTTAGGAGCGTTTATTAAAGATGAAATAATGCAATATTGTAAAAAATTGGAAACTGAATTAACTGACCCGGCAACAAAAAATATGGACATAAATGCGATTGACCTTTACAATGAGATTGATACTTTGTCAATTTATATTCTTACTACAGATAATATGTGGGCTAAAGAGGTATTAACTTACTTAATAGTTAATGTTTTAAAAAGCATCTTTCCGAATTTATTTGTAGCTTTAAGAATATTTTTAACAATGCCGGTTACTGCTGCACATGGAGAGCGGTCATTTTCGAAATTAAAACTAATCAAAACCTACTTAAGATCCAACATGAGTCAATTCAAGCTTTTAAATTTAGCAATTATAAGTATTGAAGAAGATATTTCTAACAACTTGGATGTAGGCGACTTCATTGGGGAATTTGTTACTAAAAAAGCGAGAAAAGTAGATTTTAATATTTAAACAAGTTTAATTATTCTTGTTTTTTTTCCTGAATGTATTTTTATTTTGTTCTTTTATGTATTTGTTAATAAATACTTTGTTATTTTACTATTAAATTTTTTTATCCGTTTATTGAGCATGATAAATTATGAACTCCTTCCCTACCGACAACCTAATTTTTTTACATTAGTGGGGGCGGCAAATTTACTTCTTGCACTCGGACGGCAGATACCCTAGGCTCGGCCCTGGGCAAATCGGTAAAAAATACAGCAAAGACGTTCGCTAGTCTGACACAAACTACTTTTGTTATTTCAAATGTCCACCTTGGCCTATTAAGATTTTTGATTTTTTTAATATAAAAAGTGTAATATTGGACTTAATATTGAAAAAACATAGAGTGTTATATATTTTAGAAAAGCTTGTAAAAAATATAAACAAAATATTTAAAAATATATAGGGTGTCCCATGTAAATAAACCTAACTTAAAGTCATATCATAAAAATGATTAACCACAGCAAAAATCAAAATACACAACTAGGTTCTCGTAAAAAACTACCTTAGAACCACTTTTTACTTTTTTACTTTTTTGATAAGTTAAACTTCAACCAAGATACGAGGGGGATTCAAAAATGCAACATTTTCAATTTCACCCTGTATCGTATTTCAATTTAACCTGTATCTTAGAAGCAAATCGGGCTATGAAAAAGCGCCACCCTATATCTCGCTAAATAACCGAGATACCTCGTAAGACCATAGAAATCTGGTCACCGTGTATTTTTCAAGATCTAAGAAAGTGAAAGAAAAAGCCTTCAATGACCATTCTGTCTTCCCTAAGTACCTGGCCGTGACTTTGTCGTATTCTCGGAAACAGACAGGTAAAAAGATTTTATCTACCTCGCTTTTATTGTAACATGTAATTGAACTGGTTTCAATACATTACTCTAAGAAGTATAATTTTCATTTTGTCTCCAGCCTTAAATTTGGTCTGAGATTTGGTATAGTAATATATACTTGTTACTTAAAATGACGGAAGTCCTTTGCCAAATAAGCCGCAACTGCTTGGTTATGATATTAACTGTTCTACTACAACTTTGTAGCGTGGTTTAGGGTTTCTATTTAAAAAAATTGACAAAAGGCAAGTTATTATGGAATCAAGCCGCCTACAACGACTTAAAATCGAATATCTGGAAAAAATAGAAGCAGCTAGATCGGAAAATAGGACAATAATCTACTTAGATGAGACTTGGTATGACACCCATGACACAGCGTGCAAGGGATGGATTGATGCATCGAAAAAATGCTACACAAAGACTCCCTCAAATAAGGGTAAACGAATAACTAATCTACATGCGGGATCAGAAGAAGGCTGGATTCCAGAATGTTTATTTTTAGCAGCCAAAACTATATCAGATTCCAGTTTGGACTACCATTGTGATACCACTGCTGAGGTTTTTGAAGACTGGTTCAAAAATAAATTAATTTCAAATATACCACCTAACAGCAGTATTGTCATGGATAATGCATCTTATCATAACCGCCAACTGAACAGGGTACCAAATTCGACCAGTAAAAAAAGTGACATACAAGACTTTTTGTGTGAACGTGACATATATTTTCATGAACGTCATAATGTTAAACAACTGTTGGAAGTTTTAAAATATTACACTCTTTCAAAGTAATATGTTTGTAATAACATAGCAAAGGAAGCAGGTCACAAAATAATTCGGCTTCCACCATACTATTGTAACTTTAACGCGATCGAGTTGATTTGGCATAAAACAAAATCTTATATACGAGCTCGCAATAATACCCCCACATTAAACAGTAGTGTGATTAAGTTAATAAAGACCGAAGTTAATAATGTAAGTCTTGAAAATTGGAGAAACTGTATTCAACACGTAAAAAAATTGAAAACTCGTATAAATGTATATATTTAGAACCAAAACCACTTATAATTAATTTGAAAGATAGTAGTGATAGCGAAATTGAACTAGACAATTTAGATATTTATAACTAATAATAATTATTAATAAACTTGTAAATACTGTATTATTTTAAATATATTTTTGACACATTATACAGGGTGGCCCAACGAAAAGGTCCCACCCTTATTTATGACTTTCCTGGTATATTTTGGGAAAAACGCTTGGACACGTCAATTTTGATTTTTAGGGGGACGTCTTTTCATGTATGATTGTATAATACAGGGTGTTCCAAAAATAAGATATCGCATTAAAAAAATTTTTTTTCTATTTTTGGATTCTCCAGGAAGTTTTTAGTAACTTTTGTATAATAGAGTTTATACCTATCTTCAACCATTTTGAAGTTATTTGAATAATTGAATAATATCAAGTATTGATAAATTAAATTCAAGAAAGGGTCAAAATAACGAAACTTTATATCAAAACGGAAACATTGCAAGGGCTACTGCCCGGTTGTTTAATACGTTACATTCAGTCAAAAATATTAACCATAAGTATGTGGCTAAATTAATAAGAAAATTTGAAGCAAAATAGGAACACTAAACCATTTACAGTTTTACATTCACATTAAAATTTAAACAAAAATTAGTTACTTAGCTACAATGTGTCAAAAAGTCAATGTGGTAATAAATGTTGAAAGTGGTGTCCGTTTACCTCCATGCAATAA
Organism: Kuschelorhynchus macadamiae; assembly: GCA_030620095.1. Taxonomy (NCBI): domain Eukaryota; kingdom Metazoa; phylum Arthropoda; class Insecta; order Coleoptera; family Curculionidae; genus Kuschelorhynchus; species Kuschelorhynchus macadamiae. The sequence continues at coordinate 184,986 of JAUTXW010002586.1, forward strand.
TAAATATTTTGCTCAAATCTATTCCTAACATTTTCACATAAGTTATTTGTCTGCATTCCGCCGTGATCCGCTCCCGAAGATCTTGGATGGAGTCTGGCTTCGTACTAAAAACCTTACTTTTTATATGTCCCCAAAGAAAGTAATCTAAAGGACTCAAGTCCGGAGACCTTGGTGGCCACTCAATGGGGCCGCGCCGTCCGATGAAAAACGCTTGGACACGTCAATTTTGATTTTTAGGGGGACGTCTTTTCATGTATGATTGTATAATACAGGGTGTTCCAAAAATAAGATATCGCATTACACTTGACATTTTTAAATGGAAACCCCCAATTTTTTTTCTATTTTTGGATTCTCCAGGAAGTTTTTAGTAACTTTTGTATAATAGAGTTTATACCTATCTTCAACCATTTTGAAGTTTTTTTAATTTTTTTTATAAAATTCGCCTCATTTAATTTAGTACTGATAATACGGGAAAAAATAATAATCACCGATACCAGCAAGAAATTTAGCATCCGTCAATGTCATCGTAAATCATAGAACAACTTTATCTTTGATTTGAAATCGTTAAAGTTCTATTATAATATTTTGCAATGATTTATTCAATTCAAGAAAGGGTCGAAATAACGAAACTGTATTATCAAAACGGAAGCATTGCAAGAGCTACCGCCCGGTTGTTTAATGCGTTACATCCAGACAAAAATATTAACCATAAGTATGTGGCTAAATTAATAAGAAAATTTGAAGCAACTGGATCTGTATCAATATTCGCCGGAATCAGGAAAATCGTCCAAGTAGAAATGAAGCCAGAGAAATAGCAGTTTTGGGACACGTGGCTCTTGACAACACCCAAAGTACTCGTGGTCTGGCTACTTCTTCAGGATTTACACGCTCAACAGTGCAAAGAATTTTGAAATCCTATAAATTTCACCCGTACAAAACTAAACTTGTCCATGAGCTTAATGAAGACGATTATGATAGAAGGTTGGAGTTTTGCGAATTAATGACACAACGTTTGAACAATAACCCAAATTTGTTATTTAACATTTGTTTTTCGGATGAATGTAATTTAATGCTGTTAGACATAATTGTCGATATACTCGAATCCACATTTGTTTCGAGAGGTACATTCGCAATACCCACAAAAAATTAATGTCTGGGCCGGCATTTTCGGAAATCATATTGTAGGACCTTTCTTTATTCCTGGAAACTTGACGTGGGAGTTGTACTTGGACATGTTGGAAAATACAATAGAGCCACGAATAACCGAAATAATAGAAAATGAGGTTAATTATAATGAAAATTTTCTTCATTTCCAGCAAGATGGTGCACCACCGCACTATGTAGCTCCAGTACGACAGTGGACACCCATTTCCCAAATCAAAAAGTGGCCACCAAGGTCTCCGGACTTGAGTCCTTTAGATTACTTTCTTTGGGGACATATAAAAAGTAAGGTTTTTAGTACGAAGCTAGACTCCATCCAAGATCTTCGGGAGCGGATCACGGCGGAATGCAGACAAATAACTCCAGAAATGTGTGAAAATGTTAGGAATAGATTTGAGCAAAATATTTATTATTGCATGGAGGTAAACGGACACCACTTTCAACATTTATTACCACATTGACTTTTTGACACATTGTAGCTAAGTAACTAATTTTTGTTTAAATTTTAATGTGAATGTAAAACTGTAAATGGTTTAGTGTTCCTGATTCCGGCGAATATTAGATACAGATCTAGTTGCTTCAAATTTTCTTATTAATTTAGCCACATACTTATGGTTAATATTTTTGACTGAATGTAACGTATTAAACAACCGGGCAGTAGCCCTTGCAATGTTTCCGTTTTGATAATAAAGTTTCGTTATTTTGACCCTTTCTTGAATTTAATTTATCAATACTTGATATTATTCAATTATTCAAATAACTTCAAAATGGTTGAAGATAGGTATAAACTCTATTATACAAAAGTTACTAAAAATCCAAAAATAGAAAAAAAATTGGGGGTTTCCATTTAAAAATGTCAAGTGTAATGCGATATCTTATTTTTGGAACACCCTGTATTATACAATCATACATGAAAAGATTAAAAATCAAAATTGACGTGTCCAAGCGTTTTTCCCAAAATATACCAGGAAAGTCATAAATAAGGGTGGGACCTTTTCGTTGGGCCACCCTGTATATGTATTTATACATAAAAATAAAATTCAATTTTTTCATAACTATTATTGTTTTTATCCAATAAGTATAATTAGAGATTCACTACTTGACTTGATATTCAAGCTACTTGACTTGAAATCAAACCAAGCTCAAGTCAAGTAGTTAAAATCGATAGACAAATCAAGTCAAGTATTTATAGGTCTAGGTATTTGAAAAATCAAGTAGTTTTATCGAGTTACTTGACTCTTTTATGTTCAAAAAATTTTTATAATTTTTATTTATAAAAAATTAACCTTTCTTGTAGGTAGTAGAAGAGTTTACATGGTACAAGATAGTCATTTTCTAATAATGTTAATAAATTGCTGTTTAAAATTGGAATATCGAGGAAAACGTAAGGCCATCAGTAACTTTTCGTAACTACAAAGTCGTATATTTTATTTCTTATAAAAATATAACAAGCAAACGAATATTAACAGAAAATCTATAGTTAATAATATTAACATCATATAGAAATAATAGTACACACTAAATATTAAAGATGATATAAAAAAACGCGCATCATTCAGTAATATCAATAAATTACTGATTTAGAAATTATTGTTAATATTATCATTTGACATCCAAGGATTAAGACACATAAGACTAACATCTCAACTCCTAAATCAGTTTCGAGTTTTGATAATTGTAATCTTGCCCTGTTCAATTTTATTGTTTCAGTAAATAACTATTTCAGTGCAAAATATCTTACCTTCTCGTGTAAAGTTCTGTTACTAAGCCAATTTAAAATGTTAGCATTACTGCTGCTTGCAGTGCTTCTATTGACAAGGGAAACCGTTTTATCAATTTTGGCAAAAATTGTTTCGTAAACTTTCAAATGTTTGGATTGCAAATGTCGTTTAAGTGAGGATGTGTCACAATTTTTAAAATGGTAGGTTTGTTTTTACATAGTTTGCATTTTCCTTGTTTGTCAGTTTTTTTTGTACTCTTTGGGTCTTGCTCTACTGCAAAGTAATCAGTTACTTTATTTTCATTAGCCTTTCTCTTTTTTAGGGTCGGGTGTTGAGTAACCTCTGAATGGTCAGATGAAGTTTCGCCTAAGACGTATTCGGATCCGCTATTTTGGAACGAATTTGATGCAGTTTCGCCGGAATTTGTCGAACAGTACCTACTCACTCTATATAGTAAAATAAGTCAGATACCACCCGAGTTACTACATTGTCGCTATTTCTTTCATGAAACTAAACTGACATATACTCTAGGAAATATAAACAAACTCTAAAGGCGATCACGCCACATGAACTGCGCGACTTATCGTTTTACCGCCTGAGCAACCCAGTGTTGCTACTACCCCAGACCCTGTTGCTACCTTACTGTTACAGATAGAACGCGCTTTAACTCTCTTGCCGCTTCCTGAAGGTCATATTATTTAAGTAAACATAACATTTTATCAAGTGTTAGCTTGAAATTACTTGATACCAAGTCAAGTACCAACGAGAGGGATTCAAGTCAAGTCAAGTAACGAATTGGTGAAAAGATTGATAATTGAGTCAAGTCAAGTAATTGAAAAGAATGTCAAGCTACTTGACTTGATGAAACCCTAAGTATAATACAATTAAGTAATTGCGACCCTGCACAATGGTTTACTATTAAGTAGCCATAAAGTATTTATTTCTGGTCTCGTCGAATTATGTTTATGATTTAGGTGGCTAGGTCACTTTCTTATATCTTGAAAAATACTATACAAGTTCTAACGAATTGTTTATGGGTGGTACGACAGCGCAGTAGGCTAGAAATCGAAAGGACGCACCTTTCCCGATCCCTGCTCATACTATACTGTTCAAATATTTCAGTAGAGTAAAACTGATTAAACCTTCCTTAGTTATTTTATGATCTTATTACTTACTTTATTTCCCAATTCATTTTGACATTAAACTTTTTCCGATCTTAATTCTGCTTAGACCAGGACCAGATGTTATTCTAGAAATCATAAAGAACTGAGATAGGTATGTCGTTCATTTTGCCTTATCTCGAATTGTACATCCTCAAAATCCTAAAGTGTCAATTTTTAAATGTGAATATCTCGAAAACTGCTAGAAATAGAAACACAGTGTGTTCCATTTAAATAAGGAAACTTGAAGCTTTTTGTCATATTTTTTAAGCTAAAAATCATCGAAAGTTTTGTAATAAATTTCATTTATATATATTTTTAAAAATAGCAGAGATACTAACAGGTTTTCGACATTACTGGAACACCCTCTATATGGCAGAAGTTAGGGAAATACCAAATCAGCCCCCCAAAAATATTCAAACTTGATACAGACACTAAAAAACGGATAGTTTTTAGTATATGTATCAAGTAGACAAACTTGGCGCCCAGAAAATATAATACCCATGCAGGCTCTCCATGGCTGAAGCTCTAATTTCTCAGTTTTAAGGCTAGGTTAAGAAATATGGAGTGAACTTGATCTATAATGATACCTGATAACACCTGAGCGAATTTAATATCTACCTACTTCTATTTCACGCGGTGGTAATACTGAAAATAAGAAATATATGCACGACATTTTTATGTAGACTTACATAAACTATTGATCTAACTTATGTATTTATTAAGGGATACACAAAGCTAGAAGTTACCATATCAACATATAAACAACTCGTATATGTTTTTAATGAATAAAGTTAAAACATGACAAGTGCAATGTAGCAATTGTCTCATTCTTTAGTGAAATAATCAGAAGCCTCGTAAAATGTTTCAATGCCGAATCCTTAACTAAATATAATGGTGCCGGTAATGTAAAAACCGATTTTGAATTAAAATTTCAATATATCTTTCTAATGTAAACGCGAATATTGGAAAAATATATTTAACGTACAAGGGATCAATTATGTCTCATAAATACTATGATGAAGAATTCTGCCAAATTCAGAACTATCTTTCGACAACTCTTAACAGCGAACCAGCTCAAGCAGACAGGAGAGAGCACAGAGAACTGCTGGCTACGCTGTACCTCCGTTACATACTGATAGCTAACAAGCTTGCAATTTGTGTAGATCAGATGGTGCAACCTCAGAAGAGGACATTAATCAGAAAGTTGTTGGAAGCTACACTAGGGAGAATATTAGAACTAAAAGTAAGTGTTATGTACTCATTTTTCTTCATAGATTATACAATAAAGGACTTAAATGAAATTTTAGAGATGTACAATTTTATTAATGTTATCGTGTCTTATAAATTGATTTTCTAATACTAGTACATTGATTTACTAATAAGTATGGAAATTAGAATTTTAATGAAATTATAGGTGAGTGCCGCTATATGTCTTGTAAATACGATTATTTTTATATTGGAAATATATGGGATAAAGGGAAAATAATAACACGAGAAAGTACGGGAATTTTAAGAAAAAAATGCTTATACACAGTTCCCCATCTGAGTGGTCTATTATAAGCAATATCTGGAGAACCACGGAATAGATTACTTTAAAAATTTGACTCTGACTATAGAAACTTTATTTCTAAAATATTTTTAGTTGTGCGGTGTTGCCGCGTCTACCCAAATCAGGTGGCATCATACGTTAAAAGGAATGCCCTGTATATGTTTGCATTCTTGAATATTCTAAATAGTTTTTGTGTAACATTAACATTTTTTCAAATTTATTAGGTAAGATAACTCACGTGAGTAACTTTTTTATTGCCATGTTGCAAGCGAAACTTTCTGTAAACTCAGTTTTTAGTTTATTCAAATTTTCAAAAAATTGCTTATGATGAAGACTTTTCTGGTCGCATTCTATATTGAAAAGGATAGGAGTGCTCTCCCCAACTGAAAGCTTATCCAGTTTTTCAGAAAATATGATGACTGGGAAGAACTGTGAAAAAAATAAAATTTAGCGATCAAAACAAAAAAAAACCTTCTTATACATAAGCACTATATAAGCACAACTCTAAGGCTTTTTTGTCTAATATATTTTTTATAGTTGTCAGTTACTCTTCATAAATCGTTTGTTCTTCTAGTTTTTAGATAATTAAAAACTACCCTATTATTACAAAAGTAAATATCAAGCTTTTATTATTAATATTATATCGTCTGTTAACAAATTAGGAATAGTTTTTCTAATTATCTATTTTTCTAATATATCACGTCTCGGGGCATTCTCGTTGGGACAAGAGAGCATTTTTCACTCATGTCATGAGACGAGAAGGCCTTCTCTCTTTAAACCTGCAACTGAAAAATTATTCTACTTAGCCCTCACGTTCATTCAGAAAATTTTAATTGAGACCCAGGTGAGAGATTAAAAACTTGATTTTGTGAGTCCGTCACATTTACGGATTATTGACCGCTATTTTGACATCGGTAAATTTAATGACCCCCTATTTTGGGAATGAATTAATGTTGAAAAGACTTTTTAAAGAAATGTACCATTCGACCCCCACCACTTTTTAATTTTTTATTCAAACCGTCATCTTAAAACGCGCTAGTGAAATGAGCTGGATTGTGTAGCGAAAGAACGATAAACAGATATATCACACGTGTTATATTTTTCCTGCAGACTGATCTGGTAGAAGCAGACCTCACTGAGTGGACTCACTGCGGGGACATTTTAGAAAAATTGAATCTTACACCAATGGACACGGAGCTACAAATTCCTACCTGTTTTAGAAGAGAAAGGAAAGGAGAAATAGCATATAAAAAAAGAGTAATTGAAGAAGTACTGGACAAACTAGGCTTTACAGATAAGGTAATACGGTTTTGTATTTTTTTCCTTGGACAATCATGAAAATACTCAACAAAACATCATAAAATAAATGACACTTTACGTTTAGGTACTCGGTATCCCGTATACCAAAGAAAGCATCAAAACTTGACATGAAATATATGTAACAAAATTTGGGCAGGATCTGTAAAATTTAACTTATAACTTCATAAATACTATTAAAAGCACAAGTATATATTATCATATATGGCTAGAAATCTATGATATTGGTTAATATCCCTGGCGAAGTAGCTAAAATTGCTGGCCAAAATTACTGGTCTATTACAGTATATAGCGGGGTAAAAGTGACCAATTGGTCATTATACGACCCTACCTTTTGGTTTATTTGTTAGGTTTATTGGTTACTTTTTGACTTAAAAATCGAGTTTTTTAGCAGAATTCTTGTTTGTAAATTGAAATTTGAGTAATATTTTTTCCGAAATTTAGCTAAGTAATTCCTTAATTTTTATATTTTCTTCATTTATATTATAAATCATCAATTGTTTCCATTTATGCAGAAATACTATTAACCAGTGCAATAATTCATGAGCTAAGACAAGATGCAGAGACAACAAATTATGCTTTAGTAGAACTACACTATGACTTGTGTTAAATATTTTTAAAAGATTGACTGTGGGGACAAAAAACATTTCTACAAAAAGTCCCTATTTTTTTAATATTTTTTATTTGTAGACGTATTTTATTAAGAAAATTGATCAGGGAGTCTATAACGTAAATCAAGAGTTTCGTGTTATTTTTTAAGCAATATTGCTTGAAATTGGCAACTTTGTAAGCAAATATTTATCAAAAGGCAATTATTTTCAAACGTAATTTTACTAATAAAAATGCCTACTTGATTCGCCTTTAGTATCCGATAAAAAGTGGTTAATTTAAGTCCCAGAAGCCAGTATATTCCCAAATGGGCAAATAGGTATTTATGATCGTGCCTCGAGAATCTGTTTTAATTGCTGAAAATATGTATGTTCAATGCGTAAACATATCATTTGTAATGTTTTTACTTTTTAGTAGGTCTATACTTTAAACTTATAAGTATGTTAGTAATGCTCACATTTGCAAGTAATTGGGAAAAAAGTAAATATATTTATTTCAAAATGTATCATATACTTACCTCTAGTCGGCGTTTTCTTTTTCTGTAATATATGGTTTTTTAGTTTATTTTGAAACAAAAATATGATAATAAAAGCTATTTTTTTCTCCCAATTTCTGTTTTCTTAAAATGTCATAATCTGTCATCTATATATAGCTATTATTTCTATAATTTAACTTCATCAGAATAGTATGTATGGTTGCGTTGTGGCAATAAAATGTCAGATATTTCTATTTTTTGACCATTAAATGTTACAAAAAACTATTTTTTGACCAATTAATTTTGCTGTAGCCTATCTAAATTAAAAACTGCTACTTTTAGATCTAAAAAATATAATTTGAAGCGAGAAAACAAACCAGGAATCGTTTGCCGAATTTTGACAAATCTATTCTCTTTATGTATCTTTTATGGCTAACTGTTAGGCAAAAAAGTTCATTAGCTAATTTGTGCTACTTGGGAGGTATGGTGTTGACCGCGCAGTTTCTCTGTTTTTCATTGGCGTATATCTTGTAAAGCAATTCTGCAAAGAAGTTTTCCCTGTGCGTGAAAAATATATAGAGATAAAAGGAAACCTGGCAACAGTAATTAGAAAGAGCGTATTATTACCAGCTTTTTTTCATATGTTTGGGGAAACTACAAACTATAGACTAAAACTTAAAGTTATTGGTGTAAATTCTTTTATTTTATGAATTTCTCAATCCCATGACAAAACTATTCAAAAAAAGTTAGTGCAAGGTTAAAACCGTGCAATATAACTGAAGTGTGTGGGCCCATTACTTCATAATTTTTCATAACTATGAAAACAAGTGCAAAAAAATAATTATTGTTGTTCTAAAAAATACTGTTTTGCGTCAAGTATATATCATTTTATAAGGTACTATCAAAATATTTTATTTAAGCGAGTTGCAGGAAAATTTCTGACTTTGAGTTATTTTTTTGCTGTTAAGCGTATTGCACTACATTTATTAAAACGTTGTAGTTAAGTTAGTCCTTGCGTCTCTTCTATCAAAAAATCTCTTCTTAAACACTGCACTTCTAAAATATTATCTCTATATCCGGTGCCTCCTTTCAGCTAAAATGTTATCATGGCAGAATTACACAGCATTACTTATAAAAGTAAATATAAACCATTAAAAACACTAAACAAAAATGCAAACCAGATGTACTTACTTTTTTTATTTATTAAATTCAAAATTTTGAGGTTGAGGAAAAACCACCATTGACAGAACAACAAGCTATTTTAATAATACAGACTCACGAACGAGCAAGACAAGGACGTCTCAGAGCTCAGTTTATGAGGGAGATTAGAAGCATGAAGGAAAAAAGCAAACCAACAGTCACAGGTAAAACAATAATTTAACAGGAGGTAAAAAACACCTTTTCTTAGCCTAAACGTAGATTAGCCATAATCATTGCTATTACAACGTTCGTTTTAACGTTTTTGCGTATCACTGCCTTTGACTATGAAAGAAGGGCAAGAACCATTAGAATCATTGCCTCTCCATGATTTTCGGTTTCAAGTGGAAAAAATATCACAAATCTTTCTTTTATTAAGAATAGTGAAATATGATCCCATTTAGTAATTTAGTTCGACACATAGCTATTTAGTAACATATATAAGTTGTGTTTTTGGTCGCATTAAAATTTGCGGTTTCTTCTTTCTTTATAGATGGTTTTACCCAATTAAAGTTCCCTCATAAGGAATCCTACATTTTTTTCTATAAACAAGTGAAAGATTACACAATTTTCTATATAGCTACTAAATAACAATATACGAAACCAAATAGTAAATGGAATCATACTTTACTATTTCTAATAAAAGGAAGAATTAATAACCAGGGAAGCTCCGGGTGAAATGTGCATTTTTTATATTCTTTTATCAAACATTTCAACAGGCCATCATTTTGTTCCAGCATATTGGATTCGTATCAATATTTTACTAGTTTCTGCCTATGTCGCACCTTTGGCCAAAATTTAAAATCTGTTGAATAAGTAGTTTTTACACTCATTCTCCAAAATTTAATTACGCTGCCATGTTGAATTGAAAAAAAGGTTTTTTTGCGCTGATTTTTTAAACATTTTATTTGGCCGTCATGTTGTTTCGCCACCTTGAATTCGCACCAGAATTTTACCAGTTTATTCACAATTCATTTTGGTAGGTAAGGTAAACTGAATAAGTAGTTTTTTGATAATATTTTTTCTAGCATTTGCTTTGATTCTAGAAATGACTGTCGACCTTAATAATTTTACTGTGATGATGATATTTCATTCCGAGTGTACAGGGTTTATATTTTTTATGTTTATTTTATATTTTTCCACCCACCTAGAGAGTTTATTTGAATACATACAGAAATGTCGTAAATACAAAAGTTGTTGGGTTTTTATGAAGATTTAGAATATTATATCATAAGTGCGAAAAATTATTGGAAATGTCAAATTTTGACAGGTTATCAGTTTTGTTAAATGAAACACCCTGTATAATAAATCATATTCTTGAAGATCTTTTTTTTCTAATTATTAATATATTCTGTCAATTAGTTTTGGATATATAAGCATTTAAACGTTAAAGAAATGGTAAGGTAATTTGCCCTAAAACATAGCGAGCCATGGTCAAGACAATTGCAATGAACGACGCCTTTTTGACGTTTAACGGTCAAAAGTAATTATTTACGAGATATACGTTTAACGATGGGTTATTCGGAAGAAGAGAAACTCGACATTATAGAATTATTTTATTTACATGGTAAAAATGCTTCGATAGCTCGTAACGAATATCATTTTCACGGTTTCCCGATAGACCAACACCGACTTGTAGGACAATATTAAACATCGCTAAACAATTGAATGAAAGAAAAACACTTAAGCGAAAAGTTAGAATAGTGGAAAGGAACGCTGAAGAATATTTAAATATTTTATTATATTTTGAAGGTAATTTTGAAACTTTTGTATTAAAATAATTTATTTATCTTATTTATTCTTGTTTTAGAAAATCCTGAGCGCTTAATTGCCGATGCAGCCACTTTTTTTAACCAATCATGGCATAAAATCCACTCAGTTCTAAAACATTATAAATATAAGTCCTATAAGTTTTTACCTACTCGAGAACTAACCGATCAAAATAAAATAGACCGATTACACTTCTGTCAAGAAATAGAAAGACGTGTTATGATGAACCAACTAAATCTGTCAAACATAATTTTCACTGACGAGACAACATTTACCACTGGAGGCAAGTTTAACCTGAAAAATAAGCATTTTTAGTCAAAAGAAAACCGGCGAGCTCTTCAGGCGGTCAAAATTCAGTGAAGAAGATCCCTACATGTTTGGTGTGGCCTTATTAAGAATCATGTTATTGGACCTATATTTTTAAATGGGAATTTAACCGGACAAAGGTATCAAGGGTTATTAGAAAACGAAATCGAGGGGCATTTAGGACAACTACCGATTAATTCATATCTTAATTTGATATGGCAACAAGATGATGCCCCTCCTCATAATGTCCAGCCGGTTACCAATTTTTTAAATGACAGGTATCCATTTTGGATTGGAAGACATGGACCATTAAGAGGCCAGCAAACAGTCCCGATCTCTCTCCATTGGACATATTTTTGTGGGGTTATCTGAAAAACAAGATATACTACAATAGGCCAAGAACGATCCAAGCTTTAGAGCAAAATATAGTCCAAACAATCGACGATTTAAACACCCAATCACCTCATTTTATCTACGCATCCATACACAGAAAATTTAGAAGAAATATTTAGAAATGCATTATAAACCAAGGAGGCTATATAGAAAACCAAAACTTAATTTAAGCTAATATTATTATTTACCTACTTTATATTATTGATTTTTTATGGTATTGTTTCTTTCCACTATTCTAACTTTTCGCTTAAGTGTTTTTCTTTTATTCAATTATTTAACGATGTTTAATATTGTGCTACTAGTCGGTTTCCAGATAGACCATATTCGTCAAGAGCTATCGATGCATTTTTACCATGTAAATAAAATAATTCTATCATGTCGAGTTTCTCTTCTTCCGAATAACACATCGTCCAACGTATTAGATATTAAAAATGCTCGTAAATAGATACTTCTGACCGGTAAACGTCAAAAAGGCGTCGTTCATTGCAATTGTCTTGACCATGGCTCACTATGTTTTAGCGCAAATTACCTTACCATTTCTTTAGTGTTTAAACGCTTATATATCCAAAACTAATTAACAGAATATATTAAAAGTGTATATATTTAAAATTAGAAAAAAAAGATCTTGAAGAATATGATTTAATATACAGGGTATTTCATTTATAAAAAAACTGACAACCTGTCAAAATTTGACATTTCCAATATTTTCGCACTAATGATATAATATTCTAAATCTTCATAAAAAACCCAACAACTTTTGTATTTACGACATTTCCGTATCTATTCAAATAAACTCTCTAGGTGGGTGGGAAAATATACGGGAAACCCCTGTACATCCAATCACTACTGTTGTTTTGAGAAAAACAGTTTTTATGACGTTTCACCAAAATCACGTTTGCCATTTTCCAAGCTTTCTTTCTCGCGTCCAAATAAAAACGTCAGCAAAACTGTTCTTTTCAGAACGACGATAGTGAACGGATGATCACCCGGAATGATAAAACATGGTATTTTCCCGTCCGTGAAGGACTAAAAATCAACTGTAGAAGTTCTTTGTCGTTTTAAAATATGTGTGTAGTTAAATGAACTAAATAATATTAGTTAAACAAATTTTAAATCTTGACACGAAATAGTGCATTTGCTACACTAATTGTTCCTAGTTTCCATAAAAAATGTCTGAAGAAGTTCGAACCAGACCGAACACAGATCTTAAAAAACCAAACAAAATCAAAACCAAGAAAATATATATACAAGTTTCGATCAAGAAAACCTAAAAAACAAAATATATAATTCATATCCAAAACCAATCAAAAATCATAAAAATAATGGAATGAAAAATGAGAAAAACTGAAAACATATTTTACCGCACGCCTTTGAATTTTACCTACTTATTGTTAGAATTTTAAAATCTTTAACGTAGTAGGTATTCGAACACTAGACTTTGAAAAAATAAATGTCGTTTACCTGTTGTCTTGTAAGCTTGTATTCTTAGTGTTACTTTGAAGTTCATATTGTCAATTTAAAAGTCTATTTCGTGTTTAAGTTTTTCCTTTCTGAGAACATGAATTACATTTTAGTTACTTTTCTTACTAGGCCGATTTTGCTCTTAGATTAATAACTTGCGAGAAGCTTAGATAGGAATATCGTAGAAAAAATCTTTTCACTGATAAATGTACATTTTCCACAGATGGAATAATGAACTTCCATAACAACCATTCGTGGGACTATGAAAACCCTCATGCTATAGTGGATCAAGTTATATTTAACATAAACATACATGCTGGAATAACAGCAGATAATCTAATAGGTAAATGTAAAGTTCAATATTTTGTCACAACCTTATTAGGCGGGTTTGTATTTTTGAACCGTTTCTTCTCCCCAACAGACTCGTTGCGAAGAAGAAAAACCATTTACCTATACTAATGGAAAATGTTCCGCTAATGGAAAAGCCTGGCATGTGATATATACACCAAGGTGTCATTTCAGCTGGGTATCTAGATAATTTTTAAACGCCCAGTACCGTAATCGGTAAATTGGTCATGGTGTCTCTGTACATTTGCCCGCTCGGTCGCCTGACTTAAATCCACTTGATTATTGGTTATGGAGCCTATAAAACGAAAACGAAAGATCTATAAAACGAAAACTTCGGTCATGTATTGACGCAAGGAGAAATCATTTTCAACATTTATTATAAATCATTCCTTTGCTGTGTCAATTTTTGTCCTAATATTTAAATTTAAATTTGAATTGTTATAGCAAAATAATAAATGGTTAGTTGTTTTTTTTTGTATCAAATGATTCATGTTACTTCACTTATACAAAGCCTACTGTTCGAATACCTACTAGGTTAAAAATTTCAAAATTCTAACAAATAAGTAGATTCATTACAAAGGCGCGCGGTAAAATATGTTTTCTGTTTGTCTCATAGATGGTCCATCCGATTAAAATTTTACAAAGGCTTTTTTGTAGCAATTAGACAGTGTTTTGGGAAAAAGAAGGAAATTTGACAAATGTCGCCAGACATTTTTTACTCAGCATTTTTATTGAGGAAGATACTCTACCCCCGTCACAGATTAAGTAGAAATTTCCACGACTACCTCAATTGTTTAAATTTTTTAAATCTATGTAAATAAAATTAAAATAGAGGGCATTAAAACAATCCTAGGCGGCAACTACGTCTGGTAACGCCTAAGATTGCATTTCATTTTATAGAAAAGCAAAATAAAATTTCTGTCAGTTAATTTTTGTTTGAAGCCTCTTTTTGAGCAGTATTAAATGTTTTTTTTTCTGTACATCTAAAGATACTTGTTAATATACTGAGATGCAATTTAAATTTTTATCCTATTTTAGGCGAAGATGAAGAGGAAGAAGAAAAAGGTTTAGGAATAAATTTAGCAGCAGCTGTGAAAATACAAAAAATCTGGAGGGGTTACATTGCCCGACGAGCTACGAGAAGACGTAAATTACAAGAGATGCTTCTAATCGGTAATTTAATTGTTTTAAACATCTTATTTAAGAGTTTATTAAATCAAATTTACATCAAACAGAATTAAATCCAAATCAGTAAAAGGTACTTATCTCGGATTTTTAGGAATAAGCCTAGCATTAAACTTAAATAATATGTATAGGAACGTAACTTAGTAATATAAATAAATACATATATATGCCTATTTATTTTTCATATCGGTTTTTTACCTTTTTTTTAAATACGCCAATGTCCTCATTAGTTATGGGTTAAGATTGAGTAGCTCACCTTAGTAGTTAGATTTCGCCATTTAAGAATATCGAATTTCTTAACAAAGATTATTATTATTATGTATTATTTTACCTACGGTGTTACGTCTGGTCGCCACTACTACTATTGCAGTCAATAATCTGCAAGCTGAGATAACATGATCTATAGTTTCTGGAAAGACAAGACCTTCTTTAAGCCAGCGGTATGTGACTTGTGAGTTTATGCTGTCATCTTTGAGTGCTTTTTTAAACCATGTGCTGATAAGAGTATTGTGTTTGTCCTGGATTATCACTTTTCCCCTGTTTCAGAGTGAAGGTTAAAAGACATGTAGTTCATTCAAGGGCTTCTCGGTTTTGAGTGGAAATATTCAATGAGTATTTTAATTTGTATGGTATATTTTGCCTCAATATTTTATCATACCTCTTCCTCCTAAAATTCTGGGTAAGTATAATCTCTTTAAGCAAGTCTTTGGATGTTGAACTCTGTACTTGGTCATTGTAGTTCTTGTTAATCTTTTGGTTTTACATAGTTTCATGTACCATTTCCCATAGTCATGCATGTGTTTTATAAAACGTATACCTGTATTAAATAAATTTTTTTTGACTATTTTGTTTTAGAATATTTGTGTTTTATTGAATAAGGTTATCTCACATGATGGAGGACATGTGGAATAACTAAAGGGCAACAAATATCTCAAATTTGAAAATACGCATTGAATATAAACGCATTGAATATTTGATATGATGAAGACTTAAAAAGTTAGTCCCTACATTTGTATAATGCACCTATCACTAGAACCAGCTTATTCCTGATATGTTCGACATAGAGGGATAAATTTATATCGTCTAAATTCAATCCCAAATATTTACAACCCTCTCAGTCTTAACTAAGGATATTAGATTTTACCTTTTTCTAAAGTGGTATTTATTTTGGGCTGAGGATCCGAACAAAAAATGAACTTCTTAATGTTTCACAATGTTTTATTGCTTCATCAGGACCCTTCAATCATATAAAACAAGGACAATGAGTATTGAATTAATGTTGCATGGTACATTGTTCCGCCTATTTATAGATACTAATTAAATTAAAATTATTGTATTTAAATGTGATTAAATTGTATTGGCCTATTACTAAAATTTTATATAACATTCAGTTACAAAAAAAAATGATATTAGTGAATTTACAAACAACACCAACAACAGAAGTAAATTCATTCATGAATTTACCTACATACAAGTCGATATTTATTATTTTAATGACAACAAAAGTCGAAAATTAAAAGTAAAGTAGGTACCTACTTATATATTAAAAAATATATGCATGTCTCTTCTGTTGTTTGTGTTATTTGTAAATTTACTAATTTTGATTCTTTTTTCGTAACTTTATTATTATATAAAATTTTAACTATAGGCTAGTATAATTTAATTACATTTAAATGAAATAATTTTAATTTAATTAGTATTCATAAACAGTCGAAACAATGTACTATGCAACATTAATTCAATACGCATTGTCCTTGTAAGATCCTGACGACTATTTGTTCAGATCCTCACCCCAAAATAAATTCCACTTCAAAATTAGATTTTATCTATCGGTAGGCGATAGCATATCACCTATCGCTATTTTTTGATTTATTGATATGTCGTTAGTTATCGACTTATCGACAGGTATTCCCACGTAAATATGTAATCCGTTTATCCAACTATCGATGTTTTCGGTTACCTATCGATATTACCAGTTATCTATCGATGTCATCGAATACCTATCGGAATTATTGCTCACGTATTGGCACTTATCGATATTTTATGTACCTATGAAGAAATAGGTACTGTTCATCAATCCGCTGAGGAGAGTACTTCGTTAACACGCATATAAAATACGAGCTGTTCAAAAAGTAAATATTTTTAGTGAACAAGAGATTTTCTTAGAATAGTAGTTTAAACACATTTTTACCAAACAACTTGAGTTTAGGTCTCCGCAACTTCGCACTTTTATTACAATCATTGTTGTTTTTTAGTATTAGCTTTGTAATATGAGCCACCGCAAAAGCGAGTAATAAGGCCCATATTACGAGTCCGAGGGCTACATTAAATAAAAATTACTTTTTTAAATAAATGTTTTTTATTTTTTATCTAATTTGTTATTTTTTACTCTGGATAGTATTAACATGTCCTACATATAATGTCTACTAAATTTTTTTAAATAAGTACCCATTTTAGTTATTTTCATAATAATATAAGATATGAACCACATATGATATTTTACCAAATCTTTTTTTTTTTTATATAATCTAGCACACTGCCAACCATTTATTTCCTTAATTTGTCATTTTTGGCTATCTATTTTTGCAATCCTAATTTCAAAGTTAATTAGTTCCTCTTATAATAATCTAAGGTATCAACAAAATATGTTAATACATAGTAAATATTTTGTATAACATGTTTTATTTTATTTTCGATTTATTTGTCTTAATTGTCTTTGGGCGATATTTACCCCTACTACTTTATGTTGTTCCTTGTATTAATTTTTAAAATATGGTGTGCTAACCAACAACAATACAAAACCAAATCACGATTTATTTGTGTTTGTAAATTGTGCAGGTCAGTGCTTTTATACTTATATGAGAGTCATATCATCGGCAAACATAAATATCAGCTAGCAATACCCGACATTTCCGACCCTTTAGTTTTATACTATTAATTAAAATGGCATTTTCAAAAATAATTAATCACCCAATATTGTTTGATTGTGAATATTTTGTTTCCGTTTATCTTTTTATCTCTAGAATTAATTAACCTACTAGTTTCCATTGTAGCAGGATAATAAAAAAGAAACACAAAAACTCTTACCTAGATTATATAATTGTTCTACAATTTTGTGGTTTTTATTTGATTTTCGAACTGAAATTAAAATTCCGGATTTTCCTTTCGTGTAGGTATGATTCCACCACCGAAAAAGAAAAATGAAGAACTCGAAAGAGATTCTCAGAATCAAGAGAGAAGAAGAAAATTACAAATAGAAAGACAAAAAGAATATGAATTAGAAATTACAAATATTAGGACTGATTTGGAGAAAAATCAAAGGTAATTTAAAAAATTAAATATTATTTTTTTATTTAATAACGGAAACGGTTGAACCAAATATCTGGAAATTGAAAAGATTACCTCTTTCAACTCTTGCCTGCAGATGATTTTCGCCATTTTGAACTAGAGCTAATATTCTCTGAGTCAATTCATCATTTGCATCCTGCATAGGAACGGATTCTCGGAAAATATTAATTAAAGCACATCCAATTTTGAGAAAATCGAAAAGATAAATACAGTGCTGCATTTAAATTAGATCTTTGAAGAACTTAAAAATTGATTTAAGAAGGTTGTTTCTGGATTCCACTATCTATCTAGTTTTTGTAACTTTTCAAGCTTGGTTCGCTTTGGTGCTGAGAGGCATTTCATAATTTAAATTAAGGTTTTCCAGAAATTCCACCGCATCCCTGTATCCTCTATTCACAATAAATATATCTTCATCTTGCACCCACTGACGAATGCTGCTTTGATCGTCTCCCATTTCATTAATTAATATTGAGGCATCGTTATTTTTCACATCCGAGAAATGGACCTCCATCTACATCCACTAGAAAAACCAACAGTGCCACAATGAGACCTGCTTTAAACAATGTGTAACTTTTATGCGACGAAAAAGACTATTTGGATTCTAAAATTAGTGCTTTTTGGAACTTTTAAATAGGTACAATCGAGATAAAGGATTGCTTTCCGTAATTCTGGATGTGAATTGTAAAGATAGTTTACAAAGCTAGTAACACGTCTTTCAATAAACTGACCCCGATATTGTACTTCTGGACAATAAAATCCAATGTGTGGATACAAAATATCGCATTAGGATCTTACTATAGATAAACTTACACTCTGTCGTAAAGGATACATCATTATTGACCTTATAACGTCGTCAGATAAACCTTGTCTCAGTTTTATTAAAAATGCAATAACGTCTCTTTTTTTGGGTACCCGATTTTTATTGTAAACCACTACAGGTTGACACAAGTTAAATAATAGTCTAAACTGTTTACTTATTGATGTCAAATTGTGAAAATCTTCTTCAAAATTTTCGTCACTACCTTAAAGTGCTTAAATTTCTTGATACGTTTTCTTTTAAAATATTAAACCACTGTAAAATTTCTTCTCCGGTCATCAAAATTTTTATTGCAACTGAAAGTTATTTTCTGTATGCTGTATTTGAACATGGGTGGGATAAAATTATCAATTTTTAGATAAAAATTTACTCGAGCGACGGATGACAATCAAATAAAGTAAAATATAGGAAATTTGTATAATAATCTGATATTATTATTATCATACTTGTTTACTGGATCATTAATATCCTCATTTAATAAACTGCTCTTTTGGGACATCCTGTAATATAACACTCTATAATTTTTATATTAGTACCTACAAATCACCTAAATATGATTAAAAAAATAAATTCTTTGGCTAGAACAGAAAAGAAATTACTATATTAATAAAAATCCGATTTTTTTAATTATAAAAAACATTTTATTTTATATATTTTATAAGATACCCTGTATAAGTGATGTTGGTATTATGGTATCTAGTTAGGCCATGTCTGTACTATCTATTGGTAAGATATACACGTGTAGATTTTAAGGTACTACTGATCGAAATTATGTATCCGTTTACACTTTGGGTCCTATTTTCTGGCTCACCCTGTATACTGACAGGATTGGCGCAATGGTGAAAAATGCTTACTTTTATAAAATTCTGTTGGTCTCCGAAATCCCAGTAAAGATGTGCCATTTCCTTTAGTTCTGCGAGGGTATGCTTGGCTACGTTTGCTATTTTGTTTTATGACTAGTGTAAGGACATAGATAAACACAAGATACCCAATGGGACCTAGATATTGTGAGCCACCCTTCTCCCATTACAAAATATAACTATATTTAATTAACCAAGTAAAAATCGTGACTGCTCGAGCTATAGGCTTTCACATATAGAGTGAAGAAATGCGCAACATCGTCGGACGGCATGCATTTCAACACAACCAACATTTCAGTGGTGAACTAAAACTAATAAATCAAATTTTTTTATAAGTGTAAAAATATTGGACTTTTTAGAGGGCCAATTCTTGAGCAACTAAGTGATCAAGTACGAGGATGGCTGCATGAATATAAGGCCCAAACAGGAAAAATTCCCGAATATACCGGATCCGAAAGAAGTGCTTCTAGACTGATGTTGAGCAGACAAGGTTTGTATATAAAAATGTGTAAAGTTTGCCATATACCCTGTACATATCTTTGTAATGAGAATAATTGTAATTTGAGTTGAAGAGGGTTTGAATAAAGTGAGCTAATATTACATCCAAGCAGCATTTTTAGGCATACATTGGAAACAGGTTCTAGGTTTTAAAACAATTCGATACAATTTCCATGGAATCTAGAATGTTGTATCACGACACGTACTTCCAAAAAAAAGCTACACATTTTCGATTTCAGTACGTTGGTCGTTGTTTTTTTCTGGAAACGGTTTGTCGCATATAGTATCAACACTTTTGCCATGCGTTTAACCGTTTATTTTGGGAAATATGCTGATAAATAATCTGATGTTCTTTGGTGTAAAAAAACGATTTGCAGTTTTGATTCAGCTTTCTATGAAGAAATTGATGCCATTTTGGATACATAGAGGGTGATCCAAAGAAGAATAAAAATTCTTTATATCTTGTTAACTGAGGAATTCAAATTTATTTTCGTCAACATTAATCAAAAACCATCTATGAGAAAACCAGCTATGTTTTTCAAATTTTAAATGTAATTTAACTATACTATATATCCCAATTTTAAATTACATTTGACAACACACGACATTATATAGGAGAGCTGCTCTTGGTTTAAGCATGACTATTGAATAACAAATTAGACTCTAGTACAATATGTTCATTTGAACAAAATTGTAAACTGTAAGTTATGGTAATGAATTCAATCAATGTGCACAAGATTCTACCCTTGTGAAATGTAGTGATGAGCAAGCCGATAACACAGGTTTGGAATTAGTGAAATCGGTAAAAATATTGAAGTAAATAAAGAATTAAGAACGTACGGTTTTATCTCTAAGTTTACTATCACTGAATATACATATTGATGGCCTTTCTGTATTTAAAATTCCTAAAAATTAAATTAATATTGTGTAAAATAGTAGTTCAAGTAAGCCTGTCAATCTTTAAACATATTTTTGAAATTATTTCTGAAATGAAACAGTTGTTAAATAATGGTGTTTTTAATATCCAAGAAGCAGAAATTTTAATGTTAAACTTTGCATATTATCCATTATACATATTACCCTATAAAATATTAATGCTATCTAAGATATCTTTACGTACCCAATGTGCAAGAATTTATGTTTGAAGTGAATTTTGTATTTAAGCTAATGACCACAATGGCGGCCATATTATAGTGAAATGATTTTGAATAAATCCTTTATTTAAACTTATTATAAAAAACGGCTAGAATTTGACAATCTAATTGTCATTTTCCGATGTCTGAACTAAAACTAAAATTTAGAACACTCTTCATAAAATGTCTTTTAATGTAAAAAATACATAATAGGACGGTTGCAACTGGCTGCAGTGTTCTTGAATAATCCTCCTATAGGTTATTTTTGACTATAGTTGCTTACGACCTACACGTTTTCTTGCCTGAGTTAACTTTTGGAAATAATTCTATATATTATAGTATATTAAATGATAGAAATAGTCTTGCAAGTTAGGCTAGCTCAGAAAAAAAGTAGAACGTGTGTATCAAATATCTTCTAACGTTGAATGCTTTATGGTGCTAAATATCCATTGATCAAAATATGGCCTTCTATCGGTCTCTAGTGGACGAGGAATCGAAAGGGAATGAATTGGTAATTTATAAAATTTATTTTCTGGCGAAATTTATTGTAGAATCGGAGATGGGTGTTGTGTAAACTTTTGGGAACCAAAAAGGTTGGCTTTTTTTAAATTTCTGGTTTATAACCTCTAAAGGGTGCATCGTACAGAAAATTTCACTCTTACAATAGCACTAATTTTAGTTTTTTTCGTGATGTAACCATAGGAATGAGTAAAATTTTAGGTAGTTACATTTGTTAGGTATTCCCACACCGCAGAATTTGATGCTCTAAAAATTTTGTATCTTACATTTTACAGTTGGAATAGCCATTTGCGGGTCATAGGCGTTTGGAAAATTTGCTCATCTTTGACGGTTGATTATGACCAAATCGCTGAATCAAATTTAAAGTTTACGTAAAAGGCAGAATTTAATGCTTTTTAATTTTGGTAAGAATTAAAAAAGATAAAATGCTATTTACATGTTCTAATAATTTAAACATTCCTGAGGCGGGATTGAAACATCAATAATTAAAAAATAGAAGTTAATTTTGAAATTTACATTAGGTTTTTGGACTTTACTCTGTCAAATCATCGGAAAGTTCATTTCATCGTCAACTTTTTAGATGTTTTATATAGCACAGGTATAACTTAAGTACAGTCGACTGTTCTTTGAAGCAAGTGTAAGATGAAGTCTTTAAAGAATACATTTTGCACTATTTACTGTCTTATTTAGTTTTATTAACTTTCGTTATTATAATTAAAAAAGAAGTGACAGTGCTGCAACATTGTTAGTGTTCTTCGAACGACATTCGGTCGCCCCGGGGCGTCGCCCCTCCTTGGTGCGGGACTGATTCATACTTAGTGAGCTACAGAGAAAAATCTAAAATGCACATTTTTAGTGTTTCCTAATTATTTTAAAAACCGAAGAAGATAATTTAAATGTTCAGAATCAAATTTGTAATGAAATTATCTACAACTTTCTTGATTTAACCACTTTTCTGAATGTAATAGCTATAGATAGCAATACATGTAAGGTAGTGCGTATTTTCCCCTAAACTACATCGGCCCAAACAGTTAGTGGACCGAAACTTCACTGGCCCTAACAGTCGAAATCCCGACAGATTGGAATGTGTGGAATGCGGCACTAGCCCGATACTTTAAATAGCGAATTGGCGAGCTACGCTACTGGCTAAAAATTCTTTAAATGGGCCTCCTGTGTTGTCAAGTTTTATTGATAAAAATAAATATATTGTTTGTTTATTCATTTTTAATCAAAACTACACCATGAAAAAATGATGTTAGCGTATTTCCCTGTATTCTAACTTTGAAGTGAAAATATTTTTATTGTTTTTTTTGTTTATTATAAAGCATTTGTTTATCACAAGATAATTTCTATTTAATGGAATAATGAAGATTGAATATTGAAAAAAAAAAAATGTTGGAAAGCCCAGGAAGAGGTTATTGCTTGTTTGCATCGAGATGATTTTAAACCTTCTACTTTTAAACTGGGTATGTTTATTTTAGAATAATGTGAATATGGTATAAAGTTGCAACCATTTCAATTTTTACACTCAGATAGTCTTATTTGTTGATGTTGATGTTGTTCCCTACCTAAAGATAAAACAAAAGACCATATAAAAATCCACAAAAGCCTTTAAGCTTGAATATATATCTTTCAACTAATTTGTTTTGTGAGCTTTTTGAGACACATAATTTCTACTTTTTTTTAAGTTTTTTTGGTGTTTCATTTTTTATCCTGATCCTAAGCAAATACCTATCTAAAAATCAGTTTTTATCAGTCACATATTGATTAGGGTTTTATAAGATTGTTAATGATTTTCCCTAAGCTTGTTATTCATGCAGGTACTTTATTAATTATAATTTGTTTTAGGACCAATGCAAGTCTTGATGTTTGATATAGGTATCGTAGACAAGGCTTAGGAAGTTAGTTCTGCTCATATGTATGTGCATTGCAGATATTAGTGACGTGTATATTATAGTCATACTTGAGTACTCTTTGTTGCCCTGTTTGCATAGGAAGAAAGAAAAGACTTTAGTTACGGGTATTGATCTGAGTGTCATATAGCCCCAGTTATAGCCCATTCCATCAATGTAATAATTGGGCCTCTTTGTTATATGGAAGCTTTAAATTCTGCACCTTTAAATTTACTAAATATGCTTGTCACATAAAGTGGATAAATTTACTAAATATGCTTGTCACATAAAGTTGCTCATTTATAATTACTGTTGCTGAGAAAGTGTGTAGTTTGAGAAATAAAAAAGATGCACCATATGATAAATGTAGTGTCAACTTTATTTTTAATTCCATGTTGAATAAATTTTTTAAAGTGTATTACATATTTTGTATATTAATTAAAGATATATAGCTAAAGTGGATTAGAAATTTAAATAATTTTTCCCCATATTTTAAAAATATTAACTGTGGCCTATTTATATATTTTCTCCAGTTGGTATACACAATTCAGTAATAAGTTAATTTAGTAAGTATGCCAGATATCGCACATCACATCTTCAATTTTTTTTTAAATCTACGTATGGTTTAGGAAAAAATTAGGTGCATGATATAATTTTAAATGACAAAAGTCTTTCGAAGATACCCTCAATTAATTTCATGCTTTCAGATTCTTAAGTTTATTAACTGGTATAAAGTAGTTTAGATCTTGTAAATTATTTTATCAATTAACTTTTAAAATATAAACTTTTATAGCCTAATCTTATAGAATTTCCAAAAAATATTACATCTAATTGTTGACTTTACCATATGTTGGGAACTGGCCGCCAAACTTATAAGAACGCGTATTGTTAAAAAAAATTGTGGTATATCTTTTAGAATCTTTATTCAAGTAAATGTTAAGTTTTCTAAATAAATAGTTCCAAACCTTAAGGTTGAGACAGTGTTTCAAGAGGGATAGACATTGACTAAAAGCATTATCCCTTATAATACCTGTAGTGCTTTGTTTAATGTTGGATTAAGTAAAATAATTTGTAATTGAGAAAAATCTAGTTTAAACAATATCTTATTTAACTGACTTTGACATAATGTCATTATTAGTTAAAATAAACTCATAGTAAATGGTGCCAAGGATATATAATCAAATCCCATTGGAATTTAAGAACAAATCATATTATATAATTACACAAAAATCTTGAATACTTCAAAAGGAAGTAAGCATTTTATGATGGCATACGAATTTTGATTGATCATAAATTAAACCTTCATTTAACTTTTTTGTTGAAAGGGGTAGAAAAAATGGTAAATGCAGAAGTTGTAGATTTTTAATCTATTAGTTTCTATGTATACTGGGTGTTTTTTGGAAAAGCATGACAATTTGTTTTTGTTTTGATGGTACACCCTGTATATGTCCATCAAATGGGTCTTTTCTTGCTAATTATAATTATATTAGGTTTGACACATTGAACACAGGAAATTTACAATATATCTATTATCAGAGATGTTATAGAAAACATAACACAGATATGAATAACTTGCCTCTTATGTCATGGTTTTTCTCAATTGCCTTTAAAGGTAACGATATCAAACCTAATATATTTATGATTAGCAAAAAGATGCCTATTTAATGGACATAATATAACATGGGTGTCCCACAAAAAAATGAGGGTTCAATTTATAATCAATATTCCTGTACATCATTAGATGATAATTGATCATTTTAGATGATAAAAATACTATTTGTTTGCCTGTCATTGTTATTATATTTTGTTGTTGGTAAAAGTATTTCTGATACAACCTATCTTCAATTTTAATTGTCACGGTTTTAATATGATAATTTTAAAATAATGCACATACAGCTATAGACCATGGTATAGTGAGTATATTATATTATTATCCTTTATTTAGCATTTTGCTAGTTTACAAATTCATAATATTTGTATTTATTTAATATATTGTTATATAAAAAGAAAACTTAATTTTACAAAAGAAATAATAAAGTACAAAACATAGAAAAATAGTTAAATAATGACACCTAAAATATTTAATACAGTCAGGTAATAAAACTTAGATACTGAAACTAGAAGTAAAATATAAGTTTAACTCCAAAAGAAAAAATTAAGTGCTAAAATAAATATAATATATAATAACTAGGAATAAGTTTTGTAATTTTTTAATTAAAACACATAAATTTACTGATTTATCTGTTTGTGCCCGAATGCATAAAAATCATACAATTACATTAACTATTACAAATTTAAGTACAGTAAAAAGCTTTCAATAAATAACATCAGAGTCAACAACAGAAGATTTTTTAGTTCGAAAGTTCATTTAGAGAAATGATTTATATAATTTCCCATAAGAAAATATAATGAGAAAGAACTTGGTAAATTTCAATAAAAACTTTTAAGTAACAAATGTCCACTTAGACTCTGTGACATCAAGAGAATACATTTTTCGTTTTTCACTCCAATGTTATACTTCCTTCCTCAGCAAAGCTTAACTCTCAAACGTTAGCTAAACATTTTGATGGTAAGGTCTGTTTGAGATGGAAAACTGTTACTTAAATCACAATATCCAAAGTTTTGATCTTGATCCTAAAAAACAATTGTTTTGCTTTTTCAATTTCTCCAAATGCAACAGACCATAATTATTAATTATACAAAAACAGATGTTTTAGTGATCCATATTTCTTTAATTTTTTTTGCATTGCGTAATGATGCTACATATAATTTAGTGAGTTTTTTACCCTTACAATAAAAAAATACTGATATTTAATCTCCTATGATCATTTTTGAAGCTTAGATTGCATTGGTTTTGATTAAAATGTTTTTCATTTCAAATTCTGAAAAGATTAACAAGATACATTGTCTTGTTTTTAAAATACAGATACCTGTATTTTTCCTATGATAACTTTAATTAAGTTTATGTAGAGACTGTATGATTTTTTTCTGAGTCCAGTCTGGAGTAAGCCTAACCCTGGATGTAATAATAATAGCTATATTTTAAAAAATGATATATTTTAAATCATTTTGTGTATTTAGTCACAAATATTTGTAAAAGTTATACATCTGTGTAAGTTTCTAATTTGTGTGAGGCATTTGACACAATCCCTCAGGCTATGCTACTGAACATTGTGCATAGCTATATGATGTGGAGGATCTGTGTTAAATGTTTTTAAAATGTATCTGATTATGTTAAAGTAGGAGGAGCTTTGAGCCAGCCTATGCTGATGACTTTATTTTGATTTTCCCCAGTAATACACAGGAAGAAGTTTAGGATTTATTAATTAAGGACATGAATAAGGTTAAATGGTTTTTGGATCATTTTAAACTGACTCTTAATGTAAAGAAAACTAATTTATTCAATTACATCAATTAATCATCCAAATTTTAATTAAATTAGCATAGATTATTTGAGTGTACTATTACAGCTAGGAAATAAAGCAATAAAAAGTTTTAAGAAGTAAAAGTCTATTCATAAATAAGTCAAGACACATTGTAATGGCATAAATAAAAACCTACTTCACAAAATGGTGAATAAGTCCTTATATAGCTTGTTTTTAGAATAAATCTAAACCTAAGATTATATTAAACATAAATTTTATTTAAAACACATTACAGTAAATGTTATCTTCTTATGATGTAATCGGTTTTCTCAACTCACAAAGGGGTTATTTTCACATGCCTCGCCCCTGGCAATAACTGAATCGGTATAGTTGGTAAGAAGGCCAGATTTTAACCAATGACACAGTCCAAGATATCATTTTCTTACTTTCTAGAGCTTCCATCTTGTTGGTGATCTTATTACATAATGGTCATCCTTGGGCATACTAAAAATAAAGAAAATCTCTAATTACTTTCAAAAACATTAACACACTTATTAAAAAAAAAAGAAATGAATGAAATAGATATGGCACTACTTAGAAAAATAATCACTGGTGAACTTATGCTATTTGAATTTTAAAAAGAAAACGAAAAAAAAACTACATATATTTAAATAATGATCCCATATAATTTCAAAAAAATGATCAAACTAAATGCTTATTTGTGGAAGTATGTTATAAATATATCAGAAGTTGTGCCATCTATGCATTTTTATATTCCGATAAAACTTTAAATTCTATGAATGTCAGTTTTTAAATATTTACAATTGGACAAAAAATGGTGGATCTACAGGCATTTCCTTTATTTTGTTTAGCTGGCCGTGTCACAAATATTAATGCAATTTTTAACAGACTTCAAAAAAGGAGGTTATCAATTTCACCCTATGCATTTTTTTATGTATGTACAACGATTACTCTGCGATGGTTTCAACAATTTGGATGAACTTTTCAGAGAATATTCCGGATATTGCTCGAGTGGTCCCACAGCTAGCATATTGTAAAAAAGTATGACGTTCACCATTTTATCAGGAATTTACATAGATATTCTATGGTTATTTATTAAATATGACTTTTAAAATAAAACTCATATAAATAGAACTAAAAAGGGTGAAATAAAAGATGTATAAAAATTAAACTGACTTCAAAAAATGCACCTAAAATTGGAAAATAATATTATATTCCATCTGGAAAATTTTAGTCACCAAGCGAATAGAAATAGTAAAACAAAACACTCGTTACATTAATATATTTTGGTAATTAAGAATAAATTTGGCTTTGACTTCACAGACACAGGGTATGGGATTCGCTTCTGGCGAGTTACTTCACAATACCTACTTCAAAAAAAAACACTAAAGAGTAAAAAATAATATTTTATTCCACATTGAAAATTTGACTTTATGAAGTCATCTTCAAACTAATTCTTAATAACTTAATCATAAACAGACATTTATATAATGAGTACCTACATATATGGGAATAAAATATTACTGTTTACTTTTTGTTGTTTATTATATTGATTTAGTAATTTTTATTTCATCCTTGTTAGTTTTCTTTATACAAAGTTTCAAGTTATAAAGCCTAAACTTAGGTTAAAATTTTAGACGCCTTGAGTCCATTGCATATGAAATTTTACCAGAATCACCATATTAACATCAATACTTTTTTCCTGGCAATATAGTGAACGTGGTATAGATTGTCTTTCGCGCTCGTGTATACATGTAGAACATGTTAAATATGGCATCATTCCGCTATATTTAATATGTTTGCTATGGAACCACTCCAGTAAGATCCTGAATATTCCCTATTTCATCCAAACAAGACAATCACATACCATTGCTCTTTCCATTCATTTAACATCTTAATTCAGCTCAATATTTTTAATTATATAAGCAAATTTAATTCAATATCTAAATCAGATTTGTCAATAAGACAGAATTCTTAGACAATAAAAGCATTTAAGTTACATTAAAATTTCAATTATATTTGTGCCATAAATAAATTCTTATTCATCTCTCATAGAAAACCTTGTAGAGTGTAGAGGAAAATTTAAATGATTTTAGTTATCATAACACTTTCTTTTTGTTTGTGTATTTTTGTCTGTTTTTATAAAAAACAATGTTTGTTTTTTTTTTTCAAATAAATAAATATATATTAACAGAAAATAGTCATTAACATTTTTAGACTTAACAAATTATAAAATCAAAGTGCAACCTATCAAAATATAAAACAAGTAAATATAAATATATATTATATATATATAAATATATATTATAAATATATATATATATATATATATATATATATATATATATATATATAAGGTCAAAGACATCTTAAAATAAAGCCTAATAGTTTTATTGTCCTATTCGTGATATTATCTATGTATTTGGCAAAAGTAAATTTGGAATTCAATAGCATTCCCAAGTCTTCAAAAGTATCAACTCTTTTCAAGGTTCTTTCGTTTAGTGTATAAATAATGTATTTTTTAAACAATGGAAACTTAATTCCTAGAAATAGAGATATCTCCAATAATATCAACACAGGGGTAGGAACGATTTGGTTATGACACTTCACTAAATTTCTTTATTTAATAAGGGTTCTCTAGTCGGATGTATAAAATTATATATATTACCATTAAAAATAAAATGTATTCAAAAGATAAAAGTAAACCAAAAAATTCTTATTGAAAGAGAATTCTGTTCCCCAGATGATTATTTTAACTTTTATATACAGATTACGTCCTGCTTATATGTAGAGCCTATTATGAATGAACTGTTCATTTAAATCATTGAAGAAATAGAGAACATCAAAATACCTTAGGGGTTCCGAGGGGTTTTCCAACATTGAAGACACAAGTGTTACATTTTGTAAACATTAACAAAATAGGTTGCCTTTTTTGAAAATACAGACCCCAAATAAATTTTGTCCCAGGCCAAAACTAGGGTAAGCATGGCTCTGTATGAGAGTAATAGTTATCTTTTTAAAAATGATAAGTATATGGATCTCTTCATGTGAAATAAATCTTCAAAGCACTTTATTTTGTTACTTATTTAACAAATTTTTCTAAAAGTTATCTTTAAATAGAAAATATTTTGAAAAGAAAAAATGCCTCATTATTATTAAAATATATAATTATTTTGACATATGAATTACCTCAGCAGTTCTATATTTATTCTCAGATGGACTATGGAAGCATTCCTCACTGCTTTGTCTGTCTACTCATAATTTTATATGCAAAGCTGATTTTAATTTTTTATTGTTGCCTGAGATACATACCCCGATTTGCCAAGATGGAGCCCACTGTGGTTAATACATCCATGAATTTACTTGGTTTTCCTAAAAATGCAAACACAACTATATATCATAATCATGTTATCAACCAAATACAAATGTTTTTGTCGAGGTTTTTTTTTTAACTAACATTTAGTGTGCACTATACATTAAAAAACCGATATATTGAAGAAAATCCGAAGAGGAACATTAAAGAAAATAGATGTATACACAAAAAAAGAATCTAGATGGCTTACCAATATGAAATATGTATGTTACAATATACTTTCTGATGTCCTAATTTGATAGCCCATTTAAATTGCTGAATCTAACTTTCTAGTAATCTCGTTCTTGAAATTGCATTTAAATGGGCGAAAAACTGAGAATTCAGGACTTATCGGGAACACAGTAAAAGCTTGCATATTATTTCTGCACGTTTCACAACCAACTAACAATTTACAGGCATTTTTTGTCATGTTAGTAAAACTTATTTTATTGTATCTTAACACTGATACGATAGCAGTAGAATTAATACGTAGCTATTTGCTATTTTTATAAACTAGGTAATTCTTTGAGAACGATTTAAAACTTATTATTCAGGAATATTAATAACATGTTATCAAACATAAATAAAAAAACACAATTGACAATATTACTAATATTGTCGGAAAAATGTACTTCTTTAGAACAATAATGCACTTTGGCAACAGTGACAGAAGTTTCTTACATCATTGGCGTGCATGTTTATGTATTTCGACGTTTAAGGCCAACGACGAATTCCATGCATTCCAATGTGTCGGGATTTCGACTGTTAGCGCCAGTGACGGTTATGTGTAATGTAGGTTCGGGCAAGTGAAGTTTAGGGCCAAATACATCGAACCACATGTAAGTCAAATATTGGAAACGTTGTATATCAAATCTATAATACAATAAGAATAAAGTAAATAATAAAAGTAGTGCACAGGGTGTCTAATATACGATGATCTATCCCCTTATGTGGAGAACCAACAAAAGAATAGAGGAATGTTTTACGACAAATGTTTTTTTGTCTCTTTTGAAATTTGTATGTATTTACTTTTATTTGAACTTGTTTATGTTAAATAAGATACCTTACGGATTAGGTGCCTTTAAAGACGAGTTCATATATATATATATATATATATATATATATATATATATATATATATATATATACATAATATAATAATAATACACTCGTGTATTGCTCAGACGTGCAAAACTTGATTTACGTATATTTTATATTTTACAGTTGTTTATTCTTTTATTACTTAATTTAAAGATTTTAAATAATTTAGTTTTTTTATATTATAATTAATAAGTGTAGATTAAAACAACATTTAATACAAATCTAATCTTATTAAACACTTTTAATATGGTTTTCTATTAGACCAATATTAGGCCGAAATATCTGAATAAATTAATGTATGACCACAAAAATCAAGTTTAAAATTTTCATCATTTACTTAAGAGTGTTATTAAAATAAAAGTCAAGGGTGAATAAAGTATTATCTGTAATCACATTTTCTTCTTTCTCTTAATTTAGGGCAAGACCTCTAATATCCAAGTTTTTGGTGCCATTCTTTCCACGTGTGCGTTCTTTTATGTCTTATTTTTTGAAAATTACACATTTTGAACGCTTTGTTATAAAAAAATAACGCTGAATATGATGGTCAATAAGTGTGAAAGAGTGGGTCGTAGACTCAACTCAAACATCGTTGAAATCATTGTTTAATGTTCCACTTAGGTTTATTATATAATATACAGCAGTTGCATTTAAAAAAAGTAAAAAAATTGGATATGCGTTTAAAGTTTAAAACTTGAGCATTGGACTGTAAATAGAATGAACCTCTAACTTTTTTTAGCTCTAACAAAATTAAAAAAAAAATAAAACTACTTTAATTCTGGTAATTTGAAAAGAGATAAAAAACTGAAGAAAAATACCAATCAATCCGAAACGATGTATTATAGACCCATGTTAACATATATCTTTAAACTCATCTTTAAAGGAAAACAATAAGGCACAGTGAATTTTAAAATAATTAGAAATACCTATGTATGTAAGTAGGTATACAATTAATACAAAAGCAGCAGCAAGCAGATAACCGAACCTAACC
Organism: Kuschelorhynchus macadamiae; assembly: GCA_030620095.1. Classification (NCBI taxonomy): domain Eukaryota; kingdom Metazoa; phylum Arthropoda; class Insecta; order Coleoptera; family Curculionidae; genus Kuschelorhynchus; species Kuschelorhynchus macadamiae. The sequence goes on from JAUTXW010002586.1 coordinate 217,535, forward strand.
TAACCTAACCCAAGGGGCCGACAAAAAGTATTTTTGAACCGTGTAAAAGTAATTATTTGAAAAAATCAATTTAATCTTTGATCTACATAATATTTACGAGCTCCCTCACCTCTTGGGGCAGAACAATATATATTTGTGTTTTTTAGGTCAGTCTCAAATTAGGTGCAAAAATGAGATTTGCTGATCGCGTTCGGTAATTATACTTATCACTATGTAATCAAAATTAATGCCTCCTTCTGTAAATCTCCAGGATCTGATAGAATATAGCTAGATACTGAAGCTAGAATTTGACATGAACTCATTCACACAATTTTTTAAATAATATTCAGTATGGCAGGATAATATACTAGAAATATTGAGTCATATACATAAGGGGCACACTTTATTGGATTGGGAAAGTCGAAAAGGTCACTCACATAAATGGTAAAAAAACAGTGAACCGAAGACTCCTGAGGATCATACCGCAATAGTCAAAACGTTTTTGGCCACCAGATAAGAACAAAAATAGACAATAGGATACCTTTGACGCCATACCGCTGAAGCTTTTGCAGCAGAAGAACATGACTGACACAATTAAATGCACTGGTCAGATCAGTGTTATGACGCAGCAATCCTCCTTCCCAACACATTTAACTTATGGATATGAGAGTTGAGAATTGTAAACTTATAATTTTCCATTTTGATATTAGAAACAAAAGTGTGATATTGAAACATTGTCCAAAATGTGTTAAAAAGGTTACTTGGGGTGCTTATACTATTTATTTCGAGCAAGAAGAGTAAGGTAAAAGATTTTCAGTAACTATCTGTTAATAATTTTAGGTACAGAGAGTGAGACAAGCAAATCAACTCCGGGATCCTCAAAAGAGTCCAAGTCTAGAAAAGATAAAGTAGCTAAAAGCCCCAAAGAAGGCAAATCGGCTGAAACGAATGAAGAAGAAGGTCGATCCAAGGCGCTCATGTCAACATTTGTTCCAGAATTAAATATCAGGTACATATCTTTTCTTTTTTAAGTTAAAATAGTTCAGTTCCTATATAGTGCAGAAACAGTTTTTTTTTAACTAACAATCTTGTCATGTTATTTGTAGCACGTTGAAATATAGCCCCTAAAAGGCCAGTTTTTAGAAAAGCTTGCTAAACAAAAAAAAATTGGAATATTAGTTTTTGAGTCTTTTAAGATAATAAATAAATAATTTTGATAGATTTTAAGCCGAAATATACAGGTCATCCACGGATGGGGTTAACATTATGACACAAGGAACAAAAATTGAATTTTCAAGGAAAATTTATTTTTCATAACAATGTTTCTTAAAAATATAATTTTCACGTTGAAAATCCTTAATTTTTGTTAACTTTAAAGTACTAAACTTTACTTGTAATTTAAGAACAAAAAAGTGTAATTATTGTATATCTCATTAGCTATTGCCAATAAAAAAACTTTTAATAGGAAAAATTAAAAGCTATTAAAGTTGCAAGATATTTTTGTTGGTGTCCCAAAAACGCGGTATAGGGTGTAAATTAATTATTTTGAACAGAGTTACATTTTGAGTTACTTGACTTATAGTTTTCCTTGTAATCAACTTTAACTATAACGTTATCAAAACCAAATGTTATATTCTTTGATAAGATGTAAATTATTAGCACCAGTTAGACCATAAAAAATAAGATAAAGATAAAAAAAGCGATTTAGTTTTTACAGGTTCTTAAAAGTCTGAAAGTTTTAATGTCAAAAAAAGTCTCGAAAATAATTGAATTTTGGTAAATGACATATTAAAAATGCTTATAAATAGTTGTTAAATCTAAATATATTTTAATATAAGCCTGAAGCTACTTCTTTTAACGCATTTTTAGTAGCCAAGTCTCTGTCCTATTTGAAATTTTCTTTTTTCTGTATTACATATTAAATGGATCTTTACTTGAAACAACTTTTCTATATAACTTTTTCTTTCTAAAATTACAAATGAAGTAGGTTTAACCCATTAAACTACTTCAAACATAAGCTAAAAATGTTCTAAGCATGTCTTATCAGGATCTTATAGTATTAATTTAAGTGCTAATTTTATACCACCTCATAGGGCTTCGGTTAATAATAATTGCCAGAGGGCCCCTCATACTTCATGAACGTAAAGTTAATAAATACATAATTACATAAAAATGAAACCTCAAAAATAGTAGGTACCACATGACGGTAAAAGATCGAAATTCGAATTGAAATACAAAAAACGAAAGTTAAAATATACGACTAAATATAAAATATCGAAAACAATATGGCCGAAAAACGCAATATCTAAATTAAAAACTTCGAATTCACAATAAAACGATTCTTTTAAATCTGAAAACATTTAAAAAGACATGATTGCTGTTTAGACCTAATGAATTGAACTAATTCCAACACTTATTCTTTACATTTGATTTAGTAAGTGGTAGATTGCATGCACAAAAAAATGTTTTTTTTGTAGATAGGATCAAGTCAAAATATGTTATGTATAAGGTGTTGTTGAGAAGCACTTTCAGTTTTTCGTCATTTTGAAGTTCTTTTAAAAATATCCAGATGGAAAGTTTTTTTAGCTGAACATTGAACATACTCAGTGCATTTAATCAAAGATCTAATAAAATGCTAGATCTTTAGATTTTGGCAGTAAACTTTTAAAAAACTACAAGAATGAATATTGATTATGTCCAGAACCTAATCCTATTTATCAATTACCTCTCTTTAAAAATAACACTAATTCCGAAATAATAAAATTAAAAAAAAAGAGATTTTTTTTAAATTGTAACCTGCTGTAATTAACTCAATTATAAAATATTCAATTTTAGGAAGGAAGAATATGACGAAACATGGAGACACAAAGATGAGTCATTGAATCCACGCCAGTATCATTATAAGGAGATCATCGAACATGATCAAATGACGGAGATGGAAAATGAACTTAGGAAAATTGTGGATGAAATGATGAGGGCAGAACTGATGTTGCTTCAGGTATTTGTAACATCTAATGTAATTTTCCTTTCAGTGTCTCCTCTTTTCAGTTTATTGTTCCTAATATAACGTACCAAGTAAAAATTAGCACGAAAAGTAGGGGAAACCTCATTTGTTATGAAAGTACTAATATTATTATTGTCCAATAATGAAATGACGCATTCGCGGCTCCTCTTAATTGTAGAATTTTTTTCCCATTGGAATGAAACCTATCAAATAAAAATTATGAAGAAAACCTGTTATGAAATAATACTATCATTTTTTTTTGTTTTATTTTCTAGGAAGCATTCGATAAAGATAGGGGACATAAGGGCAAGAAAAAATCTAGTAAAAAAGCAAGAAAAACTGGCAAGAAGAGCAAAAAGAAAAAAGAGAAGGATCTTACTCCAGATAGAACGACAGAATCTCTTTTTGAGGAACTGGTAGCAAATGGTATCATTAAAAAGTAAGAATGTATTAAGCGCCGGAGCTCTACGGACACACCGTTAAAGCTATAACTGAAAAACGCAAATAAAAAGTGGAAATTATATTTATTTTTTAAATTTTACAATAGTATATTACATAACGAGTGAGTTGTAATAAGTTAATTACCACTCAAGTTGTGTAGTATACTTTTTCTAGGACAATTTTTAAAATACCGGGTGGTACGTTAAGTTTTAAATAATAAAAATAATTATTACCGATTGAATCTCAAATATCAAATAATGTCGCTCTCACCGCACAATTAAAAATGTCAAAAAATCAAAATAAAAGTAACGTAATACAGAGAAATCTCGCGATTTGGGCAGTTCAAGGCTAATTTGATTGCCACATCATAACGCACAACTGTGTGTTAGAAGGCACAACTGATTGTGTTGTTTACGCACAATTGTGCGTAAGAATGGTTTTATTTATGGAGTAAAATGTACTTAGAGAATGTTTACTAATACAGGAGTAGAAAAAAGAAACTACGGGATTACAAAAAGTACACATGCTCCTCGATTGGCCCACTCTAATATTTGAACGTGCGGGAGCTACCGTAAAAGCAAATATGTTACCAAGCTCCCCAATTTCGGCACCCTTTATATAGAAGAGTTTGTAGATAAGCTTACAGTAATGCATTGTATAGTATACTGCAAAAGACATTCATTGTATAACTAGGCTCAGTTTTTATTTTGTGTGGGGGGGGGGGTTATTTGGATCTCTTGCGAAATACGTCACCCGTGCAATTAGTATGACTGTGAATCTCATACCTAACACAAAATACATTCACATAACATTGTTGATACTTGAGTTGACGAAACTTTGGAAATTGGGTCGGCGCAATATTCCAAACAAAGCTCTTCTGTTAGGGGATGTTTGTTTCTTCTAGTACTGTATTAAGGATCTTCGCCAGTTTTGAGCTCTAAAAGGTGCTCACTGTAACTTAAATTAACGCCTGAGATAATAGAGTACTCGGTGTATGCATTATTGCATTTTCATTTAATAATAATTTACACAGAGGACCAACCAAATATATTTTACGTATTATCTTTTTGATTTTCGGTTTAGTTCTGGGGTCTACGTTAATAACACTACGAATTGCAAAATATGGATATGCTGTACCGCGTAGTATACTACTGATATCCGTCTTGCAAACCATATGCACTTTTTTTAAGCCTGGTGAGAAAAACGGAGTTCAGCTTGGCTCTTGGCTGCAATATGATCAGTCATCAGACCTGGGAATCTAAAATTATGAGTCCTGATAACCAAATTAATATTGCTAGGTAACCAAATGTTAGTAATTTTCTTTTTTATAAAACACCGTCTAGTTAGATTTCATTAGGTTTACAATTAAAATATTTTTACATTCTCTGTATATAAAATGTATACAATAGGTTATAACTAAATTTCAATTACAGATGAGTCGTTGTTTTTTAAAACTATTTTTATAGGGTTATGAGATGTAAGGTAGTTTTCCATTTGTTTGGAAATTAAGGCTTACCCTAAAAATATCTGATAGTATCTCTGATGATTTTATAGTTTCATTTTTACATACATTAGAAATGTAAAAAGTGTGGAAACGACTTAAAATCTCCCTAATTTCTAGGCCGATGTAAACGAAATATGGTACAGTAGTGTAAGGTCATATTATCCACCCAATGATGGTATCGGCGTTGTTTTTCTGATATTCTTGGTATAACATGTCTTATCCCTAGTATCAATAGTTTTTAAAATAAAGATGTTTTAGGACGTTAGGAAACCAATATGCAATTAAGCACCTTAGTTATGATTGATACCGGCATTGCTAATTAGACAGACACCTTGATTGAAGCACGAGATCATCGCTAATAAAGTCACAAAAAGTGTCAATGTCGTTAACCGAAAGGGAAAAAATTACTATTCTTATGATGAGAGGGTATATAGCGATCGGGTTTGGTCTTACGAAGAAGTTAAAAATGTATTTAATGACGCATTTCCAAACCAAAATCCCATTTCAAAATCCACCGTTTTAAAAACTATCCGACGATTTGAAGAGACTGGAAATTGTAGAGATAGAAGAGAAAAGTTTAGATATTTTACAACATTTTGTCTCTTACTCGTTAAGAAAAACTTCTCAAGCAGTTTATGTCTACGTCAAATCCGTGCATAATGTTTTAAGAAAACATAAATATCGTCCTTTCAAAACGCATTTAGTGCAAGAGTTATTAGAAGGCGATTTTGAGCGGAGGATGGAATTTTGCGACATTATGATCTCAAGGGGGCAGCAAAATATCAAATTTTTCAACTTTATAGTCTTTTCGTACGAAGCAACATGTCAAACGGTAAAGTCAATAGATACATCTGCAGATTTTTTATTAAAGGAAATTTGACGTCAGATCTTTACTGTCAGCTCTTGGAAAATCAAATAGTGCTTGCTATTCAAAACGTAATGGGTCCGAATTATGCAATTATGTACTTCGCAACAACAGAGATCCTGCACCGCACTTTGGAGTAAATGTGCGCGAATTTTTACATAATACATTTCCGGACAGACGGATTGGAAGAAGAGGACCTATCGAGTGGCCGCTTAAGTCCCCTGATTTGGCACACTTAAAAAATAATGTTTATGCAACCATACCTCAAGATCTGGCTAAATCACAGTGTCGAATACTGGATGAAATTAAATTAATAACACCAGAAATGATTTACAATGCCATTCAACGGTTTTATTTTCAATTAGCTCACTGTCAAGCAGTTTAGGGAAAACAATTTGTTATAATTTAATGCTTTTGAAACAGTCTTTATTTAAAAAACGTATAAGGCATGTTATACCAAAAGTATTAGAAATTTAGTGTAAAATTTTAAAAAATAAAAAAATATACAGGGTAGTCCATTTAAAAAACTAAAATGCATTAGATTTTTTGAATTAAAAGCGGAACACCCTTATATCTCAGTAATTAACTACCAGGTTAGTTTGAAATTTTGGTGATATGTATGGATTTAAAATATTATTATTTTGACACATTCAACTTTGACAACTCATTGACGTACGAGCCTAGAGGAAGGAAAATGGTACGTTTTTTAAGAAAAAGTCATTAAGGATCTTTTTAACGAAATTTTGATTCTTGATTCTTAGACAGCATTATCAAGAACCTCCTTATACCAAATATCAACAAAAGAGGTCATTAACCTTGGGAAATGCGAGATTTCAAAAATGCATTTTTTTTTCATTTCAAATGCAGAAATCTCTTAAACCATTGTCTTGATCAAGAAGCACTATTTTACATTTTATTATTATTTTAACGATCTTTGTTGAATTTTAGTAAAAAAATGGGTTTAAGACATTTTTTTTTATTTTCTTAATCTCTTAAACATAGTTTAGAGTACGTCTTAGAGCTTGTTTTCTAAATTCGATAATAATGGTCAAAATAATAAAAAAATATTAAATAGTGTTTTTTGATCAAGACAAAGGTTTAGGAGATTTCTGCTTTTGATATGAAAAAAAATGCATTTTTTGAAAGCTCGTATTTCCCAAAGCTAAGGACTTTTTTGTTCAAATTTGGTATAAGAAGGTTCTTGATGATGCTGAGTAAGAATAGAGAATCAAAATTTCGTTAAAAAAATCGCTAATATATTTTTCTTAAAAATCGTACCTTTTCCCCCCCCACTAGGCTCGCAGGCCAATGAGCGATGTCAAAGTTGAACATGTCAAAATAGTCATATTTTAAATCCATACACATAACCAAAATTTGAAACTAATGTGATGCGATGTTATTTCCTGAGATATTAGGATGTTCCGCTTTTAAATGGGTCACACGATATATATATATATATATATATATATATATATATATATATATATATATATATATATTTATATGCATTTTGTACTTTAACAGATATCCAGAAGTTTGGCTACAGGATTTTAAAGGAGAAAGATCGTTTTTTTCGCCCGTTCCTCATAATAAAGGCAAAGAACCGCCTGTGGATTTAGGAGATATCCGACAGGTAATTTACACTAATAACACAAAATAGATAAAGAATGTTGATATTTCTAGGTTTTAACAGAATATTGCGTAATACCATTAATATCAGACCACCTACACCAAACGGCTCCCCATGCAAAATCTGTTCTTTTGGCTGGCCCAAAAGGCTCTGGTAAAGACATGTTGGTTCAAGCTATTTGCAATGAAACAGGTATTTTTTTTTAATTTTGTACAGGTTTGGATATTGGCTTAATGAAAATAAAATCGTTATTAAAAGTAAAAATATGATTTTTTTATTCCAAAAGATTTGAACTCTTCTGAAAATAGTGTACCACTATTAGGTACACACATAAATATTGAAGTAATGTATGTAATGTAGAGGCATATACCTTTATTTGAATACCTTAACTTAAACTCTTATTTCTAGAATAAAACTATTTTAGGTGCCATGTTATTCGATTTAACACCAGCTAACATTGTTGGAAAATATCCAGGAAAATCGGGACTTATAATGCTTATTCATTTGGTGGTTAAAGTTTCGCGGTTACTGCAACCATCAGTCATATACATGGACAACGCAGAAAGACCTTTCGTGAAGAAAATACCGAAAACTGATAAAACTGACCCCAAAAGATTGAAAAAAGACTTGTCGAAAATTGTCAAAAGTAAATAACTGTGGTAACCTGGTACAAAAAAAAGATTTGTTGACAAGTCAGTATTGATATACATATATAGACGAGTCAATTTTGTAGCCACCAGGAATGCTTTGAGAGCTTACCTCACCGTAGTGCCTTACGAGGAGATTGTAGTTATTTATAGTTTATCACGTAGTACTTATAATGATTTAGATACACCTCATTAGTTTTCTTCTCGTAGCAACTATGTCTAATGTTGTTAACTTGATCAAAAATGTGTTTAAGAATGGTATAAAGCCAGGTAACGATACGTGCTCTTAGTTGCTAGGTGTCATTTGAAGTAATTTATTTATTTGTTCTAAACAAACATAATGCCTAACTGCACGGAAATATTACTTTCGTATAGCGAAATAGCCTAATAATAGCACAGAAAATATAGTTACGCACCCGAAATATAATTGAATGGACCAATCGCGTCATATGGGGAGCTGCTTGTCGAGTTTTAATTCTCCACGAATTCCTCTTGCCAAGTTGTGCTCAGATTCGGGTTTTCGCAAGATACCAAAACAAGTTTTAATATTGTAATTATAGTTTACATTATTAATTCTGATATGATCCATCTGCTTATTTTTATTCTAATTGTGATACTTAAATTAATAAAATAAAAGAATTTCCTAAAGTTGTTTGAACTATTATGGCTTCTTTTGGCTGAGCATATTTGCTATTCGATATCCGCAAAAATAGAAACCATCAAGGTAAAATAGTAAAATAAGGACCTTTTCTCCGGAATTGTTGTGCACATTATTTACGCTCATAACGTCCATTTATGTAGAAATCGGAAAACTTTTGTTTTGGTTGTTGAAATTTTCCACTGCAATTATTATACAATTCCAAAAACTTAATATTAAAAGACATTAAGATTAAAGATCACTAGATTTAAAAAAAAACTATTTATTTAGTAAATGTTGAAAGTAACGTCCTTGATCTTAGACATTTTTCGCATCGAAGCAGTCGTTCCTCATGGGTTGCTTTTCTTATTGATTCTGACATTAAATTTCGGAATTCGTCCCTGACTCGCTACATTCAGTCTTCCATGGTTGTCTCTGTAGAGTTAAAATCGATTTTTTTATTTTACCCCAAATTAAAAAAGTACAGTTAGATCAGGGGATCACAGTGGCCAATGAAAAGGAACAGTGTTGGCTAAAAATTAAGGTGTCGTGAGATATATGAATGTTTTTTTTAACGAGAGCTTATAACGATAATAAAAATACATTTAGAACAAGAGGTTTACTGTTACAATATATGTTAAATGCCTTTACCCAAAACTTTTTTTTTAACGTACACAGTCTATATATGCATATATAACGATAATAAAAATTTTACAAATTAACTAGTTTTTTGGTACTGACAAGCAATAATAGGTTTACTGTTACATATAATTAAAAAATTTTTCAAAATGTAATCATTTCATTCCCTTATACCCTTGATATGCCGTGTATAGACAGAATAACAGACTGATGTAGTGGCGCAGTTACGGAATTGGGTTTTAAAGTTAAAACTCTCCCCAAAAAGGAGCCCAAATACCATAAAATGTATCAGCTTGAACCCCTCCCTGGAACAATATCCTGCCATATGGTCATTCATATATGAAAGTGAGAATTTTTTTTTATTGTTATTTATCAACAAAAATTATGAACTCAGAAATTTACCTTTCATTTCATACCGCATACATTGTATATTCTTAAAATGGCGCTACTTGGATGATTTTTTGTGTATCTTCTGAACCCCCTTAATGTCCTACCTGTCAAGTAAATATCAAATATTCGGACTCATAACAGATAACAGCAATAGCGATTTTGTTTGTATACCTAAAAAACAACTTTTTATACTTATTTCGTCTGTGTATCTTACGACACATTTGCTTTTGTCGTCGCTCCCCCTATATGGTTCTTTAGTGTACTGTTAGCAAAGGTTCTCCAAGACCTCTATGGAAACAAGTTCATGGACTTCACCAAATCTATATTTGTAGTATACAATGAGAATAATTTCTTTTAAACTACTAAAGATGATATCTCGAATTTTCGAGGTGTAAGATTCCCAAATAACAAATTTTATTAATGAGTTAATAAAAAAACCACTTATAAATAGATATATTATATAAATAATAAGATTTGGTTTTAATTAATATTCCAGATTTTTACTAGCAAATAGAATTTTTTTTATGTAGATTTCAGTTCAGAAGATAGAGTTATCCTCATAGGTGTTACTGATTGCCCTTGGGAGAGCGATCAGAAATTGTTACAGCAAGTTTATCAAAAGTTTTTTATAATTCCTCGGCCGAATTACAGTTCTAGGTAAGCAAATTATTACCAAGGGTCAGGCATACTATACAGTGAATATTAGCTTTCGACAGAGAAGTCCAAGAGAAGCAGTTTTTATATGTACGGGCACGCATACAGGGATGTCTAAAAACTAAGTCTAACTGATCATTTATTTCAGTTCATACAGAGATGCTCCGAGTGAATCCTTGGGCAAATATAATTTTTATTAAAGCGTTTATTTGAGTTTTTAAACTCCAACAAATTTTCTAGGCAATAAGTTTTTTCATCGTTATGATTTAAGTAAGCTAGTTTGAAATGGCATTTTTGGGTACGCGTATGGTGGTTCAGTTTTTCATTTTTACCTATAAATTAAGTGTTTTTCAACCTTTTTTAAAATTGTATCGTATCAGGTTATCACGATGCGCTAATCACACTTTTGGCATCAAGCCCCTTCTCCCGTAGCAGGCTGGTCCTACTACTTTCAAGAAGCTATATGATTTAGAGTTGGTCCTATACATTAATCACAAGGGGCTCTATTATATCATTATATTAAAGAACTTTATGAAATATAAAAAAAGCTTATTCATATGCCATGTAGTAATTAACATATTAAGCTGAAAACAAATAGATGAACCGATAAATTGAGATGCATATTTTTAGGTCGCCCTGTATATGGGCACACTTTATTATGTTTTTTTAAAAGATGCCGGTTTTTGAATGTTAAAACGTTCAAAAAAACAAAAGCTAGAAAGAAAAGTTGAAAATAAGATGTCCAAATAAGTCCTATAAAATACAAATAACCGTCTTTATTGCCTTTTGTGCGTCTCTGTACGCAATATTTTTAGCAAAAGTTGAGGAAACACTAGGTTTATAAGTAAAAATGAAGATTTTAAGCTCTTTCTAACATTTAACCATAAACGTTGAGGAAAATATAACGTTCCGCCTGAAAACTGAACCCACTATATGTCAACACAAAAGTATCCGATTTACAAGTTGCTTCTCTTGGATGGTAGAAAGAATATCATTTAAAAATAATCTGTTTAAAGCCAGCATGCCATGTATGGTCGGAGTGGTCTTTTTAAGTTGCCTTTGGTGTATCTTTGGCGAAAGAATTCTTAAATTTCTATATTTTCAGATATTTTATATGGACTCATCTGCTGTGCCAATATATGGCAGTTAGTTGGAAATTTGATACAAGCGTGATGAGCAAAATTTCTGATGGGTACACTGTTGGTTGGTATTAAATTTGTTTAAAACTTCTTTATTTCATAGACAGTACTTCTTTGGCAAACCCACTACATATTATAATAATCGGATAGACTGAAGTTTCTTTGAATTTAGTCTATGTTACCTGCAGTCTTCAGAAAGGCCCAACATTCTTATTTTCATACTTAAAGCTGTTTAATATCCGATTATTAAAACTTTTTTCCCATTATTTTGTGCTATAAGTGAAAATATGAAAAATGCGAATAGTAGCCAAAATATTCCAAAAAGTCCGCATCATAGGGATATTTAATAAATGACGTAAATAAAAATCTTTTTTGGCTTTTCGCAACTGAAAAAAAATGTGTAACTTTAAATTAATTGAAGCAAATATTTAATAAAATTACATATCTCAACATGTAGACTAGTCTGTGTACGGAATGTTTTGATATATAATATAAACAATATTATTATTTATTATATTATATTCCGTAAACAGACTATTCTACATGTTGAGATATGTTATTTTTTTTTAATATTTGCTTCAATTCATTTAAAGTTACACGTTTTTATTCAGCTGCGAAAAGGCCAAAAAATATTTTTGTTTGTCAATCTAAACGCAATAAATAATATGAACACATTTAAAAATGACGTCAAATTTGAGTTGGCATAAAAATGTTTGCAGAAAAGTGCACTTTTTTCAATATTTTGAGAAATGATAAAGGAAAAAAGTTTCTTTTTTGATTTTATAGCTACATACAAATTTTAGCGCCATCGGTTGACCTTTTCTATTTTTTTTATTTTGCTTTTTCCATTTACTTATGTATGCAAACGTGAACTAAACTATCTATTTTTAATAGATTCAACGCCTAAATAAAATTCCTTAATTATTTTTTTATTTTTTTAAATGCTCAAAAAAATTGAGTCCAACTTGATGCAAAGTATCTAGTTTCCACAATTTAATGAAAAATATTTTTATTTGGATTATATCTTAGGTTAGTAAATTTTTATTTACTTATTACAGTATCTTGTGTTTGTTTATAAACTCCTATTTATCGTTTATCTAATTCAGATCAAAATTAATTTTTCGGAGACAAATACCTCACGTTTCAGTTACGTCAAACCTGCCGATTACTGACTATATGCCTTATAATATGACATTTCTGTATCAGTGATGGTTTAATTACAACACTTTAAGATATAATAATTATTGATCTCACTTTTTTCGTTAACATATTCGAGCTCTGCTTCTGCAAAGCTAGGGAGATGTTAAGAATTGGTTTGAAATTTAAGTTTTATAGTAATTATTCTTGGTTTAGGTTGAGTAGCCCACCTAAGTACGTAGACTTCCCCTTTAAGAATTAACTGAGTAAAATTAACAGAGAGTTAATTCTTAATACAGATTTGTATTAATATTATGATATATTTAGAAGTAATTTATTAGTCTAGTTATTTATCGAGCTTTTCAGTAGATTCTAAACCACAAATCATCCCATTTGGAGGGTGTCCTACCAGTTTCCGATTTATCCCCAACACCCCACGTTTCATATATATTCAATGGGGTTTAATTTTAGTTATAAAAGGATTAGTCCATACTTTTTTTTTCGGGATATTTTAAATAATGTGGTCTAGTATATTATCCATAATTATATATGTAACATTCTTATTTTCGTGTATATCTGTGGCAAAATTATTTAAAATCTATTAGTGATAGCAATATTCTTATAGTTAATTATATAGTCAATCTTCAACATGCACATAATGACTCGACAAGTACACAATATATTTTCCAGATTAAAAAGTACACCAAATATTTTAAGGTAACAATATTAATAATAATGTTAAAACACTTGTTTTCTTCAGTTTTTATTGCTCGCCATTTTCATGTTTCTCTGGCAATTAATTCCATAGAAATTTTGAATATGTCAAGAATATGTTGCCTATCAATATATGTATGCTTTAAAAACTCGATCGAAGAAAAAAATACAAACCTTTTAATTTAGCTTCTCATTTAGAGAAGTCAATATTTTTGTAAACCACATCACCACAATCTTTTTCCAATATGCATTTGATTCCTATGTCAGCTCGTATTTCTTACAAGAAACTGCAATATATTTTGACATGTTTACGTGTTCATCTGATTTAATATAACTTCTGTGAACATGTCAAAGTCTCAAAAGAGCTATAACAACTAAACATATGCCTTCCAAAAGGTAGATTTAGAAAATTAAGTTTAAAGAAAAGTGCCACCTCAAATATCTAATAACCAGATGTTACCAGCGAATTGAGTAAAATGTAGATTCTAAATAAGCCAATTAAAGAGAAAAGTTTAATAATAATATTCTTATTTCAAACAATATTTTAAGGTTCAATAGTGAGTACAATAAAAGAAGTAATAACTGTCAAAAGAATGCTCCAGTTGAGGATCCAACCCCTCAGCCCTTTAGAACTGATTAACGCTTTATGCAAGAGAACCCCAGTGTATAAAGAGGTAAGTAATTGTTCATACAGACATTTCTTATATGTAAGTAACTTGCATTATCTTCTATATTTTTCAAAATTAGGTTTCCCAGGAATGAAATATACATCTACAATTTCTCGTGTTAAAGTACTTAACAGTAATTATTTCTATTTAGATCAACGAATATTTAAATTATTTGTATCTCAACAAATAAACAACATACCCATTTTTATCTTTGCCTGGCAATAGCAACACTCCCATTTTGTGTTAGCCCTAGTAGTGACAACACGGGTGACATTATCGCTTAGGCCGTGGAAAAACAAATTTAAAATAAAAGACCACCGACGCTCAATTTGCTTCTGCAAAAATAAAGCGAAGTAGAAAGTTTGTGCGGCGTTTCTAATAAGTGCTTAATTATAAACAAAAGGTATTTTTTATTAATAATAAGTGCAGTCATTCCTCCATTCATCTATCAAGCTATGCCACTGCAGAGAATATCCACTAAATGACAAATTTTTGATATTATTCAGTTTTTGCATAAAGCAAATGTACAATTTGGCCGCTGGATCTTTACCCATTTCCGAATATGAATAAATTGAAGAAACATGTTAAAATATTAAATGACCAAATGAACTTGTAACCAAGGTCGCTCCGCATTACACCATAAGGATCTACTTTGATAGTTTATTTCAATTAAAAACTTATGTGGACTCGTTTTACTGTATTGAAATGAGCAGACCCTAATTTGTTGCTATTATCGGATTCAGTTTTAGATTTTTCATAGAGCCCCCACATGACCCATGTTTGCATTTGGAAAAAAAAAAGTTGGGGTGCCAAGAAATTAAGGGGCTGCAAGGAGGGGGCTGAAAATATTACGAAAAGACGAATAATTATTTAAACTACTTCATGTGTTTCAGCGTTTTTGTGAAAAATTACTAATTCAGAAGATATAAATTTTGTCCGTTTCTTTTGAATATTTATATCTACGCCCATAATAAATGTGACTTTTTTGACAATTGATTCATGTGAATATGAATGATAACGCATGGCTCATCCAACTTTTCAACTGTATGGTATTTTAGCCTTTTGCCGACGCGGCTCGTGACATTTCTCGAAAACCGAGCAACGATTAATCGTTGATTTACTACTAGTGTAGACTAGTATAGTGTTACTACAGCGATTATTCATTATCTTTCGGATTGATGCCGGTCAATGCAGACAATACCTATGTTAACGAATAGCCGCTGCTAGCCACTTGGCGAGTACTTCGGCAAGACGCTCGCCAAATGTCGATTAACCGTTATTCGGCAAATAAAGTGAGGGACACGAAAGAAAACCGGGCGGAGTCAATCGGTTTAGGAAGGCCGGCGAAGAAATCTCTTTAAACCAGTGGTGTCCCGTCGTTCTTTAAATAATATGGCACTGCTTTTTGACTATACGCACTTTAGATAATTAAAAAATGTAACTATGCTTAATGAACCTTATTCTATATTTGTCTATTTTCTTTTCATCCTAATTCTGTTGCTGTTGTAGATAACTGCATGAAATTTGATACACGTCTTCTATGCATTAAGGAGCATACGGATTTACCCAGGTTAATTACATATGCACGCCACTGGTAGAAATTTCAAAAATTTATTGTTAATAAAAAATGCCCTTTTATGCATAAAAGACGTGTATCAAATTTCACATAGTTATTTATCTATAATATCAGAATTGATTAAAAAAAAAAGGTTTTTTTTTAAAACCCTGTGTCTCCAAAGTTAAGACTTTTAGGTTCATATTAAACTTTTTTCTTAAAAAGGTCCAAGAATCACCCCCCTTTAACATTAGCACGCAATTAGGAAATGCCCTGTATAGTACTTCACAATGACGCCCCCCGTACAAAATACTATGACAGACGGAGACAAACGGTCATTTTTGGCATACCCGAATAGCCCAAAGTCGAACCGCATAAGTTAAAATTTTGATAAATTTTGTTCACTGGAATCAGTGCTGGCTCCCCTACTATAACTACATTGATGTGTTAATTTAGGAAAAATATGAGTTCTGTAATTTTTCAAATATTAATTGCAATATTAGATATTTTTTGACATCCGGTATTGAACAGAAAATTAATTATTTTGAAGCAGTTTTTTGACAGCTACTTTATGAATAATTTTACAAAATATATGAAAAAAAAACTAAGCCATTTTTGAGGTTGAGGGCTGTGATTCTAATGGTTCGATTCCTTCTAAATCGTTGTCTTCCTCTGAAAATGATAAGGTTTCGTCGTCACTTCAGCCGATATTGAGTTAATCGCTTCTAATGTTATTTTATTTAAATCTTTAATTGAAAGTTCACGGGTGTTGCGCTCTCGAATATATTTTTTTACTCCTGCCCATGCAAGTTCAATAGGGTTGAGGTCGCACATGTATGGAGGCAGCCTTAAAGGTGTATGACCGAGGTTACGTAAAATACCGTCAATTTTATACTTTTTTTCTCTAGGCTTTTTGGCTGATATTACTTTATATAATTGATATTTTCTCCACGTTGGATCACAAACAAGATTGTTCGATTTAAGCCACGATATCATATGAGCTTTTGTAGAGTATTTAGTTGGCACTTTATCTTCTACGTGAGAATGATAAGACGCATTATCCATTACCACGACCGATTTGGGAGGAAGGTTAGTTAGAAGCTTCTCGAGCAACCACTTTTCAAAATTATCTCTATTCATCTGTCCATGATAGTCTCCAGTTGTTAGTCCCGAGTGAAATGCAGCACCTGGAACAAATCCGGCTTCTGAACCAGCATGAACTATAATAAAGCGACTACTAGAGCGGATTCCCTGAACAACACCTGTAACACTTTCACTTTGCCAGCATTTGTTCACTGTCATATCATTATCTACCCAGATTTCGTCTAGATACACAATATTGCGTCCTTCTTGCCTATATTGCCTTACAGTTGATAGATATTTCACCCGCCATGCGCCAGTGAAAAATATTTGGTCTCTCAATGAGCAATTTTCGTTTATTTTGGCACTTGCGCCAAACAAAACCATTTGATCGTAAAAGTCGATTTAAGGTTTTATACCCGTACGGAAAATCTATTTTGTTCTTTACAGCACGAAGTGGGGGTTTGCAGGTCGGAACCTTCTTCAAGTTTATATAAAAATCCTCTATTGTTCGTCGAATTACTTGAAAATCGCCATCGTCAATTTTATCTTTGTATGATAATCGGGGTCTTTTTTTACCAGGAGATTTTAAAGGTGAAGTAGAACATGAGCGATCATTATGTTCTCTTTGAATTTTTCTTACACTACTTTCCGAAACACCAGTGTAAAATGCAGCGCGTTCTGTTCGATTTTGAATTGGAATAGTCAAACTATTATTTTGAGCTTCTCTAGTACAGGCCTCTATAACCAGTGCGAAATTTACTAAATCCTCGATTAATTTTTCGTACCGCTTAGCTGGCGCACTTTATAGGTGAAGCGGCAAACTATTGCAACAAATAAAATAACATAAAATTTATTTGCGTACACAAATTTTACTTTTCCGCTTGCTTAAGACTATGAACCTTTATTTTAAGGACCGCCCGGTTTTCTTTTGTGTCCCGCACTTTACCTGTACTTCATCGGTTTTATGTTACACTTTCTACCAACGTCATAAAATTTTAACCTCTGGTTTAACCGGAAGATCTACAAAAATTGTCGTTCAAACGTAAATTTTATCAATAATTTTAATTGTTATTGTATTACGTACTATATTGTGCATTTTAAATTCTGAGGGCTTTAATGTCTCCCGTAACACAGCATTTCTGTAAGTTTTGTTTACTTTTTCCTATATCTTAGTAGTTTTAAACATATTAGCAATTAAATATCCAGCTGCATTCAAAAATAGTCGAGATTAGTAGTTTAATCCATATACAAACATGTATGGGCAGGGGAGATGGCGCTCTTCATCCTTTTGGCAAAATCTTATCTTATTGTTGGTAATTTAGCATGACACTCTTTATTTAAACTGTGTTCCTTACCTTTTTTAGTCAATATGTAAAACATTTTACCTTTGTATGTCATTGAATAAATATTATGTTGGCAAAATAAAAAAAAATGTGTAAGTATTACTGAAGAAAAATTTAAAAAACAATGGGGCCACCGATTCACGTCTAAAAAGTTAGGATAACATAATTATTTCGATTAAGATAACGATGTTGATGTGTCCGGCCAAACCGCACGAGACAGTCGATTCTTCATATAATCAAATCCCTGAAACAAATATTTTAATGATATCGTGTTTAACATATTTTAGCCTCTGCAGAACCCTTGAATTTGCAGATAATCTAATTTTAGCCGCTGTTTTTTTGTCGCATCATTTTTAGGAAGATGAAGCACTAGAACTATGGTGGACAAAGGTGCCAATGGTTAGAAGACGGATAAGAGCAGTCGAGATGCTTTTGGAAGAAGAGGCTGAAATGCTGGCTAAACAGGCAAATGCAAAAAAGAAATAAAGCTTTTAGGTGTGAATTGCTATGAGCATACAGTATATGTACATAATAATTATTTTTTAATATGATCTTAAAATGAAAATGTTTGTTGGGAACTCTAAATTCAGCTGAGAAAAGAAACGAGTCTGTCTCTATTGGATGCCTGTTCGCTATGGTATTGTGCTGGGATGGCAAACAGGCGGCCTGTTGGCCAGAACGGAAACCTGTAGATTTTACAAACGAGGTATTAGAAACTGTATGTTTTACATCAATAAATGCATTTACATTTGAATTTTTTTTATTCAATCCATTCAAAACGGACGCAGAAGTGAACTTGGACAGGTCAATGCCGGGTTTATGTACAGCTACGATACAAAAGCATTTTTCAGTTGTAAATTGCTCTTATGTCCGTATATAATACGCACCTTACAATGCGGCATTTATTTATATGGATGCAAAATGTAGGAGTCGTATGACAGTGCTGACACGTTCATTAATAGTTTCAAAGTTTTGAAAACGCACGTAGCATAATTTTAAAGTTGAAATGGTAACAAATTACTCTACCGAAAACTATTGTCCACAATGTGAAAATAACAAAAAAACTCATTTTTTAGATTGTAGGATAGGCTCGCCCAGAGTTTCTACAGAAGAGGATGATAAAAATATTATAAAATTCGGATGAAATGCACTAAAAAAATGGAAATTAAAGTTAACAGTTAATAAAGATAAGAATGTGCATTTACTTTTACCATAAATCGAAGCAATTAGTTTTAACATAAAATAATGTAATCAGAAATTGGGTATTCCATTTAAAAAAAAAGGTTACCTTCGATGTTTCAAGGAATCACCCCGTATACTTTATATTAATGCCAAAAAGTTTTAAAATTTTTGACAAAAATAATTACCTAAATTTTAAATAAATTTGTACGAGACTATATGGTCACAGCTAATAGTATAACTCTATCATGCAGTAGCAACCGTCATTCTGGGGAACAAAAGAAAATAAAACAGTAATTTCAACTATTTCATAAGGAATGCTCTTATTCTGAACTAACTTATAAATAGTATATTTATTTTTTAAGTCAATAGTTAACATTAAAATTACCTAGCAAGTAAAAAGTGAAATACTTATCACATAATAAAACGGGAAATACAATTGTACACTTAAATTTAATTAAAAAACAAAAGAAATTTGTAAGACTGCATCATAAGTTCATGGTGTAGTTATTAAACTTTTTTTTGTTTAATAAAAATGTAGTGTTTTTCGTAGTTGAAGAACTTAAAAGACATAAATATAACAATCAGCAAAATACTGTTCTTTCAACAAATGACTATTTAAAAATAAATGTTTACTGCTTATGCTGCAAAAACAAAGCCTAATGTAAAGAAATGAAGAAATGTATGTAACTACATTTTCAGTAGAAAGAATGTTGGTACGTTTATTTTTCGAATATCTCGAGAAATGCACTTTTTATGGTTTCCCCGTCATATTGTGAAAACTTTTAACTTTGCTGAGGGTATCATAAATATTACAATAAAATCACCTAAAAAAGTATGATCATCATAATAAAAAAAAATATATAAAAAATCAAATGGATAAAAGTTAACAGTAATTTCATTTGCACTTTAGAATCTTTTTATCCCGCCCTGTTGCCAAGTTTTTTCAAAATCTTAAGCCCTTGTTCTTCATATTCTTTTCGGGACAACCAAAATTCATCCCGATCCTTCATGACCTCAGCTAACACAGCTCCCCCTATAAAAACCATGTCTTTTCGTCTAGGAGGATCTTCAATACGGATTTTGAATTTCGTTAATTTTTCTGTGTCGTTTTTAAGTACTCTTTCCAGGTATAATTGTTTAATTTCCCTCTCTAGTCGTGAAGGAAGACCAGGATACATAGTTGAACCTCCAGATAGTACTATGTGCTTGTAGAGTTCTGGTCTCATATCGATGTCGGCAGCCTGCAAGAATTATTTTTGTATAATTCATTAACAATATAAATATTACTTAGGTAGCTTAAATTTTACTAGCTCAAATTGCGAAAGGATAAGCTACATGAGCATGGGGCTGTATGCTCCCTAGAATTTAAGAATCAGCAATTATATAATATTTTATTTGCATTATTAAATGCTGCCTTAATCCACTGTTTTTTGCATTCTAGGACCTAAAAAGTGATTTTTATGCTCTACGATCTAGAATCAATTTTACGCTATCAAATTGAACAGTGAAAAAAAATAAGTTATTATATAGTCTAATACGTTACCTATTAAAACCATATTTTTGCAATTATCTCCAAAAATATATATTTTTGAAGGAAAATAGTTATTAGCAATATTGTGGTTTTTAAAATTCTGTACAAAAAATTGGTAAAATTCGTTTCCCCGAACTTCCCTCTTTATGAATCTTTCCTTTTATTAGGAATAGTAAAAAGTGACCCAATTTAGTTCAGGATATAGTCACTTAATAAAACATTTTTGATATATAACACCAGTTTGTTTATAAATAATACTTGCTTTTTGTACAAATTGTGGATAATTAGTTTTTTAGTATTATTTTTTTGTAACCTTTTATCAGGTCGCCATTTTATTTTGGCATCATGGATGATACCAGGTTATCTCCATATCACCCTTAAGTTTTGACCAACAGTTGAGGTCAATCGGTTTAGTAGATTTTTAGCTAGAACGTGAAGAAATGTAAAATCTGAGAGGATGTTTCTTTTTTTCCCAAATTCATATTCAAATTCTGAATTCATATCACAATTTTACCAGTTCACCTCTACATCTTACTTAATTCTTGCACCAAATTTGAAATCAAACTACCAAACAGAAAGTTTTTTCGGGCTAATTTTGTAAAATACGGGATTTTTACCAAAATCTTAACATTTGATTTGAGAAAACAGGTTTTTTTTTAGCATCTAAGAACCCTAAAATGGCAAAGATCTCTAAATCCCCTTTTTCACTATTTACTTACTTCCCTTTTAGAGAGAGAGAAATAAAGTTTTTTTTTCTTAGAATTTTTGAAATATCTGCTTTTTTATTTAAAATAATATGTATTCTTGTAGATGATATCCAATAAAAAATATAGCCTGCGATTTTTGTAAAGTCCGTTTTAAATATTATAGGTAAAAATACTATTTTTTTAATAGCAACATTATATTTTTTCATAAAAATTCAATACATTTTATAATTCTTATTAAAATGGAAAGTGAAACATCAATTTATTTTATTCTAAATGTAAAAAAACGGTAAAGTTGCCTTGTTCTGGAACTTCCTTCGTAGCAAATTTTAATGTTAACTTTTGTTTACAAAATAACGGTTAGACAGCCATTTTTTGAAAATTCAACATTTCCGCTTTATGTAAAAAATGCTGAAGGATTCTTTTTTGGGTTTTAAAAATATCATTTGCTTCTGAAGATAAATTCCCAAAATATGATTCGATAGCTCATGGTGCACTGGATTTAACCAACATAGAATATTCTAATAAAATGTGTTCTTAATTGATCCCATCAGACGACCACAAGCACTATTTAATCTTAAGATGACAGTGTTGATATGAAATTCCTAATTAAGATTAAGGTCCAGATGAACTCCCAAAATTTTTATTTCTGCTAATGGAACAGACTTATATTTGTTTTACGTAAAACGATTCGTAAGCACTTCTTGGCATATTTCAGAAGGATATGAGACCAGTTTTCCAGCATTTACTCTCAAAGGGTTATTCTCACTAGCTCCGGTGTGTTAATATCACCGAGGCTAGTCACATACAGCAGAAACAGAATAATAATATTGTTGTCAAAAGTACACAAAGTTTTTATAGACAAAGCATTCTAAATTATAATATAATAATGTCGATGACCATTGGTAATGCAAATCTTGTCTTTCTGACAGATATAATGATTTAAATAAAGCAGTACAAGTGCCCCTTATCCCATATAGATAAAGTTTCTCCATCAATAGGTTGTGATTTATTGTGTCAAATGTCCTTGAGAAATGAAATTACACTCCAGCCACTATCTTTGTTTACATCCAGCTGCTTAATAGTACTTCAAAAAATTGCTAATTCTGTTGATATATTAAGCCTGAATCCATATTTTTGCTCACCCAGATCGCAATTTTGTATAACAAATGTCATGCCTCTAGTGTAGATCACTTCCTCAAAGGCTTTAACAAAGAGGGCAGCAGAGACACTGGCCAGCAGCTAACCATGTCACCAAACTGCTAGATGATATATGAACTGTATAAAATGTGTGTGGTAAAAAAATTAATTTATGTTTCACGTTCCGTAATTGTTTTAATCAGAATTTTTTTATGAAAATTCAGTAGATCTCATCTAGTGAATTTTCATAAAAAATTCGATGCTGCCCTTAAAAAAAAGGCGTATTTTATTCATAATTTTCAGACTCTGATGCAAAAGTTGCTTGTAAAATTTCTTAATTCGACTTCTACCATTTTGGTGGGGTGGTGTGGAAAATATAAAAAAAAATTAACAAAAAAGCAGATATTGCAAAAATGACATTCTATGAAAAAAATTGAAGTACGTTTTTTGTACAGAATTTTATAAACTATAATTTTGTTCATAGCTATTTTCCTTGAAAATTACTTTTGGGACAATTGAAAAAAACAGAATTCGCCTCCTAAAAAACAAAAATCTACAGTACAACATCTATATAAAGGTCTTCACAAAAATTCATCTTGATCGGAACTTTGTCAAAGTCAAAACCGAATCAACCGAAGAGATCAATTTATTTATTTATTTGATATTCTTACAGACACCAAATATAAAAAAGTGAGAAACACTAACTAAACTACCCCTATAACGTAAACCTACAGGACAAGATATCATCTGGTGTTTAATACTTCGCTTTTCATAATAAAATGTACTTCATAATCCTTAAAATATCTTTCTTGTTACAATTAAAAAGGCCTCATGATTTTTTAACAATTCATTGCATTCTTGGAGCATCAAATTCAGAGGGGAATTTAAGTATTTAAAGTATCTGGAGAACCAATACATAGATTGCTTTGAAAATGTAGCTCTGACCATAGATGAATATAAACTTTATTTTTAAAATATTTCAAATTGTGCGGTGATGCCGGTGGCAACATCCGTTTTCTAAATGAAATGCTGTGTATTTTATTGTATTTTTCTATTAACCTGAACATTCTAGTCACTTTTTGTGTTATGCTTTCTATACTTAACTTCAACTGTTTTCGAGAAAAAGGCGTATGAAAATTAAAATTTTTGACCCTTTGAAACTCTGTAACTCCCAAGTGATTTAACTTGCACAATAGATTTCATTTTCCTACCTTAGTCTTCAATTATCTATTTCCCCCACACCAGGAGGTGACAAAATTTGTCAGTTCTAGTCAAAGAAGAAATGATTGTCAGGAGATAGATAACTAAAAACTAAGACAAGAAAGTGTCTCCATGTCGTTGCAAGTTAAGTCGTTTGCAAAATGCAATATATAGTGCATTCCATTTAGAAAACAGAAGTTGCCACCAGTTTAAAGTAGAACCGACAACACCGCAGAATTTAAAATATTTTAAAAATAGAGTTTATAGGTAACCAGAGCCAAATTTTAGTAATCTATTCATCGGTTCTCCTGATACTTCTAATAGGCCACAACGTGAATAACCCTGTATAATTAATTATGTTAACATTTGTACTATTAATAATGTAATAAATAAATATCACAGATTGAATTTGTCTTCTTTGTTGAAGTGTTTGAAACTTATAGTTGTCTAACATAGGCTTATATGATAACAGGTAAAGATATACATTATTTTTCTTTACATATAAAAAACCTTGAAATGTTTTTTTTTTGGGACGTTCAACAGCACAGTGAACATTAGCATTAGGAGATCAAATTATTAAAGCATATTTCAAGGGTGAATGAACAAGTGCTTTATACAATTTTACAACTGACCCAATGTGATTAAAATGCTTAGAATTTCTTATCATAAACCTGAGGACTTTGAATGCTTGGTGGATTATGTACTGAATATGAATGTTATCTTTTAGGTTAGGCTGAAAGTGCACTCCAAGGTCCCTACATTCAGCTTTCCTTTACACCTGATCATCATTAATTGATTAATTAAATTCAATAAGGTTTATGTGAATTAAGATACATTTTATTTGTCTCAAACAATTTTAGAGCTCAATTGAGTCCTCCTGCAGTGCACTACAATCATTATTACATTCCATATTTCTGAATATATTAACGTCAGCATAAAGATTTGTAGAATATTTAATGTTATTAGGCATGCCATTTAAAAAAATTAAGAATAAGGGATCCAGATTGCTACACTGATGCTTTAAGTGTATCTTGTACAAAACCCACTGTTAAATACAAGAATATACAAAGTGTTTCAACTTTTTAAATATATTTAAACTATATGTATATACCTGATACCTAAAGTTATTAGTTTCGTAGCTATGAACACATGATAAATAGCCTTTTAGGCAAAAATAAGGGGGTTCTATTTAAAAAAATGTTTCCTTTGTCTATCACTTTTTTGAAGCACCCTTTAAATCTTAAATTTTTTTAAAAATATGCGCAATCTTGTATATATATCGAGCTTTTGTGATATCACTGGAGTGTACTTCATTAGAGTGTATTTTCATAATACAACAGCAATACAACACAAATTTATAATAAAATCTCTTATTTTCCTTTTCCCCTTTATCAAGCATTTTTTTTACATTGGGTGGCCTCCAAATTATTCTCTTTTAACTAACACGGTGAAGAATTATATACTTACTCAAAGAAATACATACTTGGCTAGAATTTATAAATATTTAAAGAAAAATACGACCACGATTTAAATAGTTTTAAACTGAATAATAATTATGGATTTGCAAAACTGCAAACCATTACAACACACTGTATGGCTGTGATAATGTTATCTTTTAAACTTACTTGTATAGTATTGAAGATTAACTCTGCAATGCCTTGCCCCTCTACATTAATAAGATGGGGCTGGAACAGGGCTTCTGGCGCCTCAAACCTTTCTCCTCCCACTTTGATAACTCGACCATCTGGCAGTGTATAGGGCTCTACCAGAACAGTAGTTTCTAATGCCAGTCTTTGCTCAGTTTCTATGTCATAACCTATATAGCACAGCTTTTCTTTCATCATTCTTACCTGGGATAGAGGTAACATTGATAGATTAATTTTTACACTTAAGTCAAAATAAAATTGTTATAGCGTCTAGAATGACAGGATATTCTGGCTGATTGGCTTCCTGACTTCGATCTCTTGGTGGAGTATAAACAAGGGTCGTTAAGTTCTCGGTGTGAAGGCTGGTGGCACCTGTGCTCCAGTTGCATTGCAAAGGATGTGTTCTAATCCCGATTCGGCAGATGACTTTTTTTTTAGTTTTTTTTTAACAAAACATAACTTTGTATGTATAGTTATGTTTTAAAAGTCGAATTACGTTTTGGTTAGTACTGGTTATGTCTTTTTTTTAGATGATGTAGGACAGTGTATCTCTATTAAAACAAGGTTTATTTTTAACAAAACCTATACTATTAGACGGGTCCGTCCCGTCAGGTTACTAAGAGGATCGTCGATAAAACCACCATTAAAACCATAATAAATAATAAAACAATCATTAAAGCCGTAATAAAAACTAATAAGTCAAAAAGCCAAAATGCCGGAATATCCGGGTACTTTTAGACGCGAGTCAAAAATGAGATTGCACAGTGTATATATCATAAAATGTTGCAATGAGTTCGTTACACATAACTTCTATCTCTTAGGGTAAAAAACAAATATTATGATAAGATAGTACAAAATCTTACTGTTTCAAAATCAGCAGAATGGTTAAATGCATAACCTCTGAGCAACAGCAACTTAATGAGGTATCGTGTGATATCACGTCCCGCTATGTCGAGACGTCTGGTAAGGTGTGGCAGTGCATATTCTTCATAAACCGGACATATGTGAGTGACTCCGTCACCTGAATCTACTACCACTCCAGAAAGTAAACCCTAAAAATCAGTATATAATAAATTTATTATGTTATTTAGTAACTTTTTTTTGCTGTAGTTGCTATATTTATAAAATATAGCAACTACAGCATTTAAGCCAGTTACAGAAACCTTTATCTAGGACACTATGGTTATAACAAACTGAACAGTGTCTTAATTAAACTATGCAGTTCAATCCCGGCCCTGAGAAGCAAACCCTTGTCTATTAATACATTTACTTATACTAATATTGTCAATATCTAAATCACTAGCATACATATTAAGAATTTACAGATTCTATATTTTGGAAAATTTTTATAAACATTTATTCTTGGAAAGTCCAAATAAAATGTTTTTTTTTTCTGTCTCGTAAAAACGGAAGCTGAGAGAGAATATCCGGACAGTCTATTATTTAGTTAAAATCATGATGATATACAAGAGGCATGTATTTATTTGTCTATTTTAAGTAAATTAAATTGATTATAACCCTGCTTGGAATAGTAACATTTTTTAGGAAATATATATTTTAAAAAAAATTACAATACTTTTACTCCACATCAAATTGTGGAGATCAAATTAAATTCGCATACTCTAATGTAAGTAACTACTGCTCAAATGCCACTTCATTAATAAAGTACTTCTCACAATATTTTTTTAAGTACAAAAGACATTACCGAGCATTTTTTAGTATTAAAGTTAAAACCATTCACCCTGCATCAGTCAGCCACACAATTTAAATCCTCCTGTAAATAGTCACAGTCGTGTGTTATCACTTCTATAAAGAGCTTGAAGTCAGCAGCAAACAGTAATCCATAAAAATTTTTAGCAACTCGACATATCATTAACTGCTATTACGAATAACAAAAGTTAATTCCTTCAGATACCCCCCATGTACTATTATAATAGATTTGGCACCCTTTATTTCAGTGTTACTACTCAAGTATGACAGGATTAAAAAACAGTGGATGGCGCCTTAACATATGATTAAGTAAAAAAAAGTAAAAAAGTAGTTTATTCATTATCAATATGTACAATCACAAACGGATATACACTTAATAAATTGTCAAAAATAATATAGTTAAAAACCTGTGATATATAAATAATACAATATAAAAAAACAAAAAAAAAATCACTTACATTAGTGTATAATAAATACATAACAATTACAATATTTCATCAATTCAAGAACTCAGCTGTGGAGTAATATGTTCTGTCAATAAGAAACTTTTTTAGCTTTTCTTTAAAAACCTTTACTGAAGAATAAGATTTAAGCTCTCTGGGGAGCTTATTGTAAATTTTAACACCCATGTAATAAGGACTGGTTTGTGATATTGAAAGCCTCTTATAATCAATCACAAGATCACAGCTGGTACGCATCCCATAACTGTGATTGTCCATGTTACTGCTGAAATGTGATTTGTGTTGAACAACAAATAAAGCAAGTTGGTAGATGTAAAGGCTCGGCAAAGTCATTAGATTTAGCTTTTTAAAGCTCTCTCTGCAAGAATCACGGAATGATAAGCCATCCATTATTCTAACTATTTTCATTTGGACGTTTTCAAATCCACTTGAATTGCCCCAGTACAGTAAGCCATATGAAAGCAGCGACTGAACCAACGCAAAATATGTCAACCTCAAAACATCTGCCGTGACAGTACTCCTTATCTGCCGAACTACAAAGCATGCAGAACTAATTTTACCTACAAGATAATCTATATGTTCATTCCATTTTAATTTGTTGTCAATGTATAAACCTAAAAATTTAGTAGATTCAACCTGTTGAATTGATTTGCCCTCTAATTTTAAGAGCCTACTACTCTCAACTGAAGTGTTCTTTGTACAGAACTCTATAAAATTTGTTTTTGTAGTGTTCAACTTTAATCCATTTCTAGAACACCAATCAGCGATCTCGCCTATGGCAGCCTGCTCCTGTTGTAGAAGGTTTTCCATATTTTTATTTCTGACAAAGAAAGAAGAGTCATCAGCAAAAATAGTTATCTGAGAAGCCGATTTACAATAGTCAGGCAGATCATTTATATACACTAAGAAGAGAAGGGGTCCCAGTACGGAGCCCTGCGGCACGCCCACTCCACACAGCCTTTCTCCAGACTTACTTGTCCCGATCATAACCCGCTGACTACGATCACACAGGTAGGACTCCACCCAACTCTCGGCCCTACCTCTAACTCCATAGCTCCTCAGTTTCCCCAGCAAGACTTGATGATCTACCAGATCAAAAGCCTTGCTGAGATCAAAGAACAGCCCCAGATTGTGTTCCTTGTTCTCCAACGATCCAAGAATAGATTCTATAGCCGCATCTATTGCCGTTAATGTTGACTTGTTTTTTTGATAAGCGTGTTGATTGTGTTTTATTATGTAATACTTTTTAAAAAAGCTATACAATCTCCTATGGAAACAATACTCAAAGACCTTTGAAAATTGTGCCTGCAGAGCAATTGGTCGATAAGATGACATATCACTGGTGGCACCTTTACCCTTGTAAACAGGAACTCAGAGAAAGACAAATTGACCAAATAACAGAGTGGTCCAGCCACTGCCTCGGCAACGTCCCTGACCACAGTGCCTGGAACCTCATCCATACCACTAGATTGTTTACAACAGATATATAATTGAAATCATTTCATCAACATCATAAGGAGCTAGAAACATAGTATTTGGATTTGAAGTAATGGTTTCACTATACAGGAGACCATTGGCTTGATAAATTTGAAAGTATTCCGAAAAAAGTGCACAGATTTCTTCCTGGTCTGTAAGTTTTTCATCATTATGATTAATTTGAAGAATTTTTTGTTTTTTTACATTCCTTGATTCATTCATTATCCTCCAACATTCCTTATTTTTGTTTGGTGCAAGCATTATTCTACCATTATATGATGGTTTGGCCAGATTTAATTTATGAATGTAGTTACATTTGAGTACTTGATACCTTGACTTTACGAGAGGGTCCTCACTGGTACTATTAAGTAGAGCCATTTCAGAAAGCATGTTCTCCAGTTCCTTAAGCTCATGCGTTAACCACGGACTTATGTTGGTTGGTTTTTTCTCAATAACCTCTTTGGAAATGCAATTTCCAAACAATCCAAAAATATTTCATTAAAACATTTGAACTTCTCTTGAAACTCCGATTTCTCATTGACTACACGCCAGTCAGTCTGAGATAAGAGGTTTTGAAATTTATTTTTGTTGGTAAGGCTAAAAATCCTGACCATCTCATTATCTTTCGGACAATGGGTATCCATTTCAAATCTGACAACTTGAAAATTGTGATCTGATAGAACAGTCGGAGCAGAAAGCACACTAAAGGCTGGAAAATTAATAACGATATTATCTATACAAGAACTAGTAGTCTTGTTTATCCGAGTTGGTTCTCTTACTACTGGGTCCACCCTAAACTGCAAAAAGATAGCTCTGATTTCAGTCGGTCCCCTGCTATTCTCCAGCAAGTCAATATTAAAATCACCACATAATATAATTTTTTTAGAGCGGTCATAGACACACTCTAGAACTGAGTACAAATTCTTTAAAAAAACATTCAAATCTCCTTTGGGTGACCTATAAACCCCTATGAAAATGCAATTAACATCCAAAAATTTTATATTCACCAAACACACTTCAAAGTGGATGTCAATAGCTGGAAATTGTAAAGGTTCAATTGTACATTGTAAATTTTCATTTAAATACAGACTTACCCCTCCACCTGCTGAGTTCACTCTAGTATAAAAAGACAACAATTTATATCCAGGTAGAGTCAAGATTTTTGATTCATCTTTTTTTAACCACGTCTCCGTAATGCAAACAAATTCAGGTTCATGTAATGCTAACAAATTTTCCAACTAAAGGATTTTATTCTTTATACTTCTAATAATCAAATTAAAAACACAATTATACTTTACAGAAGAATCATTCTGCACTAGCATTAAACATTTCATTAACTTATGTTTTATTATTTAAAGAATTAACAATAAATTACAATAGCCGAGACAGTTACATACCTAGGCTGCTCCTTGAATAAGGACTGGGATCACTCTCAAGAAATAAGATGCCGCATTGAAAAAGCAAGAAGTACATTTAACAAGATGCGAAACATACTATGCAACCTATCCCTCAACATCCATACTAGGATAAGAATTCTAAAATGCTACGTACTCTCAACCCTACTATATGGGGCAGAAGCATGGACCCTTACCGATGCCTCATGTAAACGCATAGATGCATTTGAGATGTGGTGCTACCGTCGCATGCTCAGAATCTCCTGGACACACCACGTTACAAACGAGACGGTACTGCAACGCATAGATAAGGAACCAGAATTCCTATTAACTGTCAAACGTAGAAAACTTGAATACTTCGGACATATCATGCGAAATGAAAAATACCACCTTCTCCAACTCATCCTAGAGGGGAAAATAGAGGGTCGAAGGTCAGCAGGACGTAGACGGATATCGTGGCTACGAAACTTACGAACATGGACTGGGATGACATCAACAGCTCTATTTAGAGCTGCAGTAAATAAAGTAATTTGGACTAACGTGATAGCTAACATCCACAGAGGATAGGCACTTTAAGAAGAAGAAGAACAATAAATTGTAAAAAGGTATGTTTTAGAAAAACTTTCGAGGCTACATTTACTATAGTTATGGGCCCAAGTAGCACTTTTAGTCACGAATACGTCATTGTTATCACAAGTATTTTCTTTGAAGTAACCGGAACTTGGTGTCGCCACGTTCTGTTTAAGCTGCGACTACGTAGTCATTACCAAAATGGAGAACAATTCGTTTTAATACAAATAAAACAGTTATGGCAACTACAAACACTCCAATTGGGAATATGGTGTAGAGCGTATAGAATGTGTTATTGGTATTTGAGGTAGGATACATGCGTTTCACTTAGTTTTCTGGCTATGCTAAGGACCTAAAATTAAAACGCAGGCAATTTCTCTGGTGAATATGCTGATGAGAGTCGCCCCTTTAAAATTCGTTAATTTTCATTACATTTTGGTCAGATATATTGGCCAATTTAAATCTCAAAAATGTAATTTTGGACTTTGTATTAAATAGTAATTATTAAGTATATTATAAAGAGTGATTCGTTTTTTAACGTAATGTTTAATTTGTATGCATTTTTAGTCTTTATACTCACAAAAACAAACATCATAGCCAAATATTTATAGGGGAGATAAAAATAAACAATGGCGTTCTATTGAACTTTTACTTTTAGGTTGGCTGCGTTTCTTTACTGAGAAAATTACTTAACATGAAGTGTCTACGACTGCTCCCATGCGCTTTTATAGTTTTGGATTCTTTAAATACGCAACTGTCACTTATACCCAATTACACTGAAGTCTTGAACAATAAAGTGGTACAAATAAAGTTATCTACAAATTTCTTATTAAACCTATACTGTATATTATTACCAAGGGGTTACGATTTGGGAACATTTTCCGCCGGTTTTTTTAAATTTAATGCGTTGTGTCGTAGTATGCGGAGAGTTGCGGCACTTGAGTCACTACTATAATTCTGCCATCTATCATAACCATAACCCTTCGTTTCGTTTTTATTTTTTGTTTCTTTGAAATACCGATTAGGTTGTTTTGTTCAGATATGACATAACCGAGTTGTGATATTTTTAATTTTCTATAAAATATGGCTGAGTGATGAAAGCTACTTTTTTTTTTTATGGTATGTGAAACCATTTTAACTTGTTACTCGTAGACGATAACACAACTAATTAATAGCTGTAGACCAAATTTCAAAGACTTTAGAAGGACAGTGGCGACAATAGGAGTCCACCCTCCAAATTGATGCAACATTTCTAAAGGTTTAAATGGGGGCACCCATATTATCGTTAGTTTTTCTCAAAATATGACTAAATTAATCTACTTTTATATTGACAACTTCTGTCAGCGTCAGTTGTAAATGTACTTTAATAATCTATTCAAACTATCTAGTACAAACTTTCTATTTCATTTCATTTAGATTTTTAACAAATAACAATGTTTGTGCAAGCGATTAATGAGACTTGTTTGCCAAGTGAATTTAGTAATGTAATATGTACTGAAGAAGGCCTACAAAATAAAGTTTCTTTTATGCTAATTTTAGAGAGCTTCTACCTGAAATTTAGGTGCTGAATGAAGTAAAACATACACTAAGACATGAAACAATATTATCTTATACAGCAAAATAAAACCAAAATATAATAATGTGCAATATTTAATAACTTTTCTTGGAGTAAACTTAATCTCAAGACATTTACGGACATAGTCATTATCATTACATATTCATCATAAACATTTTATAATTACAAGCAAAAAACAGGTGAACCAGGCATAAATACATTTCTCTATATGGCCAATGCCTGACAACTTCTTGTTTGAATCAATATTCATTTTAATAATCTCAAAAACTAATAAAATGAGACACTAAAACAACAAACCTCATAAGAAACCCACGTAGGCAAAAAGTAAACAAAATGATTTTAGCAGCAATATGGCCGAACCAATTAAAAATTGGTTACTCTATTGTTGCCCCTGTCCTTATAAAATCACCGACCGAATCTCGTACCAGCGCCCCCTATCTCCAGAACCTCAAGTACGAGAAGTAATAGTTTACTTGTAGTAAATAATTACTGTAATTCTTACTTCTAACGATAACTTTTTCTACTCTGCAACGACTCGTTTTACTTTATAGTAATAAGTTATAGGAGTACGTAATGGAGTAGTCTCTGCAAAGTTCAAGTAGGTACTGATACTTAAAAGTTGTAATTTAGTAAACAGATTACAAACAGTAACTTTGAATAATTATGTAATGGAAAAGAAATGACGACCTTGGAGTCAATTTCTTAAGTAGTTGCCTGGCAGTAGTTATTAGATCATTACTTTACATGGAAAATTATTATAAAGTATTATTCGCAGTAAGAAACATATATAATACTTAAAAACGTGTAACCCAAATTTTTGTTTTTTTTGTTGATACATAGTAGGATTATTATTAATAAATACGTAAAAACTCTTAAAGAGTAGTAGTGGAAACAGTTGTAACTACTTTAGTGCTAGCTGGGGGCTGATAATAATATGATGTTTAACCCCACTTTTAAAAATATGCCCTACTTTGCTAATTCGCCAGTCCTTAGGATAAGCTGCTGTACGGTGACTAAGAATAAATAAATACAACGACGGCTGTACAAAGAATTCCCCAGAACCCTTGACTATACATATAGCCTGGTAACACATCTGGCCCAATAGATTTGTTGTCCTTCCTTCAACTTTCTAACAGCTATCAGTAACTTAGAATCAGTACACACAAAATCAAACAAATAATCTTTACACACTATAGTGACAACTGCCATTGGTTTCTTCAAAGTAAAAAGAGAGCCAAAATGGTTTAAATATTAAATACTCACTTGAGCATATAATGTTAAAACCGCTTGAATCGCAACATAGGCACCTGCAAAACCATATTTCTCAAACATTACTTCTATCATCTTTTCTCTATTTTTGGTAGGGTTCATTGGAGGCTCAGTTAAAAGAATCTGAAAGAAAATTAAATGATAGTAAAATATCTAAAAAATATATATCTCCTGAGCAACACATCCACCTTTTACCACATAAATATTAAACAAATAAGTTGTCTAGCTTAACGCATTAGATTTTTTCTCTGATTTCGCCCACAGCCCTCACTTGGGCCACTTTGGATACATCTTTTTTAAATTAAAGCTCTACCCACAGAAAAAAGAAGACTAAATATACCATTTATGGCACTGGAGGGAAAGTCAACACATAACTGCCGCCAAGAGAATATCCTGTCGGCGTGGTGCAAATTTTCGATATTTATTTAAAAACGTTACGTCATAAATCATAGAATCAGTTATGTAGAAAATTTTATAAGCTTTATTTTAATATATGACTATATTTTTGCTAGAACCAACAGTTTCCAAGACAAATCTGAAGACAGTCACATGTTTCAGGTCAGTAGCCCTAAAGCTCACCTCAGATTCATCAGGACTTTCATATAAACACTAGATACCTCCAAATAAGTGTGCCAAATTTCAAAACTGTTAAAATCATTTTTTGGTAAAAACCTATATTGACTGGGCTATAGGATTACAATATATAAGACAATAATTCAGCCTAGAGTTGCGTCTTTGACCAGTCAATAATTTTTGACATTTGACTGGCCAACTGACCAAACAATTAGACCAAATTTTATTTTAAACGAAAAAAAATGTTCCGAAAGTAAAATAACTTAATCATCTTGACTCTTGACAACTAGGTGACATATTTTGATAAAACTTAAAAGAGATTAATAGTGGAGTTAATACTATAATTTGTCAAAGAGCTTTTGACCGCGTACACCAAGGTTGGTAAATGTACGTTCCATCCTTTTTCGGCATTATCAGGTTTATACGTAATTTAATATTTCAATTTAACTGCGTCCTTAATATACGTAGCGTACGTGAAAATTACCTCATAAAGGTCAATATCTCGAAATCTATTTCTTCTATGCAATAGATGAAAAAAGGGGTAAAAAAAATAATTTCGAAAAAAGTAGCGTCTGGGGGTAGTTGCTACTCGCTGAACCCGAATCCACAATCAGGTTTTTTTTACGCCGTACCAATGAGGATAATTTTCGATAATCTTTTTGTTTTTCGAAAAATCCCTAGTTTTTTTGATGCACACGCTTTATGGTTATGTCATAAATTATAGAATCAGTTTTGTAGAAATTTTCATAAGTTTTATTTTGATATATGACTATATTTTTTCTAGGACCAACAGTTTCCAATATAAATCTGAAGAGAGTGACATGTTTCAGGTCACTGCCGCTAAAGCTCATGCCGGATTCATCAGGATTTTCGTATATTCACTAATATTGACTTGGTTATAGAATTAGAATATGTAAGATAAACAGCCACATTTTGGTTATTATGGATAAT
This sequence comes from Kuschelorhynchus macadamiae, assembly GCA_030620095.1. NCBI lineage: Eukaryota > Metazoa > Arthropoda > Insecta > Coleoptera > Curculionidae > Kuschelorhynchus > Kuschelorhynchus macadamiae. The sequence continues at coordinate 252,947 of JAUTXW010002586.1, forward strand.
AACGAAAAAGAGTAATTCCAAAAATTGATGAATAGGAAAATGAGAATTAACGGAACCTTTAATATTTGCAATGAAAATTTTTTTGCCCGCATAGTTTCTTCTAGCCCACGACTTGTGCGTCGGACTGTAATAGTGTAATCGACACAAGATTGGTTTTCTGTACGGGAACGCCTTTATTATTTAACAATTGATTTTTCTATTCCAGATTAGTAAAGGACTTCTCCCTACATATTTTAATCAATTCTTGACATTTAATAATAAGATTCACATCCAGAATACACATACGCTTTTGAGCAGTAAGAACTAATTTATCTGTTTCGATGGCATCACTATTTGTGAGAAGTATCACTGAATTTAGCAGGTAATCAATAGATATAAAGGGAAACAATAGTATTACTATTTTTAAACGCAGTTGAAAACTAATGTTCAGCTAAATACTGTCCCGCTAAGTACTATTCAGTTAAGTACTAAGTATTACGAAAAAGCTAACCTTTTTTTATTAGGTTTGTCCTATCCAAATAAAGTTTTTTATAATAATTATTATTATTAAATAATAAATTTGTATTATTTTATTATCTCAAAGGTAAATTGGAAATAACCCTTTTCATTAGTATTTTGGAGTTTCAGGTGTTTCGTGTCATTACAGGATTATTACTAAGAATTATTTTTGTGTCTATCTATTTAAAGCTTTAAAAGTTGAAATATACTATAAATGCTATCTAAATAAATTTACAAAAACCACACCGTCAAAAATCGACGGAGTGCCATTATTTATGCATAACCTAATAAGTGCATAAAAAAATTAAACAACAAAATCGCTAAATTGGCTTTACCCGGAACTTTGCTCATTATGAATACATCCTTTTATCAAGGAAAGTGAAGCATAACCCAGTCGTAGTTACTGATTAATAGTTACAGTACTAGGGCTGCCACCTTTAACAGAAGTTAACCAGCAGGAGATTACCAACAAAAAAAGTCCTCTAATTACTTTATACATATTTGCAACAACTTACGCTGAAAGTCGAAACTCGATCATATATATTGTATTGTTTGGTTATGTTGCCAAAGAATATAATATAATGATATTAGTGTTACCTTTTCCAAAGACGTTTACCCCAGATATATTGGCGTTTAACCCAGAGCCCACAGATAGAGTAACAAAACCTGTAGACTCTGGGTTAAACCCAGAGAGGTTGCAGCCCTATACAGAACATATATAAATCATGTTATCTGTCTTCCCATTTATGACTGGAAGAATTCATTTGGAGGGAAATACTGGGCAACTGTGTTAAACTGATTTGTACAGCACTTTAACCGGAAGTCCCCTTGTAATAAATTATTCTTCCACTTGTTAAAGGTATCAACGATATACAACTATATTATTTTTATAAATACTGTACATATTGCTAGATAAGATGTCAAACTGAACTGGGTTACACTTTATTGATTTTTAAACATTTTATTAGTCAACCATTTTGTTCCACCATATTGCATTCGTACCAAAGTATCCGTTAAATGCACGTTTTTTTGGCATTTGGGGCCCCTAAAAGTGATTTTCTTTTTCTTACAAGGGAAATAAAAATACCAATCATTATCAGGAGTTTCAATTTCAAGCCTATTTGTAACACTACAAATGTATTCTTAAGATTATTAATTCCCAGACCGTTAAGTTCACCACTGAAGTTTAAGATGTTTGTCTTGGAGATGGTAAAAGAAAATAAATTCTCATCTCACCAGTTCTTAATGGATATTAAGTCAGCAGAGAACAATTTATTCAATATATTCATATCATTGTGGTGCAAGGGAATTGTGGTATCATCAGCAAAAGAAGCACAACCCCTGTTGAAAATAACCTTTATTTGATAATTGTTCTAAATAATCTGCACAATATCCACATCTCAAAGGCTTCGAGACGGTTCATGGTATACTTTAAATGCTCATGTTTCTACTCCATATAAAAATATATTGCATACGTTTTTTATTTTTATAAATTTATCTCTCGCTCTATAAGTGACTGCACTTTGATGTCGAGTTACATTCATCGTAATGTTGCTACTAAGTTACTTACATTTTTTTTCTTGAAAAGAACTTACCTGTTGGTCTGGCGTTGTCTTTATTGTTGATTTCTTTACGTTTCGACTAGTTAGTATCTCTAGTCATGCCACTTGATACAGAGCAGCATATTAACTAGTCAAAACCTTGTTAAAAAATTAACAATAAAGGCAATGTAACTGCAACAAGTAAGTTCTTTTCATAATGTATAACCTAAAATTTTCAAAGAAATTTTTATTTTGGTTCTACAATGGGGTCATATATATTTATGTTCCTTTGATATTTCCCATTCAATATTTTCCACAGAATATATATTAAATAATAAAGGCGACAGAACAACTTTGAGGCAAACCCTGGTTCAAAAATCTTGGTTCCAGTATAATGGAAGGACGTAGCCGATGCACGAATCGGACAAGTGGTCCTTCTGAAACGTACACTACAGAATGCTAAACATTCTAAATGGTACGGATTCGTAAACAAGGTCAAAATAAAAAAGTCAAAATCGAGAGACCCAATAAAAACAGTAACTACATCAAACATTTCAAATAGAGAAAAAAAATTGATACACAAATACATAAATCCATATGAATACGAAGTGTAAAAAACCTCACAAAAGCAATCCATTTAGCTGCCTTTTTAGCTGCAAAGTGCTAAGTCTAAAGATGTCATATTCTGCGAAATGACGATTGTAATTACACACTAGTCGGTCAATAAATGCCAGACCCATAATTTGTACGGTGGTATCTTTCAAAGAATAGCTGAGGTTGTCTTGTTCTCCTAATAGGTACCAAAAATGAGACCGACTCCAACAATATTTCACAATCAATGTCTCCATTTATTAGCTTGTGTAGAAAAACAAGAAGTGCCTTACGTCTCCGAAACTCAAGGGTTTGAAGGCCGCATAGAAGAGCTCTAGTGTTATACGATAGATCCTGATATGGAAAATTAAATTTATATAAGAGGTATTTCGCAAATCTATTTTGTATTTTTTCAACTCTATCGTTATGGCACTGGTATGATGGACTCCATATTGTTGAACAATACTCCAAAACACTCTGTACCAGTGAGTAATACAGACAGACAATTGCTTTGGTGTCCGTCACATGCCTTGTATTCCTTTTTATAAAGCCCAACAATCTAAAACCCTTGAGTACAATGCTGTCAATATGCAGATTAAATGTTAGTTTGTCATCAAAAATAACACCTAGGTCAGTGTAAGAACTAACAACCTCTAGTGTTACATCATTTATGAAGTAGGAGGAGAGAACAGGATTAATGCGTTTATGAAAACGGAGCACTTTACACTTGGATATGTTAAGATGGAGATAATTAGTGCTGCACCAGTTGACGAGCCTTCCAATGTCAGATTGCAGTGCATTTGAGTCAGTGTAAACGGGAGCAAAAAATTTTAAATCGTCTGCATACAAAAGACATTTGGACGCTCTAAAGCAAGATACTATGTCATTTATAAAAAGTAGAAAGAGCACTGGACCAATATGTGAACCTTGTGGGACACCCGATGTCACAATAACCTCACTAGAAACTGAACCACAAATGTTGACTTGTTGTCGACGATTAAACAAATAAGATCTGATCCACTCCAAATAACTTCCAGAAAGACCAATTTGCTGCAATTTTAATAATAAAAGCTGATGACAAACACTATCAAAAGCCTTGGATATGTCCGTGTAAACAGCATCAATCTGTTGGCCAGCTTCGACAGATGTAATTAAGTAATTTTGGAACATCGCAAGATTTGTAGTAGTTGAGCGACCGCGATAAAAACCATGTTGCATACTCGTAATGTAGTGTTTCAAAGACTCAAATAAATGATCAGTGATAATTGCCTCAAACAGCTTTGGGATATGTGAAAGCAAAGAGATACCTCTGTAGTTCTTTATATCGCTTTTATCACCGGATTTAAAGATCGGCATCAGTGTAGAAAATTTCCAAATATCAGGAAATGAACCTAGATTAAAAGATCTTTGAAAAATTACACATAGCGGTTGAGACAACGACTGACAGCACCTTTTCAAAAAGATAGTGGGAATTCCGTCAGGACCAGCCCTCTTAGAAACATCAAGGCCATCCATTTTAGTGCAGATTTCTGCCTCTGTAAAATAATATGTCGCTAGTAGTTTCCCTGAATAACTTACGGGACTGATCTGACTAAAATCTAAAATTTCATGGTGTGAATAGCAGGACTGAAAATGGGCTGCAAAGGCATTAGCGATGTGATTTGAACCCATAATTTCTTCACCGTCATAATTCATAACACTAGGCATACCAGAGTCTCTTCTTAAGTTATGACCAAATGACCAAAAGTGCTTGATATTTTCCAGAATAAGTAATTCAATTTGCGTGACATATGTAAGATAGCACATATCAGTTTGAAACTTTACTTCACGTCGTATGTCGGAATAGGCCAGATAGTCAGCTTGTTGTTCAGTCCTTTTATACCTCTTATAAAGGCGATTCTTTTGTCCAATAAGCCTTCTCAAAGGGAGGTCAAACCATTTTGGGTACTTGCAGTCAACCATGGTTTTCTTGGGAACATGAATATCGATTCCCCGAAGCAAAACCTCATAGAAGGTTTCAACGATCCCGTTGATGTCAGGAGATGATAAGAAAGACCAATCCTATTGCTTAGAAAAAAGATTTTGAGTTCATGGAAATTTGCCCGATGAAACTGATATACACTCACTTGATTGTAACTTTTTATTGGAGGAACATATTCAATTTTATACATCAGTTCAATCGCAGGATGGTAAGGGTCAATATTTACTAGGGGTAAATTAGGAGATGAAATGCGAACATTAACAAAGTCATCAGCAAAAATCAAGTCTAAAGTTCTACCCATGTGATTGCATAAAGAATTAATTTGTTGCAATTCTAGAAAGTTCATTGACACAATAAGAGTTTCAGAGGCCAACGATGTTAAAGACCTTGGAACAAGGGTATCGTCTTCATAGATCCATTCAACTGAAGAAAGGTTAAAATCCCCAGAAATTAAAAATGTATGACTGTCAAAACTATTTCTCAGCGACTCGCAGGTATTGCAGAATGACTGATAATACTCCAGGCTAGAATTGGGTGGGAAATATACACATCCTAGGACTAATTTTGTGTCGCCAGCCTTCACTTGAACCCAAACATCGTCAAACTCTAGATGAATAGGAGTAATAATCAAGGATGCCTGAAAACAACAAGAAACTGCAATCAACACGCCTCCGCCGCGCTGGCATCCCAGTTCTTCATAACTCCTATCTTTACGGAAAACCATATATTTATGTTTAAACATTTCGTAGCTACTAATATCTCCATTAAGCCACGTCTCAGTAAGAGAAATTACTTCATAGTCGCAAGACAAAATGCTTAGAGAAATCTCGTCAGTCTTTGTGCGTAGTCCCCTGACATTTTGATAAAACATGCTCAGACTACTCGCTGAGGAAACCCCAATACCACTAACTGTATCATATGTCTGAGTTACATTTTGTTCGTTGATAGCGAAAAATTCGAACCTTCATATAGTTCCCGCTGCAGAGAAGTTGGAGCATTATTCATAGTCTGAGAACGAGCACTGGGGTTGTCGTGATCAGAATTAGAAGTACAAACGTGTTTCACAGACCCAACAAAGTTTGAAAAAATCATCTGCGCAAGCTCAGCTTTTTCACTGAAATTCATTATACCTCTCTCGGTTGTGACTCTGGACGAAATGTAATGGATATGTTGATAATTTTTAAAGAGACATTGCAAATGAAAGTCGTCCTGTTGAATAATCTTGTTAAGTACTGGACGATTCATCTGAAGAGGCGGACCACAAACAAACAAACTGGTTCCATTAGAGTTCTCCAGAAGACGAAGCAAAGCCTGTGATCTGATAGTCTTCCCCCTAAGTGCATTCAATCCTCCCGCAAATAACACAACAAAATCGTCTTTAGAAAACTTCCCAACCAATTTTTCACAATCCTCAATGCGCTCTTCGAAGAGAATAGGCCCGACCACTGACAATTAATATCATATTTATTGCCTGTGAGCCGCTTAAAGATATTTATAAAATCTTTCGCATTAATATCACCCATAATCAAAATCTGTGGTTTACGAGGGATTGGTGCAGATAATCCGGTCGAAACCGTTGTGCTTGCGGTTGGAACTCTACCACATTGAGAAAGACCAACTTCTCCCCTTGAAGAGGGAATGTGAACATCCAATTGCCGCTTGAGATGCTTAATTTCCTTAAAATTTACATCGTTTTCCTTTTCCAGAACAGATATTGATGTTACCATTTGCCTGTTTATGTCAGTGAGGTCGTGAATTTGAGTACGTAAATGAGTAATAAATTCTTCACTTTCTTTAATTTTATTATCCAGCTCAGATTTGGAAATTTTGAGACTGTCTATCTCCATATTAAGTTCTGCTATTCTGCAACGTTGTTCAGCTAGCTGGGCATTAAATTCTTTTTCAGCCTCAGAGACATCATCAGCAAAATCCTGTGTTCCTCTTTTTAGTCGCTTAATGTAATTATTCTTGTCGTTTATTTCAGATTTCAATTTGTTAAACTCGTCAATATAATTATTCTCCCGTTGTTCATCAGTTTCAGCGTTTGATTGACAGCTGCTAGAACAATAAATTCTATAACCGCCAAGTTTCACAACATCCTTGCAGCGTTCCAAGCAGCTAGGATGAAACATGCCCATACAGGATACACAGCAAAAGTTTGAGAAATCCTTATGTTTACAACATTTTAGGTTGCGTTCCATGTTAAATTAATTATCCAATTAAATGAATTAATATTAAATGTTATATATGAAAAGAAAAAGAAAAGAAAAGAACAGCAAGATAGTAAATATGTGTGTGTAAATAATAAAGATACTTAAAGTGTCAAGTTATACCACCTATAGGTTCCTTATGAATTCAAAATTCTGTTTATCTTAAGCAATCTGACGAGAACATCATGTTTATCATGTATCTATTAATATGTGATGTATTGAGGTATTTGTTATGTATGCGTGTCTTATGACTTTCTATTTGGCTGCTTCAAATTTAATTGTATTTTAACATTTAATTTAACCTGACTAGCCATATAAGTTTTATACGTATGTAACAGAAAATTTCAATGGTGAATAAAATTATTTTGAATTTGAATTTGAATTTGATTAATTCAATCAAATGCCTTTTCATAGTCTATAAAAACTAAATTTTTTTTCTTAGGTCTCGACATTTATGGAAAAGTAGGGTCAAGCTATCTATCTAATGCTTCTCTTGTGCTTAAACCTTTGGGTTTATATCTGATTCACAGTTTTGATATTTTCAATTTCAATTCACAGACTTTCTGTAAATGGATGATTAAATGGTCTTTGTTTGGTTGTGTTAGTGTTTTTATGTATATCTCATCTATCCTGCTGCTTTTCCATGCTTACTTATTGCCTTCCATTCCTGCCTTATTATCATAATATGTCAATATGAAATACAGATTGTTGCTATTGTTGTAATGTTTTAGATTTTAGTTATTATTTTATTGTTTTCATAAAGCATGCCTAATGTTGATTGATTTACTTTATGGCGAGTCGCCTGTTTTAAGTTCTTATGAAATCCACTCTCGCGGTTTTTCGAAAGTATCTCAATTTCTTTATTTATTTCCTTCAACCATTTCCTTGCTATTCAGATTTAACAAATTTCTTGCTGACTTTTTTCGTATTTTCCGTTATTTTTGTTATGTTATTATTATTCGTAGGTAGTTGACGTGGCTCCTGAAGGTTGGTTTTCCTGAGGGAAGTGAAACTTCTTCTTAAGTATCCATGTTTTATCGACTATGAGAAGACAGCTCATAATGTCATTTGGTCAAAGTTGTGGGCTGTGCTTTGAGTAAATGGGACTACCACTACATCTAAGTAGTAAAAACCTTTATGAGCACAGTACTGCCAATGACACAGTCGAAAATGTTACATCTAGCAACTGTAAAATCAAAAAAGGTATTTGACAAGTAAACCTGTTTTACACTTTACTTTATAATATATACAGCGAATATGTCATGCCTCTGGTTATAGAAAATTGGGAAAGAGGAATTAGAATTAGTTCTCCAATCTCCGATTTGCAGATAACAGAGTTCTTCAAGCACAGGATGAAAAAGAACTCCAAACCCTACAGCAGTCTCTAGAAATGACCTTAGAATGCGGATTAAAAATAAACTATAAAATTTAAAATGATACAATAATGAGTATAAAAACTTTCTAAATACTACTGGTGTTTACCTTCGTATTTTTAGGATCCAAATTCATTTTTTTAGGACCAAAGGTATAGTCCCAAACATGGCACATATGTTCCCAATTTCTTACCACCCCATTTTCCATAGGATAATTCACTTCTAAAAGCGATCTGAGTGCGGATGCTTCATCTCCAACCATAAGATCCTAGAAAATAATATTAAGTTGAAAATTTGCTAACATAATAAAATCATATTTCTAACTGATTTCATGAATTATGACGTTTCAAACACATTTCAGTTAAAAATATCAATTAAACTTGTAATGACAGAAGCAATTGCTTAGTAAAGTTAAAGTTCGATTCAATATTAAAAGAAAATAAGGCAAAGTTGTACAATCAATTCAGGTGCTATTTCCAAAATTTGAAATTGTATATATAGTATAAGTAAGTGTTGAAAAAAAAAAATTTTGCATTTTATTATCTCCTAATCTTTTTGAAGAGACAGCATAAAATAAATTAAATTTTCTTCTAGCCACTTTTTCAACTTTTCCACCAAATGGCGATTTTATATTTGACATATGACATTAATTTTTTTTTTTAATATGAACTTCTATTTTTTATTCCTTAGGATACTCTCTAATGTTTCCAAATATTCTTAGTTAAGCAATCTTTATAGTTTCTTAGATGTGCTTAATGTTTATTTTTTCAATCAAGTCAGAATGGTTTTATTACCAAAAATAAATATATAGAGAATAAATAAATAAAGGGCATGGTACAAAGTATATGTAATTTCACTGCTGTAAAACCAACTTTGATATTTTAATATGTTGTTCTGCACGGATTAAGGAAGCTTTGTTACCATTGCACCATAACTCACAAACCACAGAGGGTGTCAGAAAAATGTGGTCAAAATTGGCAAGTCTTAGTCCAACACTATATATTTAATTTTTATTTAACTACATATTTTATACTAGGATGCTTTTCTATCATATAGAAAACTATCTATTAATCTATTTGATTTAAAATATTATGATACAATGATTAATAAATAAAATATCTACAGGGGCTTTTTCGTCTTATGGTAATTTTTAAAAACTAATTAATTTTAAAGAATTCATATTTTAAATAAAACAATAAAATATATACAAGATGTTTCACTTAAAATTCCAAAAGCTTTCTCATGAATAAACGGGTATGTCAAAATTTGCCAAAAAGAGTTTATTTATTTATTTGAGTAAATTTCAAATATTTACGGCGAAAATAAAAATGAGCCCCTTACATACTATATAAAGTTCTTGCAACAAATAATTGCAAGAACTCTAAAAGCCTCACGTTTCGAAAATAGGTCTAATACATTTTTGTTACTTGTTACTTGTTAATTATACTGATTACTGAGATATACAGAGTGTTTCGAATCAAATATCAAAATTTGGGGAATAGTAGTTTCTTTGTTGAGCAGAATATAATTATTAAGAGCTAAAAGAAAATCAAGGTTATTATCAGTACAGGCATCGCATAGCCAAGACAAAACAAAATACTCGCAGAAATTAAGTTTTAAATCTATGTCTATTTCTAAGACTTTTTGCACCAACTTGACTGTTATATTGGTTTTAAAGATATGACATGTCTTATTGTAAAGCGATTTTCTTTTTAAATTGGATACTGATTTTGGAACATTTGTTTTTTAAATAATAACAATTTTCAGATACTTTTAATTTACATTAAGATATAATTTTTAAAACAAGAGACAAGACAAATCAATGAAAAAAATATTATTCTACTAAAAGACCTGCTTTATCTTAGAAATCAATTTGTGGCAATTGACCAAAAAAACTTAGAAATAGAAGTACATTTGACATTGTCCTTGAAAGTTTCTGCAATTGTTTGTTTTTTTCTTCTAGCCATCGCGACCCCTATACTGATGACGAAGATTTTCCTTTATCTCAAAATAGTATTTTACTCAATTAAATAATTAATTTATATCAAATTCTGATATCCCCGTTAATTCCAGAGAAATTAACATATGGAATTTAAGTGAAACAAACTTGTATACCTCGGTAATCAGTATCGTTGTGTTGTGACTTTTGTTTATCCTTAGCGTAGCGACGCCTATGCTGCTGACAGCGTCGATTTTATTTCAGCCTAAAATAATTACATTTTACTTACTTCATCAAATAAACGCTTTTTATCAAATTTTGATATTGTTGTTAATTCTCGAGAAGACGGCGTTTAGAATTTTAGGTAAAACACCCTGTGTATATTATTGCTATTTTACCTTCTGTACTATTGTTTAAATATTATTCGGTAACAATATTTAAAAAATGAAATTAGTTAGTTTTTAAAAATTACCATAACCTAAAAATATGTATTCCTTTTATAATCATAATAACATAATATTTTAAGTATAATAGGGTCATAAAGTTTTCAATAGAGTAGAAAGGCATACTAGTATAAAATATATGCTTAAATAAAAATTAAACAAACAGTGTTGGCTGGCAGGAAAGCAAGCAACTCTTGATCACATTTTTGTGACACTCCCTGTCGTTTACGAGGCATGTAAAGTAACATATTAAAATATTAAAGGAGGTTTCATAGGACCGAAATTACATAAACTCTGTGCCATATTCTTCGCTAACAATTAATTAAACTTTAAATTAGTTAAATATTAGTGTCTTCTGCTGTATCAGTTTATTAAACAACCTTACATATGTTAACACTTTTTCTGTATAACACGAAGTGTACAGTTATCATGGTATCTCTTTCCCCATACAACTAATCCTCAAAGAACATATCTTGTCGACAAAGCAAATAATTGATGGACAGAGCCTCGATGTCTTTTTAGCAGAAAGCAGCGTTTTTAGTCAACGAGTTTCTGTTTTTGACATATGTGTGTTTTCCGCAATTTACTCTCCAACTTCAATTTGGGTTGTACAGCTATAGGCGCCAAAGGATTTTATTCAGGGGTGGGGGTGAGCAAAAATAAAAGTTAGACTTGTTTATAACTTTACTATAATAATATACATATGTTATGTATGTAATAAGTAATATAAAATATTTTTGCATTTTTCCAGGGAGCGCCTATGTATAGAGCAAAGATATCACTAAGATATAAGGGGCATGCGCAATATTAGAAAATATGCGTTATAATGAGAATATCTGACAAATAGCTTTAATTATGTAAATGGAAAGTGAATGATAATAAATAATAAGGTTTTGTTGGTAAAGACATAACACCCATAATAATATGATATAATTGAAGAGAGTTTTCGCACTACCTCCTTAAAATTTTAAATAAAAAAACTAGTTTATTAAAAAATAATTGTCAAATTTGAATGCTGTTTATATTGTTAAAACAATAGCGCAGAATGGACAACATTTCATAAGTATCTATTCATTTATAAAAATTAGAAATAAAAATAACAAAAGAGAAAAATAGTAGTCGAAATAAAAAAAAAAATTTTTTTTAAAGAAAACCAAAATTAAAAGAGCAATGCTAAGAAAAAAATATCATTTTAGACAATCTTAAAAACTTAAATTACTGAAATCAGCATCAAACTATTAAACAGTAATAAATAGACGATACTTGAAATATAAGACATAATATGCCTATAAAAGGTAGACATTGTACAGGAACCAAATATAATGACAAGCATCGCTAAGGATAGCTGATGGCTACTTTATTATACAGGTCATACAAAATCCCAGTAACTAGAAGTTGATGCATGGGTAATTAACTATAGTACTCTATAGTCTACTACTATTTTGCATTCTATACTGATTATTTTAACTGACATCTCTAACTATAAGCATGACTGATACAAACAAAATAACTATATATTATTCCGATCACGATTTTTAATGTACTATGAGTTTGAAATGGGAATGGTGTATAGGGAATAAGTATATACTATTTTTCGTTTTATATTCCATGTTATAAGTGTAGTATATTTGCTCTCCCATAAAGTAACTACTATAAACAGGAAAGTGGCTAAGGAAAATTCTGATACTACTGATTCTGATCATTATGAATTTGCACACTAAAATTCTGCCAAACTTAATATTACTAGGCAATTAAAAAATCAGTAAAAAATCTTTCGAGTATTTATATGAAGCAGATATGTGGCAAACTATAGAAAACTTTTTTTTTAAATAATTATGTAATATTATATAGCAAAATAATATCAGCACCAGTTGTATTAAAATTTCATAATTTAAGTTAAGCTTTACTTACAGGAAGGGTACTTGCAACTTCCTGTATGCATGTAAAGTATTAAATAAGATTTACATTAGCAGAACGCGTAAGTTTTTTTTGATAAGTAATCTAAATTACTTAATTGATAGAATAAGCAAGAAAAGTTAGGAAACACTCATTTTTCTGATAAAAAAAACAACTTAGTGTCAACTAGTCTAATTTTCTGTTCCTGACAAATACAAATGAAGGTCATAGAAAAACAAGTCACTTCATGATTTAGCTCTAATTAATTATCTTCGATAAATCAAAATTTTATCCACTACCTTCAAAAACCTTGTTCAAGAAATGAAAATGGTTTTGCACCTTATTGTAAATATTAAATGTTAAATGGCATGCCTTAGTCACTACTGTAAATAACTTACTAACAAAGCCATAAAACATTTGGGTTACTGTTAATATGGTTGCCAAATATATTTTACACAGTCAACACGAGAAAAAAAACACAAATTTAACACAATAAACTTACATCAACATGTAACCCCTAAAAAAGAATAAAATTAGTTTAATTAAATTTTTTCACATTGTACTATTGCTAGTCATCAGTATTATTTTCATAAACAAGCATTGAAACAAGAAAAACTGGCTTAAAAGAGCCGGGGTGCGATTTTGCACTTATCATTTCGTTAGTTAACGAATCGCTAAATCACGTGATTTAGCGAAACAACTGACAAAGGTTGGAAGTAGCATCCATTTCTTAAATGGAAAATTGCATGTATTTTTTGACGTCAAGTAGGCCAGTTTTTCATTACGATTTGACAATTACTGTTAACCTTAAAATTGTTTTGTTGACGTTGAGCAGAACACCACAAATTTGTTTGGCCTAATGAATTAAGTATGCTTTATTATTTTGGAAATAATTAAAAGGTGATGAAGAATTAAAAATCTGAAGCTTCTAAGGACTGCCTGGAGATCCTTAATACTTGTGTTTGTTATTCTTCTAAAAGGGAAGATACAGCAGCATTGCTGGCATCAATTGGTGATGGTGAATAATTATTGTACCTAATACCTAATAATATTCTAATAAAACAGAAGTTAACAAATAAGTGGTGATTTCAAGAGACCTAAATTTGACTTTAATTAATCGCTACATGTGAGTGCAGTGAAAAAAGGTGAACATTTTAGTGGATATTATATTGTGCTTTTCCAGAACAGATTTTAATGCTATTATACCTTACTATAAAGGCGTAATATAATATTTTTGCACTTGTATTTCCAGATATTTAGAGACATTAGAGAATATGATATGCTTAAAGGCACTGTCAGGTATTTCGAGGTAGGAAATAACTATTTTAAGATACATAACACCTCTTTAAAAAAATAGGACACTACCCAAACCTTTCTAAAGGATCAACTTTAAATTAAAATCTAATAAATTTAACAGACAATTGTTGAATATTTTAGTAAGCCATATTTTCAGATAGAGTTTAAATTTTTTTTCTTTATTGTCTACAAATTCAATGTACTGTAGTGATAAATGCATACATATCTTTATTAGAGTGGACTAGTTTTAGATATTCTAGACAAATTTTTGTTATATTTATTCTGAATTAAATATTTTTTCAAAATGCAACTTCCTACTTTAATTTCTAATATATTTGTTTTCTATATTTATCTAATGAATTGGTAATAAAAATATGTTTTTTATCTTTTCCAAATGTATTGTTTATCTTAAGACGATTTTTAATAAAATGGTAATATGGTCTTAATAAAATAAGTTACACACTTATTCTGTGTTAAAATTATTAAAATACCTAATAGGATTTATTAAATCATTAGAAAAGTATCAGAAAAATAAACAAATAAAAGTTAATACTTTTATCATTTTATTATAAAGTTTAAAATAAATACAAGTCCTTATTAAAGAAGGGCAACCACCAGCATTTAGACCGATTACAAGAGTAAAAAATGAAAAATTAATCCTTTGACATTTTTGCAGAACTTTGCATTTTAGAGTGCTTGGGCCTCATGTTTTCCCACTTCTGTCAGTCTGTTTGTACGCAGCATAGCGTAAAAACTACTTATCCAGTTGAATTTAAGTTTTCAATGAAATAAAATTGCATAACACTCAAGTGAAAAACAGAGACAAACTGGTAAAATTTTAGTCCGAATCTTGTATGACAAAATTAAATGACGGCCTAATAAATTATTTGAATATGCAGCAAATTGTAGTGACAATCTGTACGGGTGAAATTGATTGCCATGTGATCCCTCTCTAATATTTATATTATTTCTCGTACTAAAAAATATTACATACAGTGTAATTTTTTACATGGAATGCTCTGTATAAAGAAATACTCTATTTGTAACTGTTACGACTGAAATTTATATATTCAAAAATAATATGGCCATTTGTAGGCAGGTATAAATTTTAGTTTTTTAAATATCATAAGTAGGTATATCAGAAAATTTTGCATGAAGTTTTTTGGAAAGATATTTTTTAGCTTTTCATAGGTGTAAAAAATAGACAGGGTATATAAAAATAGATATTTTGTCACTCTCTATATATTTCAAAGATACTGATAATTACCATGTGATTGGGAAGAAGAAAATTTACTTTGCATTTTTTTTCATTGCATTAAAAATAATAAAATTACTGCACAGTTGATCCTATACCTAATAGAGTAATTTTATCGTCTAAAAATTAAAAAGTGACGTTTGGAGAGTTTACATATCTACCAAAAGAAACAGTTGGAACTGAAAAATAAATATTTCTACTTTCATACCTTAACTTTTGGAAATTTGTTTAGATTCATACATAATACCACCCATAACGAATTTCATAATGGTATCAATATCTAACTCTCTATATCCCTGAAAACCTGTATCTATAAAACGCCTAAACATAATTATTTTTTTAGATTTAAGTGTAGTCATAAATCTTTAAAATATAAATGAAATAATTTTCCATTTTGATTATGAAATTGACTGGAACTTCTGTTGCAATATTTTATAGTAAAAATCAATTCAATATTTGTCACTAAATAAAAAAATATTACAATTGAACATGTTTTTATTGTTCAAGTTGTTACAAGCTGAAATTAGTTTCCATTGCTGCTGATTTCTGGTGATAAGTAAGTCCACACCATTTTCTTTTACAAAGGGTCCAAAGGACTCACAGTGTGACTTGAAATACCTAAAAAGAAGAAAAAATATTGTAAAAAAATTGCTTTTCGAAAAATCAGCTGTAAATATGCTAATAAAAAAACTTCGTTATTGATAAAATAGGTATATTTCCAATTTTAGTTAAAAATTAAAAGCAATACTTAAGGAGCATATTCCCCTTAAGAAAATAAGAAGAATATCCATATAAATATGGCTTTTTAAACTTGTGTTTGTAACCAACAGCATGTATAGTATTCTTTTTATTCAATATAACCATAACCCCTACATTAATTAATTAATTTTAGGTACTGATGTCCAAATTTGTAGACAAAATTCAAGTTTACTAATTTTCAACCAAAATTTATATATTGAGTTGTGGTTTTCGATAATGCCTAGCACTATATGTTGGATTTATTGCTTCGAAAATGCGAAAGGCCACAAGAAATCTGTTACACAGAGTATTATCTAAGCTCTTGTCATTTTCACAAAATGTTTATACACACACAATGACTATTACAAAACGAAATATTATATTGTTCTTTTCTACCCAGGATAATCCACACCCGAATACCAAAAAACTTTTTTAATATAAAGAACGTTTTCACCAAAATTTAAATTTTTCTGGATGTGTTGTTTTCCTCAGCTCCTGTATGCATCAAACAATTGTTTCTTACCCCATTCTATTGTGAACTTTTTATTTTAAACTAACTTTCATGATCCATCAAATCAAAAGGTCATTTGAGAGTTTAAAAATTAATGAAACTTATTAAATAATGGTAAAAATTTCTGTTATTATTTAAATTTACATAGATATTAATGAATTCTAATGATGAGTTTGAAGTTAGTTCTAAGTAAAAAATATGCAAAACAGTTTTTTATAAGTATAATGTTTTTATTTATATTTTGACATCTAGATACAGCTTTAACTATAGAAAATAAAAACACAATAATTGTAGGATTTTTTCACTATTATCTTCTAAGAATACAAAATATTACTGAATAGAAGAAATTACATAAAATATATTTTTTTTTAGCTGGCCCTTATTTAATGTAATATTAAATGAATCTGAAGTTAGCAATTATATCAGGTTTGGTACCTTTATCTTTAAAGATTATCCAAAAAATTGATAAAAACCATTTCATAAGAGCAAAAATATTCATCCTCTCTCTCTCTCTGAACTCATATATTTATAATCGGTATGAAAAGACTAATTTAATTAGATAATAATATTCAAGGTCTCATTTAAAAAATCCATGTTATGTAGTTCTTTCTACTTTTCAATAATTTTTAGAAATATTTGATATTCTTAGACCATAATACAGGAATAATCCTACAAATTTTGAAATTAAAGTTTTTTTTTTTTTTTCTATAATTAATGATGTAACTAGGTGTCAAAATATAAATTAAAGCCCTGTACAACAGTCGCATTTATAAATTTAGAGACATTACATTTATTCATAACTGAGTTAAGAAATAACAGTTTAAGGGATACAAAAATTGAGAAAAAAAAACATATTTAAAAAAATTTACAATTTTGTTGAAAACACCCTGTACAGAAAAAAAACTAAATAAATTAAAAAAAAAAGGAAAACTTTTTTTACAAGTGTTTTACAAAACACTCTGTAAAACAACTTATTGAAGACCTCTGCATTTACATCCTCTAGGCTACAAACTCCATACTTAGTGCTAGACTGTAGGGGCGTCCCTAGACTCCTGTTACTGAATGGGGGGAAGGGGGGAGGGGAACGCTTGCCTGCCCTGGAAAATGTAAATATTGTATATTACATATATAAATTACATTTATATACCAAATGGACTATGCATGACTTTTTTTCATCAGTTATGGTTCTGCGGGCGCTCATGCAATATCCCAAAAAAAGACATCGCCTCCTCTATGCCAACCTCAGTTACGCGCCTGCTAGACAGTGTCGAAAACCGCAACTAAATATGTTAATTTTTGTTGAACAAAAATTGAGACCTGAATATTGTCCAAAAATTTTCATCTTTAAGTTCGTCATTTATATGTCAGAATGTTACAATCTAGTGGTATTCTAAAAATTATAATGAACAACTGAATTTATAAAATAAAGTTATTCTGAAGAAAAAATCGAGAAAAAAATGTTTCTTGTTACAAAATACAGTTTTCACTTTGAGTAATCTTAATTTTCATAGACTTTATTCAGTTATACTCTGGTATGATTAAAAAAGGCAACATACTGATGTTTCAAGTACAATGAAGTTTAAAAAATAAAATTTTAAACAAAACGAATTACAAATTTATGTATGGTCTTTTTTAAGGTATTAAACTTCAGTTTAGCAAATTGCATATAAACCAGATGTTTTGTTCTTTAATAAAACAATATAGTAAGTTTCTTAATAAATAAAATAATCACAATTAATACTTACACAGGTATATATCTTCTACAATCAAAATGGTAGAGTTCAAATTTGAATCAACAAAACAGCTTATCAATGATGATTGATTGTTCTTCCTTATATGTAAATGAAAATACTGTATCAAATACCTGACATCATTTCTTTATCATTCCTTTCTTTTTAGTGTCATATTCTGCAAAAAAGTAAAAATATTGCTATAATCAATAAATGTGCCATATACCACATACTGTGTAATACAATATAACTAATTATTTCTCTTCTCTAATAATTATAACATATAATTCCAACTATAGTTCTTTTAAAGAAAAACAAGGATTATTTCATTTCGCCCTCAACAGGGCAAATATATAATAGCAAAAAAAATAATAGCTTACGCTATAAATTTTCTTTGATAATACCTGTTAAGGAATACTTTTGTTTACAAATTATAATAAAATAATAGACCTTGACAAAGACAATAAAATATAATTTTAGCAAGTACATTCTATTTGCTTAAAAATATACAAATTCCTGTAACAGTATTATCATAATCTAGATTCAACTGCCCTTATTGCTTCTTTAGTATTTCCATCAATAGAAAATATTATTCTTAAATTGGTTCCTAGTTACTGGAATTTATGTTCAATTTTGCAATACTTAAATACACCATTATTAAACCACTGTTATGTTTCCGCAAGTGATCCATCAGCCGTTCGACTTCCTTGTTTACTGGGTATTTGTGAACTAAAAAACTTAGGTTAGGTTACGAGAGACCAAAATTAAATAAAATACTGCCTATTCTTAAAATAGGGAGGGCCATTCCCCAGTAACAACGGGCAATTACGACCCCGAGTAAGATTTTTATTCTTACTCTAAATTTAAAAAACCGAGAAACACATTTCGCCTATATTATTATATTATTTTTCTGTGGAAGGCGCGCCCCGTTTCAAAGGCGGATAGATGTATGATGTTTATGTGGTTGCATAACAGCCGCGGTGCTGGATTAGAATAGATGGAATAGATATTAACATAGGTCCCCCTTTTCTTTTAAAAATAAAATACGTAATATAGAATTTTGCATCATATAGCAAATAATGTAATTAATATTGAAACAGAATATTCACAACTATGTTAAATATTTCTTCAAAAGACGTACATTTTGAGGATACCGTTTTATGTTTTCCCGTACTTCTAACAAAAAGATCAAATCAGGAAAGAATTCAGTGAATTAAAAATAATTATTCATTAATAACTGAAATATACAGGTTTCGTAATAATATGACATAGATAATATTTTTTAAACAGATTAGCTTACCTTGTTTAATTTGAAGGATTTTTTACGAGTTTCTTATCTTCGCTGCCTATTTGGAGGTTCCATGTTTTCAATATTTTCTTGAATATTTTGGAATCTGTTGATTAGTTATGGTATGATGCATATGCTAATATATCATGGCTTAGCTTTCAAGTAATCAAAACAATTTTTTATCTTACGAAATTAAACTCCAAAGCAGTAAATTTAGATATTATCAAAAACTCAAGAACTGACAGATTCGGAAAATGGCGGCTTTAGTAGTAGGTTGTTTTTTAAAGAACCAGAATCGGAAAATCCGATTGTCATGCCGAACAGCTCTCCGAACGGAGAAAATTTTCGTTAACTAACGAAATGATAAGTGCAAAATCGCACCCCCGGGCAAATAAACATAAAACAAATTAAACTTAAACTTAGCCAGAAAATACAGAATAATGGACGTGGATCTGACACAGTCAATCAATTAGGCAAAAAATAAAAGATGGGTCAAATCGGGCGCATTATCTGTGGTCAGGTACCCCAGTCACAAACGTGAAATTCAAAATAATTGGATATTCAATTCTATTTAATTTGTGAAAAATACCCAACTACATAGAACAAATCTAGAGACTTCCAGTTTGGAAACTGTGTTTCCTGCGAGTCATCCTGCTTTCCTACTGAATTGTATTGTTTAATAGAATTACCTAAATTTAGATTAATTGGGATATCTTCCATCAACCCTATAATTAATGATTTTAATTAAATTATCCTTCCTTTATTTTGTTTACTCCTAAGTATAAATTGTTTGTAAATAATGCAAGTTTGAATTAACTATTTGGAGATTTATTCTTTAATAAATTCAATTTTTAAAATCAATACAGTAGACAGTTCATTATAAGAGTATTTATATAATGGCAAATTAAAATCTCCCAATAGGAACATTTTTGCAGAAAAATAATTACTACAAACAGATTCTACAGTAGCACAGTGAGCTTAGTAACAAATAATACAGAGTTTGGAGGAAGATAAACTCCACCAACAACAAACTTGGAGTAGCCGTGGTTTATAAAGACAAAAAGTTGCTCAATATCAGGATGATCAATTTTAATATAATGCGATTGCACTGATTTCCTAAATAATATAATTATACCATCACCTCTTTTCTTAGCACTAGTTTGGTGTGATCTATCACAGCAATATGTAATATTAACAGTTAACTTTAATTTCTAAATCAGAAACCTTATCACTTAACCAGCTTTCAACTAATATTATTACAACATACTCACTATACAATACAGCATGTCTAAGATCAGTCAGTTTAGTACTTATACCACCTACATCTGGTAGAAGAGCTTTAATGAAGTGGAATTAATTTTTTTTTGAGATCTCTTAATTATTTTGGGGATACCATTATTATACTGTATCACCATTCTCTTTTCTTGTGTTGCTTTGTTCTTTTAGTTTCCTAAGTTCATCTCTTCACATAATGGTAAAATCATAATTAATCTGGTAATTAGAATCTGCCCATTTGCTTTTATTTCAAAGACAATTCAGTGGAACTTGAGAGTTTGGAAATCCACAAAGGCATGACTATCACTTTTTCTTCCTACTCTGGATACCCTAAATGGCTGATCATGTTCAACCTGCAATTTTTGCACGAATGAAGTAACTAGCTCTCTATTGAGGTCTATTCTGACCTAAATATCATCTGAAGCACACTCAGGCATATTAAAAACCTAGGGGTAATCTGCTGGGAAAATCTGGTGTACAAATAATGGGAAGTCTAAGGATGTCTTGGAAAAGTCTGAGGAAGTCTAGGGATGTCCGATGATATCTTAAGGATGATCGAGGATATCTTGGAGGTGGTCGAGGGATAACCAAAGGATAATCAAGCCACTTTTTTAATAAGTGTTCAAAGAAACTTTAAATTTGTGTTATAAATGAGGATGCTGTCTTCGGTTCTAGCATATTTAAATATGATCAGAGGCATAATATGTATATTTTTGTCTACAATAGTTTACTTAGTAATATGTGAAAGAAAGCGGTAGAAAATAACATTTAAAAAATTATAAAATACCTATTTACATACATATAACAAAGGTATTTTAATATAAATTGTCAGTAAAAAAATGCTGTTTATAATACATTACGAAACACTTCTGTAAAAATAAATAGATATTTTGTATGATGGGCATGAAAGTGATCCATTTTGACCCACTTGGCAGGTTATAAAATGCTAAATTTATAACCAACAGATAATAACACAATTTTATGATATTTAAATATTGATTTGACACTTTCTGTGATATAAAAGAATATGCGGTTGTACAAAAATATCTAAATTATTAATTTAAAGTGTTTTTTTATTAGAATCACCTACACTTTTAATCTCGCTGATGTGATACCTTCAATATCAAGTATGGATCATTTAAAGTTAAAATTGATCTTATTTTATATTATTCTACTGTCATAATTTCCTGCTATAATCGGTGTCCCGATTTACATCAGGTCTTCAAACGGACTGAATCCCCATTCAGTATGAGCAGGGAGTCAATACCCCCGCTCCATAAACCACCAGGTCGAGTAATAATTTTTTTGAATTTTCAAAAAAAAAAATGGTATAAGATGTTCTGCAGGATGCTGATTATGGGAAAAATAAGCAAAAAAAATCGGCCCTTTTTTTTGAAAAATATTTTTCGATTTCTTTCATAATATCTAAAAGAACTGTTTTTGGGGAGGCACTAAATTAAAAAAATCTTAATCTGTTTGTTGGGACTTTTAAATCTGGTTTTTTCAACTTTTTTCTAATAACTAAAATTAGTATTCGAAAATGCAAAACTTTTTTAAAATTTTTCTGCCTTGAAAAAACTTCACGCACAAAAACTACAAACTGTAGATTTTTTATATGTTTTATTTGAGAGTTGTTACGATATATAAAAATTAAAAAATAGAAATTAGTTTCTTAAAAAAAATTAATTTCAAAAAGTTGTCACATTTGGTACAGAATAATGTGATATATAACACAATATTGTCAATTTTTTTATTTAATAGGGAAAAGAAAAACTTTTTGTTTAGTTCATAGTATTTGTTGTTTTTTTTTAATGAGACTGTTAATGTTTTATTAGAGAATTTTTGAAATACATACAAAATTGTATTAAACCTTGATTTGTTTTATGTTATCACTATTATTTCTTTAAATTGTAATAGAATAAAGACAAAAAAAAAGTTATTTCTAAATGTCATCTAAATATTTAAGCAGTCCCAATAAACATGTATCTTAAAAGCTTGGTTTACAAATTACAAGGTGTTAATTTTGTTACAATCCGCAAACTCCTCTTCTATGTGTCATATACTCATACATTACAAAGTTTAGATTATTTTCTAATTAAAATTGCTAGTAAGAATATGGATTTAAATAAATAATAATAAATTTCTTACTTTGAAATGGTATAATATATCGAATTAAAATAAGCAATAAAAAAACTATATCTAAATGCGTATGAGGTCTATCAAAAACAATAAAAAAAGTATATCATTTAAATGCCCTGTACATCTACCTTTTTTGAACACATTTTGTTTAATAATCTTTAATATTTGCAGAATAGGAACAAACAACCTGCATATATTTTGTCTTAAATCCTCCTGATTTTCTAATATGTTTGGTATTTTCACCAGATTTGACCAATTAACATGAGTTCGAGGGGTAAACCCCAATGGGGATATTTGGCGTACTCATACAAGTATTAGGATGATGAATGATACGTGAAGGATATTGGAGGATATCTAAAGGAAGTCCATGGATATCTGGGAAATCCGGGGATGTCATACAATCAATTTAAATGTATCGTTGATAACGCTTTGTGATGTGATATGTAAAAAGTACAAAATTATGTTCTTATTTATGTTTTATATTGTAAAAAAAAAGAAAAAAAAACAAAAATTATGTATACTAAATTTGTCAGAATTGTTTATCTGTTTATGTATATTTATATTGAAATAGCAAGTCCGTAAATATATTATTTCTTTATTTATGTCTGAGGAAGTCCGGGGAAATCTGGGGATGTCTTTAGTTAAGGGAAAGTCTAGTGTAAAAAATTTATTATTTTTCCTAGATGTTCTTTAATTAATTTTGTCTAACTTTCCCATAAACGGCTGTGGTATTGTGGGAATTGGTGTCACCCTGATTGTGATGGCCTTTAGCATGATTTCCAAAGCCTCAGTTCTACTTTGCATTGAAATCACTTCATTCCCAATCTCCACCATTTTCCTATTTTTGTCGTCCTGAATATTCTTCAATTCAACCACTTTTTATTGTCCTCTAGAATTTGCATCAAACAATTTATTTGGCTGCAACTTTGTTCCATCATATTGGATTTTTACTAGTTCAAATCCTTTCTTAAAGTGTTTTTTTTTCCATCTGTTGATGGAATGATCTTTTTTTAGCCAACAGTTATTTTTGGTCCACAAATACAGGGTGAGTTAATTAAAAAAATTGATATTTTGAACATTTTAACTAACTGTAAAATCTAAACTGTTTGAATCAGAGCAAAATGGTTTGCAATTACCTGTCTTAGTTTTTAGTTATCTATTGCCTGAGGCTAATTTCTGGTTTAACCGGAAGTTCAAAATTCTGAACTTATGGTTAAACCGGAAATTAGTCTCATAGATAATTAAGAAATAAGACAGGAAAGTGCAATCTGTTTTGCCCCAATTCAAACAGTTTAGCTTAGCAGTATTTTACCCTTTCTTCTTGATATAACTTCTTCAACACAAATTTCTAATAATCCACTGACTGAATAGCTATAACGCAGCAAAGTTTGTTTCAAATGTTATTTACATCTTCACTACTTAAGTATTATAGTTTAAACTTTAACCCCCGTATTTACTAAAAAGATTTAAAAGTAAGACCAAGTCTAGTTGGCATGGTACTTAAAACTCTTATAACTGGTTAGAATCATTTTTGACATTGTCACTCTTATGTGGTCTGTCACAATCTGACCTGTCTAATTAGTTAATGCTTAGTTAAATGCTTTGTACAACTTGCCATTAGTTCACCAGTGATGTTTCGCTTATGTCACTGTCATTTTGTAATTTTTACATTTAGAAAAATTATTTGATCAATTGTTACTTGTCATTTTAAACCTATAACTGTCAGGTTATACCTGGTCTAAATTTAAACCTGTTTAGTGAATATGGGTATAAGTATTTTTTAAAACTTACCCCTGTATTCCCTAAAAAAGTTTATGAGTTAAACCAGTTCTGGTTGCCATGACAATTGAAACTGTTAGTTCACCAGTTATGTTCTATTTATGTCACTGTCAATTTATAACTGTGACATTTAGAAAAATTATTTGTTTAAAGAACTGCACGCAAAAAATGAAAAAACAGCAACAAGGTCTAGTCAAGTTCAAAGTAAAATGAAAAGCTATCTACGTATTAGAAAAAACTTCCTGCATGTCCGACATCAAAAAAATGTATTGTGTATAGGCAATTTAAATTACATTTCAGTTAAAAATGGGTTCAAAATGGTTCACACGCTGAAGAAATACAAAGATATGAGAACGGTTCACCATTTCAAATTTTGCAGTTACGTAGACATAGGATCAATGCAAGGCGGTAAGGAGCCAAAAATGGTCTAAAATGGACAAATCTACTTCTGTTTTATAACTCTAGTTTTGATTTTTTCATAAAAAATCGAATTTAGCGCCCAAAAATATGTATTTCCCCTAACTAAATCAAATTAAAGCTAATAAATATCTCTTACAGCTTTTACATAATACTGCAGCGGCGGAAGGCATGCAAATGATCTATAACACTGCATGCAGTTCCTCCTTAATCATGGCATATGTCATCTTAAACCTATAATTGTCAAGTTAGACCCAGGAACGTAGACAAGTGGGGTCTGGGGGGCCGCACAATAGGCTCATACAAGCACAATATGTTTAATGAAATAAAATACTCAAACCACAACAACACAAAATATACAAGTAAGAATCCCAAATATAAGCTGACTTACCTAATTAAAACAAAGAAAATATAAACAGTAATAATCGCTGTAACAATCCCGGTCTCTAGTGCTTCATGTGAGCAAACTTTCTCTTGTTTAAGAATAATAAAATTATTTTTGAGAAATAGAATCGGAAATGACAGACTATCAAACTTGGCTATTTTATCAATTGAAAAGTCATTGATAAAAAACATAGATCATCAAAGAGTAATAGATATTTTCGTGGACAATAAGAGAAGAATAAATTTAATTGTATGAATTGTTTTTTTTTTGTATTTTTTAGTCAACGGTTAATATTATTCATGTCTATTTATTATTAGTTTTAGTAATACTTCCACAACTGTACATTAAATAAAAGTGAAAAAAACATGTGTCTTCAAATGTGTTTAATTAAGTTACTTTTGTATAAAATTTATTAATTAATTCAAAAACCTAAAATAAATGTAGAAAATTCATTTAATTTTTTTACTGGCACATATTATCTGTTACAGGATCCATCATTAATGTAAAAAAAATCTTTAGTAGGAAAGTATGCTAGTTTGACACATTAATGACAGACCCTGTATATAGGCCCCTCTAGAACTATTTGTGCCCCCAACTGGCCCGCCCAAAAAGAATTTTCTGACTACGTCCCTGGTTAAACCTAATCTAAATTTAAACCTCTTTAGTGAATATGGGTGTTAAATTTTAACCCAATGAATTAATATGATGTTTAGTTAACTTTTCTATGTTACATTCAAGTTACTGTAATCCTCACATACTTTTTTATATTTTATTTATTTTATCCATAAAACAATAATAAAAAAAATAGTAAAAATAGTTTTGAAATAAACCGAAATAATGATAATAAAACATTATATAATAATTACCTTTATTTATTTATATAGTATTCCAAACCACCTTTTCAAACTATCTTCAATTTCTAGTCTTTTATAGTCATATAATCTATGTAATCAAAGTTTTACACTATAACATGTAATATATAATTTATGTACTTGTATATGTAAGTGTAAATATAAATACCTACTAGCAATTGGACTTGGAAATTTAAAATAAAATACCTTCACTTCTATGTCCCCTATTTTGTTTACTGCTCGAATTATTGGCCTGCCTACCATGGAAGGAAATATATGAGCAGGAAAATTGGAACCGGCATATCCGCATTTGACAAACTAAAAAAAAAATACCCAATATTAATATCAACTCTTCCTGGTAATGTCTTTTTAGTTTAAGTATCATAAAGTCAAATAAAATCAAATCAACAACGTAAGATACTGATTCTATATAAAAAAACTATTATAAAATATTTAATAAATAACATCCAATATCAGAAAGGGGTGGAGAAACATCAAATCTTTAAACAAGTAATGGAAAACGATGTTTTTAATATTTGTGAATTATTCATACTTACTCCGGTGCCATTATCACAAACAATAACTTTTCTACCTTCACTATCCATGTTGTACTAAATGTTCGACAAACATTTAATTAAAATGAACTAAAGAATTTCCTAATACTTTTAAATGATTCATTGGGTTTATAACTATATACCTAAAATTTTATAAAATACCACACCTAAAGTTGACAACTAGATGGACATTGACAGTATGGAAAAACAGTGAGCGCCAACTGTTGAAGGCAAAGGTGAACTAATAAATGCTTATTCGAATATCCTCAATCAAAATATTGAAAATTTAACATGCAGAATTTGGAATTGTCAATTGACTTTTGTGCAATTCTTCTTTTTTGCTCTCCTCTCCTCGTTCTTGTTCTTGGTTTGGTTTGATAGGTACGTCATGGACGGCAAGGCTTGTTGAAATTTATAAAGATATAGCTAAAAGTGCGATGGTATCCCCCAAGACGGTTCTAGGGCTATGTGCAGGCGTCTCCGCCACGCTGTTTATCGGATATTGTATCTATTTTGACAAGAAGCGACATAATGACCCAGATTTCAAGAAGAAATTACGTGAAAGTAAGTTTTAGGTTATGGGAGTTCAGGAACTATAATATATATTTAAAAAAGGGGCTATTACTCTCAGCACCATTCTGTTCTTTTAATTCGCTCCCCAGCAGGTGAGGTATAATAATCGAACAATTGTTTGTTTACTTGTTCTAGACATTTCAATGTTTTATATAATAGACCTTTCACTGTGACTTAATTTTTCATTTTATGTGGTCATTTATAGTATTTTTAAGGTGTATTGAGAGACGTATTTCAATTAGAAAAACGACGTACCTACTAAGTAACCATTTAAGTAATAGAAGTATGTAAAAAAAATGCAATAATTTTGAATTTCACATGGGAGAAGAATGTATTCTGATCTTCAAACATATCATTGTTTGAAGATTCTGATAAATTCAAATATTCCTTTTTTAACGTCATAATAATTTTATTATAGGGCGAAGAGCTCAGAAAGCTGCTGCCTCCTCAGGTAAACGCTGCAAAACTGTATTCCCAGACATGAAAGATCATGAAGCTGTTCAAAGATTTTTCCTTCAAGAAATCCAACTTGGAGAGGAATTACTGGCTGCAGGTGACCTTGAAAATGGAGTTGACCATTTGGGTAATGCTGTTGCTGTATGTGGACAACCAAATGACCTTTTACAGGTAATATTTACTGAATATTGTAATATGGCAAAAAATTTCAAACATCTAGTTTAATATTGGTATTATAAAGCTCAAATGGAGTTCACAAAACTGTTAATATTGACTTCTTAAAAGCTAATATTGGAGCACGGCTTGTAATGTCAATGCAAAATATTATCCTTTTGCTGACTCATTTATGAATATGTTTTTGATGATGTTTCATTCTTGAATTATTCAACACCAAAATCTATACTATTTCTTCCCTTTTCCCCTAAATATTTTGTCAAATTTCTATTGTACTTTTTATTGATTTATTACAGAATATGCCAACATTTTAATATATCATTTTAAAACAAAAAAATCTTTGTGAAAAGAGCGGAGAAATAGAGGAATTAAAAAATAGATTTATTATAGAATTATAGAATTTACTATTTTACTAATCGTTAAATTTGGCCTGGGTAAGCTTCAGTGACATTTTTTTTCTCTTTTTTTTTTTCTTAATTTGAAAAGACTATATTAAAGACATTTTTTTTTAATCTGCTATGCAACTTTTTATATTAATTGGCACGTAAATGAAAAAGGAGGAACTCTCAGCCAATTTTTTTCTGATTACAGCAAATAAAGGGAAAAGAATAATAAACATAAAGAAAAATAATAAACACTCTAGTAAATAAATTTACATCATGAATAATGTTTAAGTAAAAATATATTAGTAGTCTGAGAGGTGTTTTTTACAGGTTCTTCAACAAACCTTACAGCCTGAAGTATTTCATTTACTTATCAAAAGGCTACCTGCAGTGGCCCCACGACTGATGAAAGCACAAAGTAACAATGCCTCTTTACAAGAAGATGATGTGGAGTGATCGAATCGCCCTTATAGCATTTAGTATCAAGGTGTTTTAGTGAAAAATGATGGTACATAAATATTTTGTAAAAATCTTTTGGCAATAAATTATTTAGGGAAATTGTTAGAAAAGGTTAAATATTAATGTAATATTATTTAGATAAATTTCAGAGACCAGCTGATTTGAAATGTATACACTATAAGTGTGAACTGAACAAAAAAAATGGTAGCTATAAAAACTGGTATGAAATGACTTCTGAGTTTCATATATTTTTGTGTACAAACATGAGTAATTTGCATAATTTATAGTGTCATAAATTATTTAGAATTATTAGTGTTTTTATAGAAAACTGTCATTTTTTTACTAAAAAAATGTCCTTGCTTTAGTCTTGTTGGATAAAATGTATGTAGGACACATGTTATGAAGATACTATTTTTGAGTAATAAAAAGAGAAACTGTTCCATGTACAATATTGGTCATTCGTTTTTATATTGTCTTATGTTTCATCTAAATAAAGTACTATAACTGAAACTGCCTGTTATTTAAAATTTGGTATTTTTACACTTTAGTTGTTTCTATTAACATACAGTCAAAATAACCTAAGTATGGTGCAGGTCAGTATATAAGAAATGAGTCTGTAAATGTATATAAAGTACATATAGGCTTTATATACATTATAGCCATACCCTGGCTATCCCCCTGTCCCACTTGCTGCTACATTACATTGTATGTTAAAATAATATTACTTTCATAATATATGTATATGTATATATATATATATATATATATATATATATATATATATATATATATATATATATATATATATATATATATAAAGGGTGCCCCAAACTCATTGGCCTATTAGAAGTATCTGGAGAACCAATAAATAGATTATTTCAAAAATTTGGCTCTGGCCATAGCAGTTCTTAAACTCTATTTTTAAAATATTTTAAATCATGTAGTGTTGCCGCTTCTCCCTTAAACCTGTGGCAACATCGGTTTTCTAAATGAAATACCCTGTGTATTATTATATTTTTGTATTGTCCTGACCATTCTAAACACTTTTTGTGCTACATTTCCTATATCTAAATTCAACTGTTTTCGAGACAAAGTCTCTTGAAAATTTATATTTTTGGCCCTTTGATGCTCTGTAACTCCCAAAGGACTTAACTGTAAGAAAAGGGATTTCAGTTTCCTATCCCAGTTTTTAATTTTTTATTTCCCCACACCAATTTCTAGATTGACAGGAGGTGTCAAAATTTGACATTTCCTGTCAAAGTAGAAATTGATGTCAGGTGATCGATAACTTAAAACCAAGATAGGAAAGTGCAATTCATTATGTTACAGGTTAAGTCGTTTGGGAGTTACAGAGTTTCAAAGAGTCAAAAATGTCAATTTTCAAGCGCCATTTTCTCGAAAATAGTTGAATTTAGGTATAGAAAACAACACAAAAAGTGTTTGGAATATTCAGGACAATACAAAAATTCAATAATATACATGGCATTCCATTTAGAAAACGGATATTGCCACCCGTTGAAGAAAGAAGCGGCAACACCGCAAAATTTAAATTATTTTAAAAAGAGAGTTTGTGTTCATCTATGGCTAGAGCCAAATTTTCAAAGTATCTATTCATTGGTTTTCCAGATTCTTCTAAAAGGACACTGAGTTTGGGGCACCCTGTATGTATCCTCCTTCAGTATTCCTCCTTTTAGGAGGAAAACTGAAGTGTGACCCAATTTCGATCAGTACATAGTCATTCAATAACACATACTATCTTTTCAAACATTTTTATTGGGCGCCATTTTGTTCGGTCATATTGCATACCTACCAATATTTTACCAGTTCCTGCCTATGACACACTTGATTTTTAGGCATAATTTAAAATTACACTGACACACACACCACCATTTTGTTACGTCATGTAGAATTTGTACTAGTTTATCCCTATATGATATATAATTTTTTGCAAAATTTGTCAAATAAGATTTTCTTTGCGTTGATGTTTTAATAAATTTATTTGGCCGTCATTTTTTTGACCATTTTGAATTCGTACCAGCTTATCTGTACTAGCGAATCCCCGTGAATTCGTTCGCGTATGGCAATAACGAAAGTGTTATAAAGAGGTACTTAAATCGCCTTATTTAAATATCTCATTATAAATCACGTTTTTTGTTACATTTTGTTTCAATTTTTGTCAACAGAGGCTTAAGAGACTTTTGTTTATAAATTATTTCCGATTTTTTTGGAACATCCTGTATAAATTAACCGTTTTTTAAATAAAAAATATTGTAATATTTAAGGGGATTGTATGCCAGCGTGTTTCAAAAAATAATAGAGAGTCTATTCGGACTCGAGAAAGAAAGTTTCGATAATACCAAATGTGATTTTGGCGAAACATGAGCAAAACTGTTGTTTTCAGAACGACACCCGGAATGAAAATACATCATATTTTTCCAACCGTCAAGAACTAAGAATCATATATATATATATATATATATATATATATATATATATATATATATATATATATATATATATATATATATATACATATATATTTTTTTTTGTTAATTTCATCAGGGTCTGCCCTTAGTTTTTCTAATCGATCTAAATTAGGCGTCATTCGTTAATGCGTTTTTGTAAATATTCGCTTATCTTTGTTTTAGGTCAATCGAGTAAGTAGTAAAACTCAAACCAGGTATCTACATTAGTGCTTTATATTGGTGTTGCTGAATAATTTCGATATTGCCTGCTGAATTTTAGAAATAATCCCTTATTTTGATTACTAAATCAAATGTTATTCTACATGGTATGAAACCATAGATCTTATTACACTTTTACTTTTGTTGTTATTTTGAACATAAATATATTTTGTTATAATCAGTAAAATTATATTTATTTTTTTTAATTAAGTTGTTTCAATATCTCAAAAAAGAAGCATGATGATTTCAAATGATTAACATAAATGCTGCTATGCGCATGTTGATATCATTTTTAGTTTTCGAAATATTTTGTTTTAAACTTACCGTTTTTTTAGCATTACTTGATACCACGTTAAATATAAGCGAATATTTCCAAAATTCAGCAGGCAGTAACGAAATTATTCAAGAATATAAAACACACCTAGTTTGCAATGACTAGAAGAACTTTGGGGGCTGCCCTTAAAAATTAAAAAAAAAAACAATATTTGCCAAACTAAGAAAGTACTAATGAAACCAAATAAAGCACTAAGAGACACGGACGAAGCATACTTTGGGGCTAATTTTATGGACCTGTTAAAATATCAGCTACTGAATATGCCAATTTTCATTTGTCTTAATTGGTATAAAAAATAAGGGGGGGGGTATCAAACAGCCGCAATGTACGCAAAAATGGTATAAAGTCAAAAGTCATTTTGGAGCATTCATCTTGACATGTACAAAAAAATAATAGAACGTCGCGCAATTTTCGGTAGTTTTTTATTAGTCTTCGAGGTCTGGTGCGCTCCTCCAAACTCAAACCCAACGAGACATCACTATTATTCACCGCACGTCAATGTTTTTCATCTCAGAAGATGAGGTTTTCAAATATCTGCAAGTT
This sequence comes from Kuschelorhynchus macadamiae, assembly GCA_030620095.1. NCBI lineage: Eukaryota > Metazoa > Arthropoda > Insecta > Coleoptera > Curculionidae > Kuschelorhynchus > Kuschelorhynchus macadamiae. Next base: position 285,243 of record JAUTXW010002586.1, read on the forward strand.
TTAGAAAAACCATTTTTTATAGGACTTACCCATTTTAATTTAGAAGAGAAAAATCAGTTTTCGGCACTTTGGGAAAATGTTTATATAATTTCCGCAATTATTTTTTAATGTATTTTTGTAAAATAACATTATTTAGATGCACTTAAACAATTCGCACAGTCACGTTCCTTACTTGCGTTTATGAAAAAAAATCCTATTATATTTAATTTTTTCCTCGCTTCCCAGCCTTGATGGAAGATGGCAGGATATGTAACTAGGGATGCCACGAATACTCGGTCTATTCGGCGGAATTTGAATATCCGGCTACTTTTCTCGAATTTAGCCGAATATTCTGTTTTTGGCCGGATACTAAAATATTCGGCCGAAGGAGAATAACGGTATTAATTGAACATATAAATAAAATCCAGTGCTTGTCCTTTTAATAATACTTTATTTTAAATAGATCAAATTCAAAAAATGCGCTCCTAAAATGACAAACAAACAAAATTAAGTCTAAAAGTAAACATTTAAATAATGGTTATACCTACCATAAATCAAACTAGATTTGTTTAATATTTAAAATCAATCAACGGAATATTATGATGTAAATATATTTAACATTTTCTTTTGAGAAAGTTGGTTCCGTTTTTCCTCAAAGAGGTTATTCGCCCCCGAAAAATGTTGAGAATATTGTGGTTGTTGACGCGGATAAAAGCTTATACACATATTTTGATAATATAGGAGTCTTTCTTGTTATGTTTCTACTTCGAATAGGGACAGTGTTTTCTTTCAGTTAATTATATTTTTTAACGTCGTTGATGGTTCCAGTCTCTTCTGAAGAATAAGAAATAGAAGCAACTCTTGCTACTATGTGGGATATAGTTTGAGTTTTTTTTCCTTAAAGCGACTAAGTGGTTCATCATCCAGATTTACAGTAGACTCAATAGAAACATTGGTGCTGCAATGTCTGTTCGCGTTTCTGATTTTATTATTCTGATAAATTTAGAGTTTATGTAATCTTGTTGTTGTTAAAGAAACTGCACTTGTATCTAAAATAATGGCAAAAGTAAAGTCATCATTTAGTTCTATATCTGAAAACATGTTCTTTAAATTATCTTTTAATATTTCTCACATTATATACAAGTTTGGTTCTTTTATTTCTAAAAGTAAAGTATTTAATGAAACTATTATTGAAATAACCTCTGAAATTCCACACATTGATGAACTGTTTAGTGATTTCCTCAAAAGGCTTAAGCAAACTCAGCAAATGTTCAACTAAAAACCACTGATGTGATGAAAGTGATGCTATATTCATATTTTCAGCTGTCAATAAGGTAAGAAGCCTTTTTAGCTCGTTCAGTCTGTCTAGTTATAATAGGAAGAGTTCCATCGGGTTGGAACATCCTGGACAACAGGAATATTAAACCCTTTTTGCTGCATTCCTATTTTTTCTCTCGAAGGGTGATGAATGATGTAAATGTGTTGCGATATTTCTGCCAGCAGTAATTGTCTCAATCACAGTCTTCTGACATTTTATATAATCTAATACAACCCAGTGGCGGATCGCGGGTGAAAAAGTAAGTGAAGTGCAAATAAAGCAAGAAAATATCGCAATAATTTTTTTTCCAGAATTTTTTTTATATGTGGAAGGGGTAGAGTATTTATTACCTAAATTTTGTATACTAAATCAATTCTCTTATCCTTCATAGCAGCAAATTTATTTATAACATCCTCATAAAATGGATGAGTTGCCCTAATCTCCTTCAGAAATTCCTTTTGAATTGAAATATTGCCTAGAGAAGTAAGTCTTTCTTGAGATAATGTTTCTTAAATAAGTTTTTACACGTTTGAGGCAAGAAAAACTTCTTTCCACTGAAGCACTTGACGGTATTGTCAAAATAAGGGAAAACACTTTATATGCTTTGGTTAAAATATCTTTATTTTCATTAATTTTTTTCACTAGCTCTTGCAGCGATATATTCCAATTACTGTCATTGGCAAAAATAAGACCAAACTCATATTAAGTCGTTAACTTTTTGAAAATATTTCCCCATATAACTGTAACAACTTTTCAAACGGGCCACTCGGAAAATTTAAACTATGTTCGGAAAATTTAGCAGTATCTGCCAAACATAAAAATGTAAGTTTTTCACAGTCTCGAAAGTTTAGTGTCATTTCAATTAAAATATGGTCCAATATTTCATAAAAAAGGTTCTATACTTAGCCCTAATTTCTTCAGGTGAAAGCTTAGCAAGCTCACGTTTGTAATGATTTATTTCTGTAATAGAATTTGCTTTATCAAACATGGTATTAAAAAATGTTCATTTCTTTTTTTACAGAGCGCCTCAGGACAGCGTTTTATATTGGATATGCAAAAATGAATGTCAAGCGATTTTTTTTGAAGAACGCAAATAGTATGTCCGTGATTGAAAAAATGTCATTAAACACTAATGCCAGAAACGTGAATTCAAAATCGTCCATCTTCGGATTGATTTTTCATCAGATTTGTCACAGTTTGTAATAAATTCAAAGACGTCTTTTATTTATTCCAGTCTTGACCAATCACATTTACTAACTTCGAATTTGAAGACCGACGAGTTTCTGTAATTGTTGGTATACGCCTCGTAAATACAGTTGTAAGAGCATACGCTCGTTTGGCCGAGTGATGAAAAAATGAGGGAATACCACTAAGACTTGCAAAAAAAATTCGACATTTAGAAATATTTTTAAACTTTGCTACATCATAAAGTTAAGACGATGCGCAAGACAATGGACAAATACAGCCTGCGGCGCTTTTTCGTAACATTGCCCTATTAATTTATGTTTATAGTCAAATTGGTCCAAAATTTGATCTAATAGAGAATATAAATTCTCCGTCGTTCTATCGGAGTTGACATTATAAAATCCTAAGAATCTCTCGACTACTGAACCTTCTGAATTAACGTATCTTAAAATTAAGGAGCACTGGGAGGTTTGCGTAATATCAGTGGTGTCATCCACTTGCACAGAAAAAAACTGTGTGTTCATTATTTCATGATAATTTAAATAATCAGAATAGTTTTCGTGATGATCTTTTAGTTCTTGGGAACTTCTCGATATTAATAAACCTAAAAGCTTTTTAAAATTCCCCCTATTTATTGACTCCCTGCTCTCATCATAGCCGCGAAAGACTAACTCTTGTTTTGCAAGGTACAAAACTGCGTCAATTACCAAAGCACATAAATAGTCTATTTAATCAGACGTTTTCGTTAAAATATATTTTATATAGTTTAGCATTTTCTTTTAAAGCGTCAGCTATAGTGCTTTGATTTTTTTACAAGTGTTTTTAGCATTAATTCGCATTTTAAATGCTCTGCCGAGTTTTCATGTTTATGTAAACACCTTCATTATATATAACATACCTGCAAATCCTTCCTTATTCCACACTGAATATTTATTGAAAACAATTTTTGTAATATTTGACTACTACATAACCATTTGTACACCGAAAACCAGGATGACGATTAAAACTCTGATCTTGTTCCTTCCATCGATTAAATGGAGTTTCCAACAAAATGCAAACCACATCCGTGATCGGATTCATCAATAATGTAAATTAATAAACCCGACCCCAAATAAAGTTGTAACAACACCATAAATCAATATAACACAAAATAGTCAAGCAAACTGCAAAGTAACCGGTTGCATCGAAATCCGCGAAAATAAAAATAAAAACAACCACCCCAAACCGAACGACACGTGGGTGTAGTGTACTGCGTTAGCAATTGACCGAGAGCGTTGTATGGCACTGGTTAACATTATTCTTCCATGCGCTCGACGTCATCGCCAACGCGTTGTCATGGCACCGTAGTAGGAAAATCGTAAACTAAACATAGCACCTCCAGCAAAGTCGAAGCGGTTTGCGCCACTGCTATAGTTGTTATAATAAAGTTCGATTGGTCAAGTAAAATATTTATTCGAGATGTACAGTTTATTTTTTGCCAATTAGGTGAATAAGTGAATGTAAAAACTTAAATTTTAAGAGATATATAATAAATATAGTTAAATGTTTGTTTGTTTGTTTATTTTTCCTGGTGAATAGCACTTCATCTACTTCACCTGAATAGCCGCCACTGAATTACAACCAACTGTAGGGAATGAATGAAACACGATTCATGATTGAAGTTCATAATTCCCCCACTTTTTTAAAGTTAGTCCCCGAATCTCGAAGCAACAAGTGTATATTACTAAGAGATATTTCAGTTTCTTGATGTAACTCAATTAACATATTGCTAATATATTTTCCCCTGTATGACTACTTTCAAACAGCCTAATGCCTATCACTGATGCTTTTTCTCAAAATCTTTAATAGGCCAGAGAGCAGTTAAACTAATATAACTATGATAACTTACAATAAATGTCACATCCTGAATATACCAAATTAAACTACCTATAACACGTAATGCATTCTACCTCTATCTTCAACCACTGTAAATAGCTAATTATCTAAGGCAATAATTTTTCCTATTGCCCTCTGAATTTCTAAGGATTTTCGATTGTTCATATCCCATTTTTTGGCAAATTGGCTTGATACTGTAACCTGCTTCAATGCTTTATGTCCGCTCTGCGTATTACTTTCTTCAATTTCTGTTTGCATTAAACGTGAATGTTTATATTTAATATGATGACATAAACTTGTAGTAGTTACTTTCTTTCTCACACCGCGAAATATTTCTTTATTGCAACTATTTGTATATTTCTTTCCTTTCATCGGTAACAAAATATTTCCAGATTTTGCTCGACATTTTAATATGCCTTTATCCATACTTCCCCGACGTGAAACAACTGTGCCGACCAGTGGCGGCGGCTAAGATCAGGGTGAGTACCCGGATTAAATCATAGTTTTGTTGTTTTTTATAATGCCAGATATTATTCGGCCGAATACTTGACCCGCCCGGATATTACTTTGCCGAATATTCGGTTTTGGCCGAATATGGCGACATCAGTAGTATGTAATTCTAAAATCAGAAGAATTGAATACATGCAAATACATTTTCGGGTTCCGTTTATTGGTATAAAAGGTAAAACGCACTCGTGCCTTTTTGTAATAAACATTTATTTTTATTTACAAATTTGAAATTACAAGATAACATTTATTATTATATGTCTGACAGTATCTCTATCTATTCGATTTTTATATGTGCAAAAATGGAATTTTTTGACCTCAACAAAAAACCATAATTTTTAAAGTACCATAGTTTTTAGCGCTTGCAAAGACATATAATTTATGATTTGTTATAGTTTTCTTGTTTTTTTTTTTCGGAAAAACCTATCATATCTTAAAATCATATTAACTTTTATTATAGGAGAAAGGCCTTTTTGAATATTCCAAATATCTAATAAAGAAACGGAAAGATTTCTTTATATCATAATTATTTAATACACCTCGCATTTCACAAAACAAGTAAACTATTTCAAGCGCCATCTGTATTTTAGGCCCTGTTGTACAATGTCAATTTAAATTAAGTTTTACATGGCTGGTAGTTGAGTCTAGACCTATTAAATATATTGCATTTCGTTTTGTTGAGCCTTATCACAGCTTGACGTCACGTGGGCTTATACAACGGAGCCTTAATTATTTTATGCAATACCTTAAACATCCTCAGATTAAACATTTTGTTGAAAGTCACTCGATCGTTTACTTTCAGAAAATTTGTTCATAATGTATATTGTACCATAATTTTTTTTAATGTTACAAATAACATCTCAAATAGTTTAGCTTAGCGATTTGAGTATGTAGTAATTGAAATATCTGAAATTAGTTCAGAAATGTCCATATAATAATGCAGAATCTTCGTTTTGAAAAATACAGAAAGTTTAAATAAGTTTGATCTGGAAAGTACCCTGTTTTGAAAGCAAATTAAGGGTGGGAATTACGTCTTATCAGGTTTATGCACAAAATGTAGTAAATATATTACATTTGATGTAGGAGTAGATTGTTTTATACTATTATATAAATTATATACAAACTCAGTACAGATCTATGATATATAAAACATTTTTATGTACTGTATGATATCGTCTTTTAAGTCGGATAATGGATTCATCCAAAAATTGGACAATCTCCAATCCTGGTAACAGAAGAAACACTTTCTTATTTGGATGGTTTACACAGGGCTCTTCAAAGAAGCGGAACCCCCTTTATCTCTTAAACTTTTTAAATTAGAAACAAACTTTATTAAAAACTTAAATACAGTATAAAGAGCAATGATTTTTTTACACTATATCTGTAAAATATAGCTTATTTTCAGCTTAAAAACATTCGCTTTTAACTTTTGTCTTGAATAGCTTAAAAGATAGAGGATCTCGCTTCCTTGGCTAGCCCTGTATACCCCTTCTGAACTTTAGATTCTGAACATTCACTAAATATTTGATGGCAGTCATACTTTCTTTAAGTATTTCTATATAGTGTTTCATGATTGCACCTTTTTACCTTGTTCAAAAATAGAGAAGCATCTAATTCTTATTATGCAGAGAAGTGGCAGGAAGCGGGCAGGTGGGAAAAATTATTATTTTCTCCGAAAATATCCTTTTTGAAAAAAGTTCCCCTATGATAAACTACTTTGACTTTTTAAAATTGTCAATTTCGGAAACAGCTCAATTAACGAACGTAAGAATTAAGGTAAACATGTTTTGGGACGAGACTCAGCTTTTGTATAAATTAATATTGAACATGACAAAAATAACTAAAATGCATTTTGACCATTTTCAGCTCTAATTTTAAGTATTTTAATTTTAGTGTCTCAGAAACTTTAATTGGCATACACTATACATCTCAACTGAAATTCAAATATTTAAAAAGTAATTTTTTTTATGCAACTTTTAACAAAAATCAAATTTTATGAGACATCAATACTAAAATGGTTTCCCCCTGTCACTGTGTTACTAAGAATAAAAATAAATAAATAAAAGAGTTCGTTTTTTTTCTGTCATGACACTAGAAAAATACCACTTTACCAATATTTATTAATTTCCCTAACATATTTTCCATTATTTTTTTTAGCAAAGGTATCATCGTATTTGCCTTCAATACTCTATGACACTACTCAATGACTCTAGCAAACAAAGGTTTCTTTTTAATATTAGGGAAGTTAATTTAGTTTCAATTCGGAATATATGCATTTCCAGGTAGATTGTTTTCAACAGTTTTTGTTCAAATCACTATAAAAACATTATTATTGAAAGTAATAGATGTTGAGCGAGAGTGAAAAATCTACCAAAAGATAAAGAAAATAAAAACCAAACACCTGATGACTAGTAAAAACAACTTTCAGTTATGAAGATGATGGGTAAATCGATCATAAAGTTCTTTTTATTGCCTTTCTCGTGTCTAGAGTACTATTCAGTTACGATCTAACCATTTTAATTTTTGTCGGGGTTGTATTTTCCTCTATCTAAAATTCAACCATTGTCCACCATTCCCAACATCAATAGTTAATTTATACAATTGATGTAAGCATTATTTATATTTGTCGCGTTTATTTAAATACAGTTAATATTTATGCAGTTTTAGAGAGAACAAAGTACAAACTCAATATTATCCAACAAATTAAACGGCGTATTCCCAACTGGATAGTACGGAGATATAGAAGCTTTTGTAGAAACTGTATTGATTCTGATCAACCTTATTTTAAACAAATACATTTTATCAAATTGTGAATGAAAACACTATCCAACGGTAACTGGTCACGGCTGACCTTACATTAGCAAGTATTGTTAGTATCATACGCCAAAACAAGACATTATATACATTTTCGTTACATACCCATCTTAGATTTTTTTGGCAGTACCTAGTAGTGTTTTAGGCTTAAGATCTCTTACACCTGATTACTGATTTACATTCAATATTATATACAATTCAATACAAACATGACATTATGTAGTAGTAAAATACCATTTATACATTTATAGAACCTTTTTTTATTAAAGATAATAGTTAAAAATTAACAAGGTGTAAGGACCTTAAAATTGATTGATAATTTCATAAATACGAGAAAATATTATTTAACAAATTAGCTAGAACTTTAACTGATCCCTAACAATGTTACATAATAAATATTTTTTATTATCAACAGTAGTACATAAAGCCATAACAGTAATTTTATGTCGAAATTGAATAATCTATGAGTAAAATTGTAAATCCGCACATCGATCTTGGTTATGTCATTGAATAGGTATAGATTAACTTCTTTAATGAAACAATTGTTTAATCAAATTTTGAAAAATATTCCAAGCAATATAGTGTACTACGTTGACCTTTAATTTAATACGCTTAATCACCACTATTTCATTAGAAATTGTTTAGTACTTAATTTTAACGTCTTGGAAAAAATCAGCGTTTAAAACTCCCGTAAAGAAACCAAAAAATGAAAAATTCATAAAATATATATTTTTAGTATATAAAATAAAAAAATAGCATAAAAAAATGCTAAAAGCAATATTCTTTAAAATCCAGCCATACGAAATTATTAATTTGTCCGTGTTTTCAGAGTCTACGAACATGTCCAAACCAACTTCGGCGCTCTCATCATACCTATAATCTTCAAAGACGTTTTGTTATAAACTTTCTTAGTTTTTCATATATGAATTTACGGAGTTTTAAATATAATTTCTTGTACCATTTTGGCATTAAAAAGAGAAATAAGGCTAGCTTACCCATGAACATATTTAATATTTTTATATTTTCTATGCACCCGTATAATGAAATCGAAAATTTGCAACGTAGATAGTATTTTTTTAACAAGCAGAAAAAAACTTTTATAAGAGCTTGTTTTCGAAACATAATATTTTATCCTCTTTTCAGCTCTACTCGCGAAGATACCGTGTAAATAAAATAAAATGATCATTATATTATTCCAAATGCAATCGGATTTTCTCCAAAAAAAAATCTGAATGCTGTTTTTTAAATTCTAATATTACATAACCCTTTATTAACCTACAGTTTACTTGGAAAGTATAATGACAAGCACCGTTAAGTGATTGAACATAACTGCCCGATTATATAAAAATAACCGAAAATAGGACAAAGGTAAAAGTCAGTCACAAAAGTTGCAAAAAAAAGATATTCATTCAGATGTTCCTGAAAAGAAACCCCTTTAAGCTGGAATATAAACATTATTTCTTCTTGAAATGTAGCACACTTTATTACCTGTTTCATATAATCGAAAATAGTTTTTTGAAAACTGACATTTATACAATTTTAGGCAGGTAGTAGTTACTGTAACAATAGAAGGATATCAATTTATTTATTATATTAAATATACAAAGTATAAAAACTATGAATATTTTGAGATTTTTTTTCGATTAATCTGAATAATCAAAATTTAAGGATTCATTGAAAAGAATTGAAAAAAGATTCTTTCGTATAACAACTAGGTAATTAACTTGTTTTATGAAATATTTTCTCGCAAAATCGAGATTTTTGTCATTTGAAAAGTAAATATTTAATTAATGTCTTAGTCGACATTGTTGCAATTTAACTCGATATATATTAAGTGATAGATTTAACGTCTAATAAAGTTATCAGTTTATCGAATGACTGAAAAATCGATTTACGAATATATCGATTTTTAAAACAAAAGGTAATCGAATAATCGATTATTTAACGATTATATTACCTGACCCTTTTGTAATGATAAGGTCTAGAGAATCTGTATATCATTTTTTAATGATTTTTCACATCTGCTCCTTAGGGACAATTTGTTAGCATATTCTTGTGAGTTTTCGAACGCAGAATAAACTGCATCGGAGATATTCTCCTAGCTCTTTTTTTTTCGATCTATCAAAATTGTTTTTTTCAATATTTTTCAACTGCATCTTCGCTTCAACTAGGTGCCCCTTGAGATTACTCCTGGTGTCACAAGATGACCTTTTCTTTCGAGCTACACCTTAATTAATAGAAATTGTTCCTCTCCAAATATTTATTTAGGCTCCGTTACATTCACAAATTTTTCCCATTTTTAAATGGGAAATATTTCCCCCTATTTTGGGGATGAATAATAGTGGTAAAGATTATACTCAACCACCTTTTCCATTTGAACTTTTTCTTCAAAATGGTGCCAAGCCGCCATCTTGAAATGTTCAATCCCGAAACATACACAAGTATTTAGATTACTATTCATGTATTACCTTGACTTGTAAAAATAAGGGCAGGTGAGAATTTATATTTTTATTATTAAATATCCCAAAAATTTGAGTGCACATTTTAGAAGGGTTCTCTTTAAGTATGAATGTTTAAGATATCTGCTTCAATTTGCTCTTTTTTAAATTCTGTAATTTTATTCATTCTCTTAAAAAATATTTATCAGATAAAAACCTGTTTTACTAAGTATTTCCTTAAGCATCGTGAGCATCAGCTCAAATGGAAAATCAAAATTACTTTAATTTATATTACTATAAACGCAAAAACCGGTTTGTTGTTTAAAATGAGCAAAACAAATTTAGTTTTAAGAGCGCTATTACTTAAAATGCTTTTCAAATGCAGTTCTGATCTATTAAAAAAAATTATTTCTAGCATAGGTCAGGTCAGTTTTAACGACTTTTAGTCGGACTTTTAATACCTAAAGACTTTTTTGTGAGATTATTGAAACATAAATAAAACTTAACTACTAGTTTAATAAATTAGATAGAGGACAACTGATTAAAGATTAGGTGCAAACAGTAAAATTCAGAGTCGCAAAATGCTTCAATATAATGTTGCATTGGCAAAAGATTTAATTTAATGTATGTACATAACAGAGACTCTAAAGAACTACATATATATGTTTTATTCAAAAAACATTAATAAAAATAAAAAAATAATTTCTTGATATCCTTCTATTAGGAATAAAAGATGACAGAGATGTAACATATGGTTTACAACTTTCAAAATTAGTAAAATACTATGAGTTGAGCACTAATATAGTGTCCATTTATACAATTTATTATTTGTTTGGACACACTTTTGCTATAAAACTTTATCAGTTTTTAAACTAAGAAGTTTATACCGTAATGTGAAATACGTGTATATGAAAGAAAATTAACATTCTTAAGTGCTTGTGTACAAAGTCCCATATACATAATATATGTCATATTTCAGAATTCACACACATAACAGAAATGTATAATATTTCACCACAAGTGATTAAAACCTTTAAGTAAACTACACAAAATACAGTTAGACAGTTTGGAAAAAGTTGTTTTCTTAACAAATGCGTGACGTTTATTTTCTTACATGTGTGAGGGATACTACTTTTCCCAGGACTTGTTTTTATTATGATAAGTACTTTTTTATAAACCACAATATTTTAACAAACTATGAATATACACAGTCTTACCTGCATAAAAATACTGGGGCTAATATTAGTGATTTAAGAGGAAACTAATATGACATTAACACTAAGTAACTAGGGAAACTCAATAAAAATATTTAATGCCAAATTTAGTGTGCTATGTAGTATTTCTTTAAATGAAAGCCCCACACTTGAGTTCATTTTTAGATATCAGCATTCAAAATATAATTAGAAGATAATTCCAAATTTAGAGTAATTAACTTAAATAATACTACTTTTTCATCCGCTCTGTATTCTAACAGCCCTGATGGTGTTTTCCGCACCTTTAAAATTCTAAAACCTCCTACGCACGGATCACGATAAAAATAAAAAAGTTGATACTATAGATGGTTATCCTGTCCATATACATTTTTTGGAATACCCTGTATTCAAATTAAAAAAAAACAAGATTTAGGAACTGCTGTTTTTGTCTAAAATGATTTGTCAAAGTTCCAACATGCATGCTGTGTCATGCTAAAAAACAGTTATAGGCATTTTAGTCACTAAGAAGACAACTTGTATACTCTTTAACACTTCGCGAATCAGTTTTCCCTTCAATTCTTAATATCCTTGATTATGTCCAAAGAAGAGCTGTTCGCCTGATTGATGATCCAAACATAAGAAAGCTTGCATCACTAGAGCATTGTCGAACTGTGAGAGATCTGTTTCTATTTTACAGCAACCATGGATTCTGCTCTGATCAATTATCATCCATTATGCCCTCCTTAGTCATTCCTACGAGCATCGACTCCCCCTTTGTTCGCTCCTTTATTCCCAGAGTATTCCGACTATAGAACTAATAAAACTAGAGAAAAAATATTAAAACCGATTTGACTTATTCCATATTTCTACAAACTTAAACGTTTAATATTTAGACTGGTTTCCATTCAAAAAGGCCGTAAAATGTGCTGGAACAAATGTATCATATGTACTCAACTAATCTTAAATTAAGGGAGTATTAGATCGTTCATTTTACTATCCGCAATGCGTACCAGAAAATGAATCTACCGCTCCCAGTACAGGAAATAAAACACAGGCACCAAAATAAGTGTAGTAAGTGGCTACTTCCCTCATGCTAGCAGAAAAATTATTTCACCTATATGAGTTTTATAAGACATGAGATAGAAGTATTGCCAACCTGAAATATGACATACTGTGTAGAAGCCTCCAATAGACAATTTTCATAAGAATTTAAATCTGTCCATAGGTATACACAACAGTCAAACAAAGACGGTGTATGCCTTAGCAACAAAATCATTTTAACTACTGTTTAATTCTTATCATTAAAATCACAGTCATTTGTAAAACAATAAAAGTTTTAAAATAAATATACCTAGTAATATAATATTTTCACATTATTCAATAGCTTATAAGATAATTACAGTAATTATCCATTTTCATAAGAGTTTTGTTAGGTAACAAGTATAGAGATATTCTGAATTACTGCCTGCCTTGAAAAAGAAGTAATAAATAAATAAATAAACTGTCAAAAACTCTTCTGACATGCTTGGCTTCTTTCAATCTTTCTAAAAACAAATTGGTAGAGAAAAAACTTTATATCTACTTCAAAGTATATTTTTTATAAGAGGTAAATTCTAAATTAAAATCATTATTATTAATGATTCAGTTATTTAATATTACTGTCTTTAAGTTTTATAGCTTTTTAGGAAATATAGACCACCTTTATTAATAACATTAATACTGAATATCTTAATTCGATAAAAAATTAAGAATTTATAGTTAAAAAAAAGAAATTCAATAATTGCCCAAAAAGAAAGTTTACACCTTCAGATGCGACAAAAGATTGACTGGTTTCGAAGATATTGAAACTAAATTTTGGTAGTTTAAATATTGTATTTTTGACGTTTCCGGCATTGCCATACCTAATTCAACTGTTTTTGAGAATCAAAATCGTCAGTTTGGTCGTTTTAGAACCCTCTATTGCCAAACGGTTAAACTTGAAACAAACTAACTTGTACTTTTCTGTCTTAACTTTCTAAAATCCATTATCTGACGTTAACTTCAGTTTTAGACAGAAATGTCACCATTCGGGTCCAACGAAAGACGCCATTTTTACGAAAACAGTTGAATTTTGGGTTACGGTATACAACATATAACATAAAATTTGATTAAAACTTAAAGCAGAACCTAAAAATGTAGTATTATATAGCCTATCCCGTTTAAGAATCAAAAGTTAGTATCAAAAAAACCTAAATTTAAACAAGATATAATAACCCCAGTAATAGTAAGTAAAGTAAAAAAAAATACATTTTGCTATAATTAAAACTCCCAAAAATATCAGTTCAATATCTTCAAAAAAAAAAAGTTATAATAAGAGTGAGCTACTCTTTCTGGCACACAGCATAGCATGACTTTAGGAAATTTCCCTCATTGTTCTAAAATACCTGAAGAAGCTTAAAGTCTTTTGTAGCATAATAGACAGACAACACAAGAAAACTTTTGGCAGTTTAATCCAAAATAAAATTGTACTTTTGGCACAGTCTGTTTTAAAATAAAAGACAAGCTATATGTTAGTAAGTATTATATAGTACGTACATCTATAAAATTTTTTATAAAACCATACATTGGAATTAGTTGGTTTTCTTCGTGTTAATGAATAGATGATTTTTAACGATAGCTTAAAAAATTATAATTTTAGGTTTATTATCTAATTTACATTTGTTTTATACACTGCATGTATATAGAACAAAATGTATGCTGGTACTTGTTACCTCTTATTTATTTCTCCAACAAGGATACATTCAGTCGAATTAGACCACAAAAAAGGCCTCAGGGGCAAAAGTACAAAGTATATATACAAACAAAAACTAATTAATCTCTATACTAACAAAAAAAAAACATAAAACTATGGAATATCTTAACATAAAACTAGAACCCATAGAGAAGCTTAAACAAATATGGCAGTAAATGTTTTTAAAAATTGCTGAATGCAAGAGCTTTGGTCTAACTGAACTAAAATACGTATGATGCCATCTACAGGAAGCGGAATAAATAAAATCATTATTGGTACTATAAACACATCACTCCAAATATAAAGGATGTTTCAAAAAATCTGAGCCTTTGTTTAATAGGAGTTTCTTTGGCATAAAATAATAATCGTGAATATTACAAATGTCAGAAATGATAATCACTTGACATTACTAAACACGGAAATTAATCTTTGATACTTGTTTTTAACATCCCAATTTCTTTTAACAACGTCCAGATGATTTTAATAGGTCGGCATTATTTCAACTACCTGACATGACTAGATTTATCAACTTAAAGAGTTTTTTGTGTAACAATAATCGGGAATAAGGGCCTTACATCATATTGCCGAAAATGCCAATGCCAAAATTTAAGTACGAATAATGGTGAAAAAATGCATAATCTTACTAGTTTGTACACCACTGGCTGGTGATACTGGCAATAATGTATAATCTAGAAATGTGTTTCTCTAGAGGGCTTTCATTTATATTTTGGCACCTAGTTAAAGCTTTAACTATAGGAGATTAAAAATCATTAGAAAGTTGAAAAATATACATTATCTATATTTTTTAAATGGGACATTCTGTATATTATTATTGCGATATATGCGTCTCTTTTTATTGATTATAAATATATTAGGTTTGATACCTTTATCTTGAAAGGCAACCATAAATATTGACAGAAAGCACATCATCTAACAATCCATATGATCAATCGGAATGCATGGCCTCCTATAGCACTGTATTTTTCAATTTTTTAAAAAGAATTAAAAAAATATGATACCTTTGATAATACAAGAAAAATTCTTCAACTTTTCCATTTAAAGATTTTTTGTTTCTCCTATAGTTAAAGTTCAAACTAAGTATCAAAATAAAAAGGAAAGCTCTGACATGTTTTTACTACACCGAGTTTGATTCCAATGTAATAATTCGGTTTTAAAATACAGGGAATAAACAAAAAAAATATTAATACCCTGTATAATGAAAATTAAACCGTTTTATATAAAATTTTTGTCTTATTTTATGCCAAAGAATCTCCAATTAAGGATTTGATGATTTTTGTAACACCCTGTATATGTATTTAATTTAATTTACTGTGTTTATTATATTTTTTGATCGTGGTAAAGATATTAATAGTAATAGTTTATTTAAATATGTTATATGCAGATATAATGTCTTCAAAAATTATTACCAATTGAATAATTAAAAATAATGTTATCCCATTTCATGTAGAAGCCCTCCCGGTGTTTAATCGGTTAAATTCTGTGAGATCCATACTCTACATTTTAGAGTGGCCAGATACCCCCTCTCACCCACTGGATTGTTCAAATGCACTTCTCAGCCTTTGAAGTAGGTAAGTTCACTCCTCATTCTCTGAAGTGACAAACGCTTCAAATTTCTATAGTAATTGATTTAGACGAAACTAAATTCAGTGCTCAGTTCGCTCTCCCATGGTCATGCGCCATCAGTGGTGGCTTTGTGTTTACCGCCCCACATTCCACATCTTACTCCGCAGCTGTGGCACAGTTTAAGAGGCGGATAAAGCCATATACAGGGCACCACAAAGGAGAGAAGTGTGAGGCCTACCCAGCGGCGAGCGCACACATCTGACGGCTCATCTTCGCCTTGGCACCTAGGAAAATTATCAATGTAATAAAAAAACCTCAATGTACGAACATATTTACATACCTACATTAACATTATATTGTATTAACTGATAATACCGTCAATTTCAAAATAAATATATATAAAATAATCAATTTTAAAAAAACTTTTTCTGCTGAGAGATCGTTCAGCCTTCTCTTCTTTAAGGAACTTTGTATAACATCAAACATTTTATTTTATTGTACAAAACTTTCAGTGCATATTCATTAACAATTTATATGGTCGTGAAATAAAAACCAGTGTAAGAACTTTTTCTTTTTTAAGTGTTTCAAACATGCTTAGGTTTACTGTATACAAACACTGTGTGTGACACTCTGGTATTTAATACAAGGTGTCTAAAATATGTGACAAAAATAAATCAAACAAAAAAAACTGGACCTTAAAATGTTGGAGATATGTGTATTTCCTTCTAATTTAGCACGCTTTTAAATGTAATATTTGAAGGAATACAAAAAATGGGTTATATAAAAGTTTTTAGATTTTTTCCGAAGATTTTAGATATGACGTTTAAAAAAACAACAAACAATCGGAAAAATTAATATTTTATCAAATGTAATACCCTATATTTTATTTAAAATATAAAATCTCCTCGTTTTTCTCTTTTCAAAAATGTATAGTTTGTCTGTGTTTGGATAAGAGTTTTCTGTAATAATTTGACTTTAAACTTTTATTTTAATTTCATTTTACTCATGCATAAACGTCATAGTAACACTAATACAATTTTTCTTATTTACCTATAAAATGCTTTTTACCGAGGAAGAAAAATTTCATGTAGTTGCATTATATTATGCAAATGACAATAGTAAAAGCAGCTCGTAAATCGGGAATAGAAATTCCATCAAAACAAGCAATAGATTATACTGTTAAAAATCATACCGAAAGAAAAACTCTCCAAGGAAAAAGAAAGTCTGCAAAGACAATAGTGAAGAAAATTTAAATATTTTATAGCATTTCGAAGGTAAAACATATTGATAAAATTGAAAACTTGCTAAAAATAAATTTTCTTTAGAAAATCCATATTGCTCAATGTCGAATGTTTCACGCGTTACGGGTGGTAAGTCATGGAATAAAGATTCATACTACCTTGCAAAAGTATGGATATCATCCTCATAAAATCAGGCTAGTTCAACATTTATCAGAAGACAATAAAATACAGATATACCGATTTTCTGCAGACATACTAAGGAGATTAAAAGTCGATAACCAACTTCTTGACAAAGTGCTGTGGTCAGATGAAGCTACATTTACGACAGCGGGTATCTTTAACAGGAGAAATAAGCATTTCTGAGCAACGCAAAATCCCCATAAAATAGAAGGGGTAAAAAAGCAGGGTCGCAAGGCTTTGCATGTGTGATGTGGCCTACTAAAAAATAAAGTAAGAGAACCCATCATCTTTGAGGGAACTTTAATAAGAGATCGCTATTTAAGTTTTCTAAGGCAAGAAGTAAAGGAGTTCTTGGAGAATATTCCAATTCGCCAGTATGGAAATATTATTTGGCATCAAGATGGCATGGTGACTCATTTTCTTAATAACCAATATAATTTGTGGATAGGAAGACACGGACCCATTCATTGGCCATCAAATAGCCCTGATCTTACCCCACTAGATAATTTCTTGTGTGGGTATTTGAAGGACAAAGTTTACTTCAATAGGACACATAATTTGGCAGAATTACGTCAGAGAATTGAACAAGAAATTCTGATTTTAAATATTAGCAACGCAATTCAAAAATTAAGTAAATTGTATCAAGATTGTTTTAATAATGGAGGCTCCTATGTGAATATTAAACTAATTTGTTCAAATATTTATTATTATTTCTAACTGTTAAAATTTAAACTTTTCTTAATATATTATTTCAGTTTATTTGTTTTATTATCCGTCGTCATCCGTGGATAAGCAAGATCCAACATTCATCAATTTCTGTTTGGCTTTCACGGTTTGCTAGAGCAAAAAAGGGCTGTTCTAAAAGTCGAATTATTACAGAAAGCACTTATCCAAACATAGACAAACTATATATTTTTGAAAAGAGGAGATTTTACTATATCTGAAAAAATAATGATTTTTCCGATTTTTCTATTTTCCGATTGTCAGTTGTTTTTTTAAAATGTCATGTCAAATGTCAAAAACTTTTATATTAACCTTTTTTTTGTGTTCCTTCAAATAATACCTTTAAAAGCGTGCCCCATTATAAGGAAAAATCCTGTACAAGTGTCTTACACACTAGACTGGATACTCTCTGCCATGAAGCCACATTATAATACAATGTGTCCCTAGATGGACGTAATCAGTAAAACTTGTTATTTTGCATTTTAGAAAAATGTATTCTTTATAAAAAGTTTTGCTTGCCTTCAAACTTCGAAAAGTAATGTTGTAATCTAACTTAGTTATATAGGTTCTCCAAAAATTATACAAATCTAAAATGACCCCAGGAAAATTATCCGTATTTCTATACTTTTTGAAATATTTTACAAAAAACGGATATTTCTTAAGGATTAGAGATTATAAATTTCTTTTGTTTATTTCAGATCACCTAAACATATTCTATCCCAAGAAACGCACCACGAAAAATTAAAAATTTTATAAAATTGAGCCAAAACTTAGACTCGGAATTAAAATCCTCTATTTGTTTCAAAATAATATTTTTTTATCAAATGTTTCATTTACTATAAAAATAAGGATATTTTACTTTCTAGGTAATCTTATATTTTTATAATTTTTGGTCAACCTGTATCACTAATTTACATTCCAATAATACTTTTCGAAGATTCAAAACTTCATCATTCAAACGCTATCGAGGGACTCTATATAAGAGCTTCGAGCCATAAATTTTGGACAGTATCTCTCACGACTTGGTGGCAGCAATAAAGATCAAGTTAGGTTTTAGTGAAAGTTTTTATAAAAATCTTTGTTAAAAAATAGAAAAAAAAATGATCTTTTTAAAACCGATTTATCAATGCCAACCGAAGTTTTCACGCTCAATCTATCTGGCGGCAGATGAAACCTGAAGCCATCTTATCGATTGTAGCCAAGCGTATATTGAGTCTGCGTGTCAGGCGGTGCTGTACTGAACAGTTAGGCGGTGCGGTAGCAGAACTGTTAGGGCCGAACCCAGAAACAACGTTCAAGGATTTGGAACCTGATGGTACAGTCACCTGTCACGAACGTGGCCCCTGAAAACCTAGGCTATTTGAAATAGAGTGAATTCAGGGATGACGCTTCAAAACGGTTCCCCTAGATATCTGGACGCATCGCGGGCCTATCTGAAGAAGTGGAAAATCTCATCAGAAATATTTCTGCTCCTCAATAGTGGTACTATTCTCGAAACTATTCCTGTCCTTGCGTGGGCAGCTTCGTTCCAGTGACCTGGAATTCAGGGATTTCCTCTCCCCTTCGCGACATCCTTTTCTCGCTCCCCTCATTCTTTGATGGCGGAAAGTTAATCAATGGGGTACCATACAAGCGGCGAAACGCTGCAGGGCATGACTGGGTAGCAAACAGAAAGGAAGATATGATAAAATATACCGTGTGATTTGATACAGAGGCCCCAGAAGAGGAACTATCGATTTCTCAAAAAAAAAGTTTTTTTTTTTAATTTAAATCAGTTTATTATTAACGAAAATCTAGGGTTTTGAAATTAACAGTATTAATTGTTGATGCAATATATGTGTTTATCAATGTATTGGTGAAAGTGAACAACTAATCCAAATTCAGACTTATTAAGGATCATGTAAGATATGCTGTGAAATTTTGTTGGTTTGATATAAAAATCCAGTTTACAATGTTTACTAACCTGCAAGGATTCCGTTGAAAATCACCTTCGGAGTCGGCAGCACAGTGATACATAGAACAGTTTACGAGGGGAAGGCAGGACAACCAATGAAAGATAGACCTTACGGTATCCGGTGCATACTTACAAGAACCCCGTTGGTTTTGGTCACGGGTAAACGGCTGAAATAAAGACAAAAACTCTAAAACATCACAATATTAAAAAACAGCTGAAAGAAATAAAAAAAGGTCATTTCAAATAGCTGCTAAAAGGTTCTGTGACTATACTAAAAGCTGTAAAAAATTAGGACTTCTAGTTGAAATAGCACACACAAATTTCAATTAATACCTATTGCTTTGAAATCCATATTTTATAATGTAAAAATTAAGTGGACTTTATTGTAATACAACCAAATATTATAAATAGTGGAGTTGAAACTAGGCTTCCTATCTTAATAAAGTTTTACTATGGTCGTAACAAAATAAATAATGTAACAATACAACAGTAAAAAAATATATAAATTTAAAATAAATAAATATAATAAAAATTCATAGGTATTCAAAATAAATAAAAAACGAAATAAGTCCAATGATGAATAATAGTTTAGGCAAAATTTCCAATGTTATTTCTAAGGAACACTGTACCTTGTATAGATAAATTCATTGTTTATATCGACAGGTACTTTATTATACATTTTGGATACCTTGTACCAAAAAGAACGTTCATGCCGTGTAGTTGTATGTACAGGCGAAGCTATATCAAGTTTGTGTTTTAAAACCCTGCAATAACATGTAATGTGTAAGAGAAAGACGGAGAACGTTCTAATGCATAGTAGAGTCAGGGAATATAGTGCCTCTTATGGCAGGGTTTTTCTAAAATTTATCGGGTATCTTTAAAGGTAAAAACCTTATAATATTTATAATCAGCAAGAAGAGACCCATTTGACAGATATATATTATACAGAGTCTTCCATTTAAAATAATGAAGTTAGTGGTTATTGGTTAAATTTCTGATCATAGTCACCCGGTATTTTGTATCTGAAGCAGATTTTAATGTAAAAATAGCCTGGGCACTTACTACAGCTTATTTTATTGAAGAGTATTAATGGCACGTCTTTCATTCATTCTATGCCACTCAATCTGAATTTCGCGTAGTTACACCTCTCTGGCAACCACATATTCCACCAGTATACCGCACACGAGTTTTTTTGTGTGTTCACTCAGCATCGATTCACAAAAGTCTGCCTTTTGCAAATCGATGCTCATAAATCGTTAGTATAAGTGACATAAATCACTTATAATGACCAGGAGAAGATTTTAAACTCGCTCCCGAACTTACAACCAACCAAAGAGCGTGATCTGATTTAGTAGTATTTATACTCAAGCAATATGCCTCCGATGTGTGAACTTGCTATTTGCCACCAAGCTTAAACGAGAAGTACAGCTGAGTATCATCAGCATAAAAGAGTATATTTGTACACCTCAGGAAAATTTTGTTGAGACTTATAGGGAAAAAAGAGTAGTGGTCCAACTATGAACCCCTGAGACCTACTACATGATACAAATTGACTAGTCATTTGATCGATCACATGACCAGCACACAACTCTATGAATAAGGCAATAGAGAAGTATATTAAAACTCATCTTTTAAATTACCATGAACCAAGGTCCACAGCTGATCTTACATTCATAACTCAACACGAAGTTCACTGAGTTCTATGGGGAAGCTCAAATTATTGCCCACAACATATTCGAAGTCTTCGATCAATTCCGCAAACACTGCTTAATAAACTTTCTGACTATAAACTTCCTCTTTAGTGGTTCATGATGTTCACTCAACTGACTTTCACAAAATCAACACAGACTTTCTACAGGGTTCACCTAGCCTACTCCTCTTGCACATCAACAATCTGCTTTCTTCTGCAAGCAATCCTATTCACAGTTATGCTGCGATAGTACACTCCAGTCCAACACACACTTACTCAAACCACTTTCCAAGACTAAAATGGATAACAGGCGTAAAATAATTACTTTATCCTTAATCCAGACCTCCATAAAGTCATAGAATGGGAAGCAAAGAACTTTGTCCAGTTTAACGCCACTTAGACAATAATGTTTACTATCTCACAAACAAATGAATACTAATATTCTTGATGCCAAAGATGATTGATAGCCTAGATAGTATAGCTTTTGAGTAGGATCTTAACTGACATGATCACATTACGTCAATCGCCAAGGCAGCGGTTAAAAAATTGGGTTTCCTTTTTGAACCCGAAAATACTTTTCTTCTACCAACTTGTATACTCTTAACAAATTCCAAATCGGACCCAGCCTTCAGTAATGCTCACATATATTGAGATCAGCTTCTCCTTCAATACTTAAAATTCTTGACCGTCCAAAGAAAAGCTATTCATCAGACTGATGATCCAAACATAATAAGGATTACCTCAATAAAGCATCCTTAGTCATTCCTGCCAGGGGGATAAGGGCATCGATCCACATGCATCCCTTTACAGTCCAACGGCAAAGATCAAAGACCTTCCAATTTGTTCATTCTTTTATTCCCAAGTATTCCCAATAATGGAATGTATTACCAGTAAACTTTTCCCTCTTTCCTTTTGTGGTCTACTCAAAGATAAAAAAAATAAAAAACAAAGACATTGTTTTTATTCAACACAAAAGAAAACCATTCAATTACAACTGTGATGTTATAAACTGAACAGAGGACAATTTACACACGGATGATCTGAAGGACCACATTCCAACTTACTTTTTTAACCAAAGAGACTTAAGAGCCTCAATACTTCAATCAAAGACTTAAAACTTCTAATTATCAATCCTAATATCTAAGTTGCTTCCGATATATGTTTTTCTATGTGATTTTCTTATTTAATTTAATTTATACTCAAACAATACCCCCAAATCATGTGCACTTTCCACTTTTATTAGGTCGATTTCCTTTGTCGAGTAATTAAACAAAATAGGTGTGAATTGTTTATTAAATGACATAAATATTTACTAGAGTTAAGTAACAATCAACTTGTCATACACCATAAACAGAAGTCATTTATGAAAATCAAAATTATTTAAATGTCCCAGATTAGAACTTATGCTTTTCATATTCGAAACAATACTACTAAAAACTTATTCATCCACAAAATACTTTTTATAATTCCTAGGACTTACTTCATTACAATGTCGACATACAAAATGTTGAGGTCGTTTAACTATAGGTTTGAACACTTCAGATAGTGGCTGTGGTGGAGGCGGGGGAGAAGCCTTTTTCAACGTTGTAGGTGATTCCCATGTGGGAGGTAGCGGCGGTTGCTGACTCAAAGGATTCTCTACGTAGAAGTATTCATGCCTCGCCTGTAACTGGACGTACTCTGGTGCCCCTGAAACCAATAATACTTGTTACATTATTATATATAAGTGTTAACGTAATAAATAAAAATGAAATTGAAACTAAGATCCGCAATTCAAATAATTACAATACTATTCTATTTTCTTGCAGAATTAATTTCATCATGATTTAGTGCAAATATTTGATCTTCGAAATTACATTTTGAACGGGAAATAATCTGTGTCATTTAAACGGTATTAAAAAACTGAGTGTTTACGCTATTTTAATTTAAGAAAATTCAAAAGAGATATATGACAGCATCGCTAATGCGTAACGAATCCGGAATTAAAAATATCCGAAGTAGTAACGATTTACCTTTCGATCAGTACACTTTTTCTCGGCGGTTTGACAAAATTTATCCAGTGTCCGGTTTTGTAGCCACATAAAACGAACGTGTTTAGAGTTTATTTATTAAATCGATTTATACATTAACGCTACGGCTGTTACTCCATCTGAGATTACTCCCCCGTGATTCCTTTTACCTTCCTTTTTCCTAAACCCTTATTTTCCTGGAGTGAGAAGAAGACAGTGACAGCAGAGTCTTTCGGTAAGTCCATTCATAAAAACAGTCCACATTTATTTAAAAATTGGAGGTCAAAAGTTGTCAAAACGCGAAGGAAACAAACTTTTCATCACCTTCATTAATTTACCAATTCTTTAATTCTGTAGTTTGAAAGTATGTGACAAATACTCAGGTGAAAGATATTGCATAGAATAGCGTTGTAAAACAATCACGTTGAATGCTTGTATCCCATATGCTCACCATTTTTTTGGAAATCCTTGTTTTCACAATCATATTTGTATAAAGTTATCTACAATACCCACATATAATAATGTATACAATAACCCCTGGGTGGGTTAAAGGCTTAGCTTCAAATAAAATGAATATAATCCTCTACAGGTGCAAGACATGTAATATATACTATACGCTATCATTCTATAGTTTTTTGTTTGATTTTGTTGAGATTTTTGTTATTTATTAAAAACCAATGATCAAAAAAAACCAAAAAACGCAAAGTAAAGAAAGTTCTAAATAGAACACCCTATTTTTGTTTGTCAAACTCAATATGCAGTACTTCTGTTTTATTTAGGAGTTGCAAATATTCGTAGTAGAAATGTTTAAAAACCTACGAGTACTTTTTCAACAGTCAGATTAATCATAAAAAAACTTAACAATATTTTGCTAGTACTCGACGAACCTGGTTCTCTTGTTTCTTGGGCTGATGATAAATACCAGTTAGCTTTTTTTAATTTTCCCTAATAAAGCTAAAGATGGCAGAATGAATAAATGACCAATCTAAAAAGAATAGCTAAGTTGAAGATGCTCGAATAAGAAACTTGCACATATTTATTTTTATTACATATTATTTAGAGTTAGGTTTAAAAATAAGATTCCCAAAATATGGCGCCTCAAAAATAAATAAATTAAAATATATAAAAATATTTTTGGCTTTTACCACAGAGAAAACTGATTTTTAAATGTTTTTCTCTAGTTGGTTTATTATACAACTAATTTGAAGAATATACTCTCATAACGAACACAGGTATACAGTGAATACATCTCCTAAAACAGCAAAAAAAATACACAAGTGGAACCAGAGTTTAAAACAAAAAAAGATGTCTTTTAGTTTTAAACATAATCCTCACCTTGGAGTTAAAAACATGTTTTTTTCAACCAAATGGCCAACATTTCGCACATAGACAGCAACACTGTCATAAGGCGCAAAATGTAATTGCTGGGAAAGAGGCTAATGAAGGACTGTTCCGAAATATACTTACGAATAATTTTAATAAGAAAGGTGATATCCCAATGAAATTTTTCTCGTAGTATCAGTTCATCATAAACATAAACAACCAATCATAGTAATTGAAAAAAAAAAACTTTTTATTTAAATATTAGAAGATATGACTTTGTTGCTGCAAAGTCAACGTCTACTTTCACAAATATGACTTTGTTGCTGCAAGAACAACTACTATTTTTATAAATATGACTTTGTTGCTGCAAATACTGAAATGGTTCATACAAATAATGTCTAGGCTTTTTAGCTTACTTATACACATTTTATTGAAAAATAAACGAAATTCTGACAATTTTGTAAACTTTTTACTAAAAATATTTTTGTAAAACTAATAACTAAATATAAAATACTATTTGGCACTTGTTTTAATTTTCTTCTTTTGTTTAGTAATCGATGAAGAAGAAGGAATTTCACATCCAAGAGATTTGTAAAAATCATGATATTTTAAAATGATATGATTTTTTTGACACAAAAATGCTAAACCTTCTAGCTTATTTTTTGCAATTGTAAGAGGCGCCTCATAGAGTGGTTTTAGCCTAATAATATTATTATTAAAGGAAGTTCGGCTACTAGTTTTTCTTATTATAATTTTTTTAAAAGTTTTCTCTGTGTAAGATGTTTTATATTGTATTGTAAAAGGTTCTTCTTTACATACTTTCATTACAGCAATTTCGTTCCACAAGACGCGATCTCCAGTAATATTTATGACAAAGTTGTTTCCCATATTTTCTTGAACCTGTTTAAAATCAGAAAAATTCATTTCTTTTATTTTATAGGGTCTGCCTGTTTTTTTTGCATTAGCAATAACAGGGACCCATTGAGCAGGAGTGTAAATGGGGCCTGATTTCAGAATCCGTTTTTTTTTGTTTCTCAATAAGAGAGTGCATGTTATCTCCCTCATTTTGGGTATGCCCAACTACTAAAAATTTTAAAGTTATTGAAGGTATATTTAAATTGCTGACAGCGTAGAGGAGCATTGAGATTATAAATTTATTTTTATTTTGTCCTGAGCAATTATCACAATAAAATATCAAAGGCAGGCCATTAAAATGTTCATTACACAAAAAAGAATATAAGCACGAGCCTATTTCATTTGCGCCTCGACCACCCTCCCCTTCATGCCATACATAGCAGAAACCATTTTGCGTTCCTAGGTCAAATATTGTAAAATTATAGGTACTTAGTTTAGATTTATAGTAAAATGTATTAATATCCCCACAGGGAGTTGGAAGAACTGCCTGTAAGTCAAAACAAGCAGTAAAGCATTCAAGGTTTTTAGCACTCTCCTTATCTCTCGCCTTTTCGAGACGGGATAATTCTTTCTCCCTTTGGTGCATCTCATAATTTTCCTGTAAAGATGTTTTATTCTTTTCATTTTTATATTGTTCGCATAATCCACATTGGTCTTTTTTTGGAGTAAAAAAAGAAATATTGAATTCTTTTCTAAAAATTCTTGCAAACATAGTATAATTTCCATATTGTTTCCTTTCTTCAACACACTTTTCTTTATAATCCCTGTGTATGTCGGCCAATGATTTTCCTCCTTCTATAAACTCCCTGCTGGTTTGGGCTCGAAGGTAATGGGATTCCACTCGTGGTATTTGATTAATATGTCTTCTTATGTCTTGCTTAATTTCTTCTGAAACTTTTATTTGGTGACCGTGTTTTCCCCTTTTGTCTTCTTCTAAAATGCCATCTTTCGTTTTTTCTCTTACTGTTCTAATCATACGATCTGATATTCCAAGTGTGCGTATAAAAAATTGTTTGCAAACCCTTGTCTTTTGATTACCAATCGTAAAGTAGAAGGCATTATTATTTTTTCTTTGATGGGCGTTTTCCACAGTACGAGTATGTGGTATGTCAGATATATTATTTAAAATAAAGCTTCTCTGTCCTTGTATATCACCTGTTTCCCAATATCTTTCGAAAATATGTTTTCTGTTTTCAAAGCTTATCTTTTTCCCACACTCAAATTTGCAAATATCATTACAAGTCGCTAACATTTCGCGGTCGGGAACTTCCTTTTTTCTAGAGTTAATATGCGATTTTCCTGTGTTTTTCTTTTTCCTCCTTACATTGCGAACCCAGTTACCAGGATCGCACCGCCTTTTTCTTTTATTTTCTTTTAACACTTCATTATTTTTATTATTAATAGTATCATTTATTTCTTCGATTTCTGCTGCATTGTCTGTGTCATCTGCATTTGATTCTTCCTCATCTCTCCATGTAGGGTCATCTCCTTCGTCTTCAATTCCTTCGAGTGGTGTAAATTCATTTTCTTGGGTAAATTCTGATGTATCGCAAATAAAATCAGTAACTCGTTCGCTGTTTTCTTTTTGAGCAATCGCTTCACTTTGTAGTGCAGCAAGAGTGTGAGTGTTTTCATTTTGAGAATCAATTTGTGAATACTTACTCTTTTCAACGTCTTCGACAGATTGTAAAGTAGCAGTTGGGCCTAACATCTGAAAGAAAATACCTTTTCAAGTAAAACAAAAATACTACCTAACACCTGAAAGAAAATACTTTTTACTTTTTAAGTAATGCCAAGAAAAATAACTTAAAAATGTTTAGCTCTGCCTGCCGCACTCTGTAATTTGGCTGTAAATGGCTGCATTTTTAACTATTTGTTATTTTAAAGCTGTAGAATTTAGTGCTGTGCAATTTTGCAAACAAATTATGAAAACCGAGATGAAAATGCTGGCAAAGTACTTTTTTTTTGTAAAATGTAAATTTGCTGTGTCATTACTAATATGCACATACATTTTTTTTATTTTGTTGACACTAGTAATTTATTAGGGATAAGAATAACAAATCTTAAATTTAATACTTACCCCAAAGAGTTCTTCTTCTATTAAAAAATCATGTTCAAGAGCAGATCTTAATACATCTTGATTTAATTCTGAACTGGTACTTGGGTTAGAGGCCTAAAGTAAACATAAAACGTGTAATTTAACTATTTTTTATTATCCCAAAATAATGCGCAACTGTATTCTTAAATTTAAATATGGCAATATAACAAATTAATTTTTGGTTTCCACAAACTAATTAAATTTGTTTTTTCTGCAAAGTACGTACTGCAAAATATTTATAACTTTATGTGTTTTTACTTTAAATTGTAATTTTACAAATCAGTTTTAAGACTAAAATTAATCATTAGTCACTAAGAACGTGAGCACGGTCAGCCATTACAAAAGAAACGTGTTACTAAAGTTTCGGATAAAACTAAAGAAAAGGAAAAAGACAAGTTACATGAATTCACCTTAAGATACTTAATAAATGCTTCTTTTTAAGGTTAGAATAGGTTCTACTTACTTCCTTCTGTTCAATTTGTTCTTGAAACATTCCCTCCGAAGTTTTAACACACACATAATTTTTTGTAGCAAGATCCAACAAAAATGCTGAACGTGCGGACATTTCAAACGAAACTAAAAGCCTTAGTAAAAGACACAACTAAATCCACTCACAATCAATACTTTTGTCGATATTTGGCCTGTCAAAATAACATTTACGACAGTTTTGTATAACCTAGACGATTAAAAAGCGCAGACATATTTTACTGCAACACTGTCACAAGTTACTAATGACAGTGTTGCCGAAAAGTTGTAACAGATTTTCTAAATAGAAACATAGACACAATGCGCCATCTTATGACTAAATTTTAAAATATATTTATGACACTCTTGCTACAGGATCTACAGCGAAAAATAGACTTATTGCGCCAAAAATGTTATATTACAATATTTTCGGACTTACGACAGTGTTGCTGCCTATGTGCGATTTGTTCTTATGATTTCGATAAAAACTATCCAAACAAAACACAACATTTGAAAGTCAATGAAGAAAGGTCTAATAAAATACCTAACTACTTCCTCCAACCACTCGCAGATCAACCACAAAATACCAAGAAAAAAATTAAATAAATCGGCGATAGTTACTGCCAAAGAACAAAAATGCATTTGTCACTACCAAGAAATTTAAAAAGCGCCGCACGAGAACGGGAATTTTCAACTGTTTGACCTCACGGCACGTTTTCAGCTTCCTGATGCAATTTCAATACTACGACTACTGTAATTCTTTCTAGGGGACAAAAAAATACCTGTTTATTTCATATTAAAACTTTTTTGCCAGTTCCCTGTTGTTTTTAGCTTAATCGCAATTCTAGACAGAGAAGGGTAACGTTGTTTTTTTTCTCAGTCCCCAAAAATCTGAACTTATGTACTGTTTTTTTGCAATATTTCGATTGTAAAATCTTGAAGGTCCATTCAGCCCTTGCCAGTCTAAATTCTTTATTAAGAAATCTTTAATTGCTTTTTTTTAACAGTTTGCCTCGATGAACAAGGTGTAGTAGTAACTACTTGCACCTATGCTAACTAGCGGCTACTTAATAAATTCAATGTCATTTGAACATTTTCTACGCAATTTTGTATATACATGTACACATTAATTTTTTACGTGTCGTTACGCAACCCTAAGTTATCAGAAAAATTAAGAAATGGAAATGAAATTGTGATGAAAAGTTTGTATCGTCGATACTGGTTTCCCGACATCCTTACCTTTTGGGGGCTCGAACACAGGTTGCCTTGGTGGTTCTGCGGGCTTTTCTTTCCCGATGTAGGTTATCCTACTTATTTTCAAAGGGTCGGCACTTCCACTTTTTCCGCTGCTATTTGAATCAGTGCTACTCCTTGAATCCTTAGGATCTCGAGGTAAATCAAGAGTCTAAAATAGAAATAAATGAAAGTCTTATTAATAAGCTAGACAAAACACAAAAACAAATAAATTATTTTCTGTATGTTCCGGAATAATCTGTATCTAGACTTTATTAACTAACGTGTTTAACCTATTTTTGCTGCGTCATCGATTGACAGACGAGTAACCCTTTAGAACATGCGGTTCGTGGAACCGAAGAGATCTGATAAAGATCTTATTACAATGGTATAACTTCTCAAGTTACTGTCTACAGATCGCCAATTTATGCTAAAACACGACGTTAACATAGGTAAAATGTACGCCACGTGACCAATCACAATAAAATCAGACATTCGGCTGCTTATTCCCAAAAGCTTCTTATCTTAGGGGATCCTGTAAGTTTAGTGTTGGCTACAACCCTAGTCTTCCTCCACATTAATGACATAGCCTTGAATATTGTCCCCATCATTCCTTAACATTCTTCGTCAATCGTTGCTATTCATCTAAGTGTTGATCCAATGACTTTGGACCATCTGCCCCTTTTCTGCGAAAACTACCGTTTTGATTCCGCTCTGACACAATAACATCTAATTTACCTCCTTTAACCATGGCTAGACTGGCGTGAGAACGATCATATCAACATTCTCACCACAGTACTTGATAACAACAGAGGTCTTTCAAGCATTTTCTTTTTCCCATTTCAAATAATCATTACAGAACCTAAAGACTCCTCTTCCACCCATAATGGGCTGCTGCGAATATGCACAGTCGGTTTTAGTTCCCATATTGCCACATTCGAAACCGATAATAAATACCAAGTCGATTGCAGCTATTGATATTTATGTATTCAGCACTTGTCATTGTGTGAAACTGTTCCCGTTTGTTAATAGTAAAGTCATGTTTTCATTTATATTTACTATTAATTACATTACTGACAAAATATACAGCATTTAACAAAAGTAAGGAAACGGCGAAATATCGTAGGTACCGCTTACCTGAATTTAATGAAAATATGTGGGTCTAAAATTATGCCGGATCCAACAGCGGCGGCGTTGCTACCAAGTTTACCGTTTTTCTATTATAAAAGGATTATTTTTTAATGGAACATCCTATATTATATAACTTTTTTAAAGTCTGCGTAAAATTCTCAATACTTTTTATTAAGAGCACTTTTTATGGAAACAGTTTTTGCGGAAATAAGGGTCTAATATCCATAATTGAATGTATTACCTTTTATTAAAATACTTGCACACAAAAGGTACCTGATATGTTTGACAAGTTTGAAACTCAAAGAATTGAAATTTTAACTATATTAATAGGGATAGAATGAGAAACCTGCATTTTTAATGACAGATATCCTAACAGAAATCTACCATAGGTAAAATTAACAAAAAATTGTGTGAAACTGGAGAGGAAAAAGATGTACGTTTTGGCAGACCTAAAATCGCAACAGATGGTGATTAGGCTCTGAATGTTTTAATTAGTTTAAGAAAATCCGCACCTTTTTACCAAAACATTAGGAAGAGAAAATGACGTCTCAAACATATCCGTAAACCGACTTCTAAAAACTGAAAAGTTTCATCCATACAAAATAACTTTGGTACAAGAACTCTCTGAGGAAGATCACGATAGGCGTTTGGAATCTTGTGAAATCATGATGGAATCTTGCAATACCAATCTAAATTTTGTCAATCAAATAATTTTTTCTGACGAGGCAAATTTTGTTTTAAGAGAAAATCCACATTGAATACGTGAAAATCATACCCAATTTCCCCAAAAGATAAATGTTTGGTATAATATAAAGAGTGCAAAAATAATAGGTCCCTTCTTCATGGAAGACACATTAACTGGAGAAAGATATTTGAATCTTTTAAGGACCAACGTTGTCCCAGCTATTGCAGAACTATTTCCAAATAACCATAAGTTCCTTACTATACTTGCTGTATTAAGTATTTAGACTTTTTTTTAGGTAATTGTGCAGCAAATGATAAAACATGGTTTCAGCAGGATGGTGCTCCACCATTTTGCTCGGAATGTTCGGGAGTGTGTATGTATGTGGTGTATAAAACTAAGCCCAATAACCTCGAGGATTTAAAGGAGCGAATAGAAATCGAATGTAGATGAATCGAGGAGAACGGCATTCTTTTTAATGTATAAAATATTTTCGCACAGTATTTGGCCTACTGTCAGGAAGTATAACATTTTAAGCATCTTGGTTTAGTTTCATTAATTTATTGTTTGTTGTATTAGTTATTTCTTTTTTGTATTGAATTGTTTCCCTTGTTTTTTACAACCTACTTTTAAAGTTGAGATGCTGTTTTTCTTGCTAGTGTTTTGGTAGCAAGATGAGGTACGGTAGATTTAGTTATTGGATTCTGTTAGGATATTTGTCATTAAAAATGTTACAAACATCTTGCAGGTTTCGCATTCCATCCCCATAACCTAGTATAATTAAAATTTCAATTGTTTAGGATTCAGTTAAACGATTCGTTTTTGTAATTCAACAAAACTGACATTTAGAAATATTTAAACAGTAAAATTATGCTACGCTCATACCACAACTTTTACTGGTCATACCAGTTACAAAAATTAAAATAAAATCATTCTTTGATTGCTATTAACAGACCGAAAAAATCCATATTAAGGGATTTACAGGCTTCTTATACAGGAAATTCCTATAAGCACTGTACTAGGCTACAAATGCGCAGCTTAGGTGCTTAGACAGGCGCTTACGCAAATATAATCAAAATGTTCCATTTCATGTGGCAAATTTATTATGTCTAGTCAGAACACTACAAATTTAAGGATTAAGTACGTTTTTGAAAATACGACTAGAAATATCCATTGAAAAAAATAAAAACTATTATTGTTTATTGCAAAAGTAGAAATAATGTAATAGCAGGCAATCAAATTTAATTAGGGGACGTTGTACTTCCCTAGCTTCCTCCGTAAACACGCCACTACTGTAGCCGTTTTTTTTTATTTAGCTAAGGGATTGTATACTTACCATGAATACATCATCATCAGCTTCTTGCAGACATTTGGGTAAAGGCATCGATGGGGATGTATTAGTGAAACCTAAGAAAATTTAAAAAATATATAAAATTTCTCCAAAATAAAAATATATTTAGAAGTTGACAAAAACCGATTTTTTCTCCCAATCTAAAGTCTAGGTCTATGTAGCTTTTATCAAAATCAGTTCTGTAAATCGCATATGTCGAATGCAAATAGAACCTAAAATAACAGATATTTGGAATT
The DNA here is from genome assembly GCA_030620095.1 of Kuschelorhynchus macadamiae. Lineage (NCBI taxonomy): Eukaryota > Metazoa > Arthropoda > Insecta > Coleoptera > Curculionidae > Kuschelorhynchus > Kuschelorhynchus macadamiae. The sequence goes on from JAUTXW010002586.1 coordinate 318,137, forward strand.
TTTTTATTGGTTTTTGTGTCATAAAAAAGATACGAAAAACAGGAACTACCAATGGCGATCAATCGGACATAGTGCCTGATATAAAACTGTTAGAATCTATATTTAATTTATTTAAAAAATCAGTCTTCATAGTTTTAAAATTGGAATATCGGCTAAAATAAAAAAGGAAGCCTAAAACCTCGAGACAATTAAAACACTCTGCCGTTGCAGTGATGCATCGCAAGTGACAAGCTGAAAACATACCTATGTGTATAAAGCCTGGGAACATTAATTTCTCGGAAACCATGACACATGTCTTTATAATGAGCGGACGCGATGACAACATTGCAACGCTTTTTCGGCATCTTTTTTTGCAATTAAGCTAGCCAATTATCTAATATCTAAATTAGTAATTAACGTGCGAACGAACGATCGACTATCAAAGCGTAGAGACTATTAACACTGAGTAAAACACAAAATATGCAGATTTAGCTTAGCTTAGAAAATAGCTACGAACAAAATTTAACAAGTTTTTTTTTGAATGATTGATCTTGATAATTTCTCAACATAGAAAGCTCATTTTGTTTGATAAAAAAAACCCTGGTTGATAAAAATTAGATGAAATTCACTCACCTATCATCTCTATGAAATAGGACGAAATAATAAAAAGAGAAATAAAGGATATAAATTCTTGCAATCGCGAGAAAAGAAAAGGTCATTTTCTAACTTCCTCCCGCGCCAAGGGCTCTGCGTTTAAATATTGTTTAAAAATTTCTTATTTTTGTTTAATTTCCTGGTTTGTATTGACACGTTTTTAACAAACGTTTCACTGCAGCAAACCGATAACTATGGGAAATTTCCCGATGGCGCAAAATTAGTTAGATAGAAATTGAACATATTTTCACCTTTACGCTTGCAAAGTATTTTATTAAATATATTTATCAGGCTTGAATAGAGTTAAATATTTAGGAATGATAATAATTAGTAAATATGAAGATAAATATGTCCTCTCCTTAAACTTCGATAGTCGAACGTTCTCGAATTGACACTGTTGTTTACTTACCATGTAGAAATCCCGTAGTAAGGAAAGCAATGAAAAAAGGTACATAGAGCAAATAAGACAATTTACTAATAAACTATAGCTAGGGCCAAAAGACTAACATTCATTGTTACTGTTAATAAAGACGTGGCCAAGTTTATAAACTGCAATATATGCTAATACATTTAACTCAGTTATATACAGAAAAACTAAAATAATTTTTTATGCCTAATATAATCTCTAACTACTTCGATGGAAATGCTATGATTTTCTGTCATAACTTGTTCATATGCCTGTATAACATAGAAATATAACTGTCTATGGACACACTGTTAACACGTGACGTGTTAAGATGTTTTAATAAGCGTCATACAAATATCTATTGCGTAATTTTAAATTGAGAGGTGCATACTATTGTGATATGTCGTCGCGGGGGCCCAAAACACCTAACACGATCGCGAATCATCAATATATGACGGACTTAGATAGTCTAATTCACAAACTCAAAATGGTGTTAATTCTTGCTCCTGCTAAAAACATGAGTGAGGGCTCGTTGGATTCAGAATGAGGCGATGCCGACGTCTAGAAAAATGTGCAAAAGTTGTTACAACCCGTACATAAACAATTTCAAAAGTTATTAACAAATTAAGACAAAAAAAGGAATTTAGTTTTTTTCAAATAACTTGAAAACTATTAACATCTAAGAAATTTCAAAAAAAGATTGTTATAGAGGAAGAAGTTTCAAATAAAAAAGTAAAAAAATGTTTTCATAAAATGTTGCTAATTAACATTTTTTAAGGTTTCCTTTATATTTCAAGTCAAATAATTTTTAAACAATATACTATATCACATAACATTGTGATGTTTTTAATTGCTATAAACTATTAGTTATTAATTACTTAAATCAACGAAATGTATATCATTACCCTTTATAAATGGCCGTTTAGAACATCTTTTCGAAATAAATAACAGAAAAGTATGTCAAAATTAAAAACAAAAACACCCAAGAATAAAAACAGTAATATTATTTATGAAATTCCATGCAAAGATTGCAACGGATACGGAATAGTATCTGGCAAATAGTAATGATAATGGAAATTACTGCATTGGCATCACATGAGAAACCGCGAAAACATACCTTCAGTTTTGATCAACGAACCAAACAAAAAAAAAGAGTTCTTCGAAATGGTAACAATTCAAAAAAATGCAAATGCTATAAACGACAAAAAAGAACTAAAGAATTTAAATAAAACCTACCTATCTGTTTTATAGTATCAATATATTGATGTGGTTAAGTATTATTTTATGTTCGTCGGTTGTAATTGTAAATTGTTTGTCAAATGTTACGTGGAAATCGCCACATTATATTGGAAATTTTATTTTAAAAACTAAACATTTAAGATAAGATTTTTGAAATATCTGTAATTTAAAATAAAAATTCCTAAAATTGTAGACTCTTGAGAAAGGCCTACAAATGGTCCAAACGTTAAGTAAATTATTCAAGAATGTGATTTAATTTGATTTAACACAAAAAGACCTAAAACCAGGAAATCCCTTAAAAAAAATATTATATTAGAAGGTAGAGAAAATAAAACTCCCATCAGTTCTGACAGACTCTTTATATTTTACGAAAATAACACACTCGGCTGGTACGATACACCCTGTAAGAAGTTGTTTAGGCTCTATGGTTCTTTTACAACTTTGATTCAACACGTCAGAGTAGTGTGTAGAATCAATGTGTTGTGACGTGATGTGTTAACACGTCACTTGTTAATAGGGTATCCGTAGATGTCGCGAGGTTATTTATGTTGTTTTGTTTGTTGACAAATATCGACGTTCAATTTACATTATATAAAGTTAATTAAAATGGTAAAATGTGCAATTGTGGGTTGTACAGGGCGTCCCATTTTCGACACTTTTGATACTTTTTTAAAAAACTTACGATGCCGTAATCAAAGTTTTCATGGCACGAAATACAGGGAGAATTTGAAAATGTTGCATTTTGGGACCAGCCTTGAATCCCGTTTATCGTTTTACTGGTCGGGACTTCTTCAACAACGGAATCTGTTTTCTACGTAGAATCCAGTGGCGTAGTGAATTTTATAACAAGAGGTGTCATTTTTGACATACGACCCAAACTTATCATTTTTCAAATGGAACACCCTGTATATTTATAATTTATTAAATCCGATATTATTTTTTTTTTAAACGATATAATACACTTTATAGCTAGACTTTTCAAAAATACCAAAAAATTCAAAAAATGAGTTTTATTATAGAAATAAGTATAATTCGTGGCCACAGAATTGCAAAAATTATTTAACTTAATCAGCATTTTAAAGAAAATGAAAATTAACATTTAATATAACGCAAGGTAATTTTTCTTCCAAAGTTGCCTGTTATTAGTAGAAACAAAAGGATGCGCATCTTTTTATCTTTACTAATAACCAAGATACACCGCAACAGGCAAATTTTGTAAAAAAGATTGTCTTTTATTATTATTAATTACTTTATTATTGTTATAATGTTGATTTTCTTTAAAATAATGGTTAAGTAAAATACATTTTGCAATTCCATGGCCACCTATTATACTTCTTTCTATAATAAAATTCGTTAAACGCTATTTTTGTCTAGAACGAAAGTGTATATGTTTTAAAGAGAATAAAAATCGATTAATGAGTTATAAAAACACAAGGTTCTTTTAAAAAATGACTAGTTTTTAGTATTTAAAAAATGACTAGTATTTCAAAAATTACACTTTTAGATAAAAAACTGGATTCTACGTACAAAACTGTATTAGATAAAGTTGTTGCCGTTCCGATAAGTTAAACGACAACCAAAATACAAGGGTGGTCCCAAAATACATTTTTAATTTCCTCCTGTATCTCAAAAACTAAGGGAGCCATACAAACTTTGATTACGGCATCGTAAGTTTCAAAAAACGCAGAATAGTATGGTAACAACTGCATCCTTCTATCTTTACTAATAACGGAGATACAATGTAAAAGTGTCGAAAATGGGACTCCCTATACAAGCAACGATAACAAAAAAACAAGAAATTGCGGGCAATTGGTCTTTTAGGTTTTCAAAATACAAGAAAGTTTGTGCAGCACTGATTTGGCATTGTTATCAGCCACCCAAGTCTAAAGATAAAAGACCAAGAATGACAGTGACTACCGTAAAAAGCGAATTAATAAAAATATATGTAATTTAATTTTATGAGATATACGCAAAACACTTTATTAATATTTGGAGTAAAAATATAAAATGCCAGAATGAAAACACGGAGCTCCGGTTTATTTTTACAACAAAATTAGTTATTTTAGTGAAATTAAACCAATATGTTTTTAGGCAAATAAAAGAACATTAAACTAAAATTATTACATTAATCCACGATAATAATGAAAACATCCACAATACCATGCATACTCGAGGATTTTTGTGACAGCGCTACGTCATTTACAGATTTACAGTTAGAGAAAAATACATGTTTACTTAAAACATTTAAATATGCCTCAAAGGTGAATTTTCCGTATTCAAATATTTATTTAAGTAATGTTGTTCCTAACACTACACAGTTCAACAGATATTCCCTTTTTACTTCCTTCGTAAAAGAGAAGTATGGTAATCGTAAAAAAATCATCCTTCTAGTTTTATATTAGTTTGAGAAGGTGTTAAACTTTGACTAATCCATTTAATGGGAGGTGATTAGTGTGAATAATAATACGGAAATTACAGAACATTTTTTACAGAATTCCAGTTCCAGAATTTTAACTTAGTTTCGGTTTTAATTTTTTAAAAATGTTATTTATTTTCAGGTCAAATAAGTAAACATAAACAGAAGCCAGCTAAATGACCTAGAAACTCTTTTAAGTGCTTTGTAAATCTTTTTGATACCTTTTTTTTTAAAGATACCCGATAAATTTGAGAAAAACCTTGCTATTGATTCCACTCCACTATTAGTTTAGTTTCCAAACACAAAATAGCGTTAATTTTTGATACTACTAGCAAAAATACGAGTGAGAGCTCATTGGATTCGAAATGACGTCTAGAAAAATATGCAAAATTTCCAAACCCTCACATAAACAAAAGTAATTAACAAATTAATATGTAAAAAATAGAATTTCGTTTTTTTGCAAATAATTCGGACACTATTAACATTTAAGAAATAATAAGGATTCTTAAAGAGGAAGGAATTTACAATAAAAAAGTCCCAACTCCCGGAGCCCTATCTCTATATTTAATAATTTTAATTTAATGTTCAAAATAGAGATTCGCGCAGCGAGAGCTAAGCCCCGGTAAAAAAATATTTGTATAATATTACATATTAATTAAAAAATATATGCTCTTATCTAGACACTTAAGAAACAATATACCGCTGAAAAAGATTTTTCATAAAATGAGCCTCTATCTGTTTTCTACGTAGAATGCAGTGGCGTAGTCAATTTTATAACAAGAGGTGTCATTTTTGACTAGTTTGGGTCGTATGTCAAAAATTACTATTTATGTTAGATCGGATAATTGTTAAACAAAAGCCACTAAATTATTTCGCTTCGTGGAGACTTTATCACAACTATACTCTATGACATTGCGATGTTTTTAATTATTATAATCTATTAGTTATTAATTATAGAAACTAAAAACAAACTTATTTTTTAGTTTGTTGTTTCTGGACTCTTTTATTGGTAATGTCTTCCTGTTTAAGAACCTCTTTTTAAAATATCTTAAATTTGAATAGTTTCCGAGTAATTTGCAAAAAACTCTCACATAAACAAAAGTAATTAACAAATTAATATGTAAAAAATAGAATTTCGTTTTTTTGCAAATAATTCGGACACTATTAACATTTAAGAAATAATAAGGATTCTTAAAGAGGAAGGAATTTACAATAAAAAAGTCCCAACTCCCGGAGCCCTATCTCTATATTTAATAATTTTAATTTAATGTTCAAAATAGAGATTCGCGCAGCGAGAGCTAAGCCCCGGTAAAAAAATATTTGTATAATATTACATATTAATTAAAAAATATATGCTCTTATCTAGACACTTAAGAAACAATATACCGCTGAAAAAGATTTTTCATAAAATGAGCCTCTATCTGTTTTCTACGTAGAATGCAGTGGCGTAGTCAATTTTATAACAAGAGGTGTCATTTTTGACTAGTTTGGGTCGTATGTCAAAAATTACTATTTATTTTAGATCGGATAATTGTTAAACAAAAGCCACTAAATTATTTCGCTTCGTGGAGACTTTATCACAACTATACTCTATGACATTGCGATGTTTTTAATTATTATAATCTATTAGTTATTATTTATAGAAACTAAAAACAACTTATTTTTTAGTTTGTTGTTTCTGGACTCTTTTATTGGTAATGTCTTCCTGTTTAAGAACCTCTTTTTAAAATATCTTAAATTTGAATAGTTTCCGAGTAATTTGCAAAAAACTCCCTTTTTTTAAATCTTACTCTGTTTATAACTTTTGAAATTGTTTAAGTGCAGGTTTGTAACTTTTGGACATTTTTCTAGACTTCAATCGAATTCAATGAGCCCTTACTCATGTTTTTATTAGCAATAGAAACAATTAACACCATTTTAAGTTTGTGAACTAGACTATATGTAGCAGAACGTTTTCCGTACCTAACTATGGTTGGATTTTTGTCAAATTTATTATCCTTAAAGATAAAAGTATCAAAGCTATATGAGGAAACCTTTTTATAACAGTAGCGGCTATTCAGGTGAAGTAGGTGAAGCGCTACTTCAACAGGAAAAATAAACAAGCAAACATGTAACTATATTTATTATATATCTCTTAAAATTTGGAATATATCGCTGCAAGAGCAAGGGAAAAAAATTAATAAAAATAAACATATTTTTACCGAAACATATAAATTGTTTTCCCTTATTTTGACAGTACCGTCGACAAGTGCTTCAGTGGAAAGAAGTTTTTCTTGCTTCAAATGTGTAAACACTTATTTAAGAAATATAATATCTCAAGAAAGACTTACTTCTCTTGGGAATATTTAAATTCAAAAGGAATTTCTGGAGGAGATTAGGACAACTCATCCATTTTATGAGGATGTTATAAATAAATTTGCTGCTATGAAGGATAGGAGAATTGATTTTGTATACAAAATTTAGGTAAGTCGTAAAAAAATATTCTACCCCCTCCACATATAAAAACATTCTGGAAAAAAAATTATTGCGATAATTTCTTTCTTCATTTGCACTTCACTTACTTTTTCACCCGCGAGCCGCCACTGTTTTATAACCATAAAAAACGAAACATAAATGGGGAAAAAAGGGAAGGGGGGGGGGAAATTGTGACCAAAAACTCTTTACAATAAAAAAATTCGCCCCCACGTGATCCGTTTTAAAACAGAGTGTGATGCTTGCACTAAAACCGTGTCTATGAAACTAATACTTGTCTATTCAAATTCATAATATTTTTGATGTAATAATGATAAATAACAACTTTTAACTTTACAGAATTCTGGTTTAAAAAATCGAGTTATTGTTAAAACATAGTGAACTTTTAATTAACAATGCAAGATCGCAGAATAAAAATGCCATTGTCTTAGTATCGTTGATATAATACTTGGCTGTAATATGCAAACTCCTCTGAACTAGGAGTGAAATATTTATGTGTCTTACATTAGTTAAGAGTAAACAGCCGAAAATACAAAATAAATCTTATATTTATATTTTGGCAAAACAGTGTTTTCACATAATTAAATCAAAAAATTGCATTTTTCTGAGTAAAGAGGCTTTTCTTCCATTTCAAGTTACCTATGTGACAATAGTAGAATTTACCAAAAATAAAATAATGATGCGATTGGTGCGCAGAATATTATCTCCTGCTAATAAACGAAAGATTTACAATAAAGATTTCTCTGATATGGTTTCCGACCCGCAGCCTCCTAGTTTTGCCTACGTATATGATAAGTAACTTAATGGTCAGTTGTATTCTCCTATTTTTGGAGGATTTAAATGTCTAAAAATTTAATTAAATACAAAGAAAATGTATTTCTAGATTGAGTCCATCGGAACACCACTTACCGTCCAAGAGATCCTCCACTGCCGTCCGGACACCTTTGTCGAAGGCCCGAGCATCCGCCGCTGCTTGGAACGTCAGACCAAACCGCTTCGAACCGGTCCGCCAATGATGGAAAGTGGGCATCACTTTATTATATTCGAAATCCTTTTTTATGGTACAACTGAGCACAACCTATAACAATAATAACATACCAGTTATCACAGTTTCTATCTTTGCTTATTTCTATAACATTCTGATGACAAACTCATGCATACAGTGAGTGACAAAAGCAATCCTCCTTATTCCATGTTAACTTCAGTACAAATTGATGTATAGAATTGAGCCTATGTTAGAATTTGGACATTTTGGCCCAATATGAAAATGGGATTATTTAGAACATAATTCAAAGCAGTTAATTTTTATAAATCACATTACATGATACAGATAAATCAAATTAGAACTAAGATTACAACAATACAATAATTGTATAAGCAAAAGCAGCACATTTTTAAAAACTGGACATCATTCCCTTATTTTGTTAGGTAGTCGGTTGTATATCTGGATACAGGCTTAGAATGAAGGAACATTCATAAAGAGTCGTGCGATGATTTGGCGTAGCTCATTCTTCTCTGCTTCTCGTTGGATACAAATAAAACTCCTTATTTTGTCTTGTTCTTCTATAAAAGTACCCAAGTAGGATGTTTCTTGTGGTTGGAGTCCATAAATAAGTTTCTCTCCTCTCCTCTGTAATACAACTACTTTATTGATTAATATTCACCGTTCTTCCTCACAATAAGACATTATAACAGAGATTAGGGAAGACAAAAGCATAATACGAAGTCCTACGGTGTGTTATGTCGATTTTTTGTTTAAGTTTCAGTAAAGTATGATTTAATGATACTGTACCCAAGAATTCACCCATACTGGCTGCTGCATCTAAGTTTACTCTGTGGTTATTCCTTATGAAAGTAGACAGAACTGTTTTTTCGAAATTCATGTTTTCACTACTACTAATTTTCACTACTTTAATTTTCGATAATTTTTCGTACATATTTTCACCAAAAATGACAGCAGAAGTTTCATCAGCAAACTTAACAACTAACCCTGGAAAAGGGCGTCAACATCGGGCCTTGAGGTGAGCCTATACTATCATGTTCTTCGGAAATAAGTTATTTACTTTTAACAGCAATTAGTCCTCAGAAATGAATAATACCTAATACTCTTTTCCTTATGCCAATATTATAATATAGTCTGCTTTCTATAAACTGAAAATTAAGTACGTCAAAGGCCTTAAATAAATCGAATAAAAGCCCAATAACTGTTCCACCAGATTAAAGCTCTTTGCGGATGAATTCGCTATGTTCCAGAGCCGTAGTTTCTGCAGATATCTCAGATTCGAATCAATGTTGCGCCGATGAAATTGAAGTTACTTCCATGAGTCTACTATATAGGGCTAAATCAAATATTTTGAAGAATACAGTAAGTAACTCTACGGGCTTGTAGGTATTCATATTCGTTTCTTTACCCTTCTTATACACTGATATTACGATGGCTTTTTTTACTGCCGACAGAAAAACTGTACTACGGTAATTATTAATATAGTTAATAACATCTTAATTTAATGTCTTATGTTTTTTATAGCTTTTGTTGAAATGCCCTCAACACCGACTGATTTCTTGTTTCTTTTAAATTTTAACATGATATTTAATATGATTTTTCTTTTGTTGGCTTGCTCTTACATTTTAGGAGGTGGTGGATAGATCTATTCCAAAGTGTTCTTTTAAAGGCATAGCAGCAAAGTATCCTAGAAAGCTGTAAGCTTCTTTCAAGATTTTATAATATATAACCTTTGGGTACGCATGGTTCAAATTCCAAGTTCAGATACATATTATTAATCTACAGGCTGATCACGCAAAATAGCGTACCTTTAATTTGTATTTTTATTATTATGAAAAATAGAAAAAAAAGCTCCTAGGATGTTTTGTATATCTTTTGCCCAAGTACTAGAAGACTATGGGAACTTAATATTGTTTTGATATACCCTGTATATCAAATTTTAAAATGGAACACTGTGTATACTATTATTTTATTTTGTATATTTTTGAACATATCTGTGCAAAACACTATATCAAAGTTCATAGGAGCACAGTTACAAAAATAATTACTTTTACATTTGAAAAAAAAAAGTAGTTTTCAATTAAATAAAATCTTTTCGAATTGCTGGTCAACATGTTATCCAGTGGTCAAATGCCCAACCCTAGTTAAAAAATAATTACTTTTGCATTTGAAAAAAAAGTAGTTTTCAATTAAATAAAATCTTTTCGAATTGCTGGTCAACATGTTATCCAGTGGTCAAATGCCCAACCCTAGTTACTTTACACATTTTTTTATCAAATAGTATACTAACTCCTAGATAATATAAACTAATACATAATATAAACTAATAATATTTACATAATATCTAATATTTCACTTCGGTGAACGGTTCTAAATATCGGACAATAGCTTATAAACTGGCAAAATTAATTTTTCAAATCTTCTGACGAAACAAGGATTTTTTAGAAATATGAAAGTTTTATTAGAAATACCTATTTAATTGGTGTCTTTTAAAAATAATAGTAAAAGTTTATTTCTTAGAAAACTATATATATGGCCATATTAATATTAAAAAATCTAAAAACTAACAATGTGTTATTATTGCAAGCATCTTGAGTTCTGGGTCGGCAATGAAGGTACCCCAGAAATGAGTCTGTAGAAACCTAACTTTCTGAACGTTTCGGAGGAAAGTTTACCATCGTCTTTAACAAGCAGAAAAATAAAAAATACAAGGTAGACTTTCCCCCGAAACATCCAGAAAAGTAAGTTTTTTTACAGGTTCGATCTGTATCGCAGAACCAGAACTCAAACCTCAGCCTCAATAATAAATGGTAAAAGTAGAGGTTTTTTGGTTTATTTGGATATTAGACACCGATTCATATTTGGCGCTCAGGTCCCGGTACGCTCACTATCCGCTTACAATCCAGAATAGTATGTAACATTCAGATTAAACGACCAATCAACTAAACATTTATTTCTGACAATATTTAAAAAAAGGATAATTTTTTTTCTCTGTTCAAAGGTCTTTTAGTATTTTCCGAATGCCGAAATATACGTTTGATTAAATTTTTGATAAAATTTTGACAAAAGAAAGTACCAAGTCCTTACTTCTCTACTTTGACGACAAATCTATTGTGTACGTTTTTATAGGAATACCCTACCAAGAAAAAAATCCTCGGTCTTTTCTGCACAAACACAACATCTTCATAAAATAATCCGACAATATTTAAAGAGGCTTGGGGAAGGAGGCTATATCTATATACTGGTTCACACTGGCCGCTGGTACGATCTCACTCCGATAAAAGTATTATTTCATAAAACAGCACGGTCAAAGATTATGAGCGGATTGTGAGCGAAGTGCTAAATCTGAACTGTCCAAATTAAAATTCACAGTGGTCTTATTAGATACATTGCAAAAATGTGTTTTCTTGCAGAAAGATAAGACAGATTATAGATGTTAAAACTTGTTGAAAATATCTACAAAAAAATCATAAATTAAAAATACAATAACCGTTCTTGGCAACATTATGAATTATCCATTTCCCTGTTGACAACTCCGCACTGGCTATGCCACTGCAGGTGTGGAAGGTGGAATGCCTCTGACGCCAGAAATTCTGCAAAAGCCCCGGTCATTTATGCACAAGAACATAATATAAAACATAACTTTAATCGAGATTCTGGTATGGCTGGAAGAAAATGGATGAAGCTGTTTTTCGAGCATTATTGAGACCTTCGCCGTCGAAAATCCCAAATGTTAAACTCTGCAAGGGAACAAAAAGTTAACAAGTTGATCGTTAATAATTATTTTAGAATATGTTGGAGCAACATATACAATATGGATGAGATGGGTTGTAGGTTAATCCTTCACCACTGGCACCAACACAATGTGGCCCTTAAAAGTAAAAAAAAAGAGTACATCTTGTTGCATCCGCCTATTTTGAAAAAGCGCGTGGTACTGATATTACATTCTGCATAATGATATGACAAGATAACAGCTAAAACCCGATAATTCAAATTCAAAAAAGATATGAAGTTAGATTAACGAAAATGAAATCTCATAATCAGAAAAAAAAAATTTATTACAGACAATAATGAGATATTGTATCATGAACCAAGTGTTATAGTACAAGAACACGAAATAATAATTAACAACGACAACAAAGACACTTTTAATAATGTCTACCTGGAATTAAATCTCAATATGTACAAAACTCGGTTAATTATTAATCCATTATTCATAAGTAATTCAATGTTACTGTCTTAGTGAAAACATAGAATTTAAAATGATTATCAACTTTTGAACTGATATCCATCCAATTTTTTTATAAATAAAATAAAAATAGCTACGTTTGGTTTAATCAAAAATTAAAAACTTACCGAATTATCGCTAATCCTCTTCCCGTAGATAAGGTAATCGTGTTTGGGTTTATCAGGGGGGCCAGCTCCCTGTAGCCGGGGGCGGCGTCGTACCGACACGTCACTCAGACCGCCGCCCCCTAACGGTACCCAGCCGCCTGACGAATCGTCGCGCGACATCACTTGGGCGCGCACGCGCACCAAATAGTTGCCACTGTGAAAGATAGAAAAATCAGTTAAAATAACGATACTATATACTAAAAAAGGATAGGCACCGTGTAGTTGCGGCACAAAATTTCTTAGGATTTCTCCGTAAATTGTGTAAGCTTATAAGGCAAACATTTTCATGATATTGTATTATTTTGGATGTTTTTTTTATTGAAATACTATTTAATATTAGTTTATATCCTATTTTAAGAATTAATTGTTATATATTTAACTATTGAAGGTAAATTTGATGATTAAACTAGGCAGCTATCCTCAGGATACGCCACTATCAGATAGTTCGTAATAGACATAGAAACATATTTAGCCAAAATACAATTTTCTTGAAAACGCTTTATTCCGTTATGACTTGTTACTGTACTAGACGAACAAACAAAACATGTTATTCTAGTAACATTTTTTTTGTAAATCCTGAAAATATACCATACTGTTTTATATTGCGGTACTTATTAGATATTACAAATACTGCAATTTTAAAGATACAAATCTAAGCAAATCGCACTTTTATTCCCACAAAGGAAATGACGAAAAAAATCCATTGTTAAAAAAACTGCGTTTCGTTATTATCTATCATGTCATGAGAAATTCTTGAAACAATAAGTTATTCAATATCAATGTTGTGTTAACTTGTAGTGGTTTGATAAATTGGTGCTAATTTATACAGGCGATATAAGATCGTTTTTCAGCTTACCGTTGCTTTAGCTTTTGATATATTTTCTTCATTTATTTAAAACATAAATATTGATAATAGTACCCAAATTGTCACAAACTTAAACCTGTAATATCAAATTGAGAAATTTCAATCCATACCTATCATATACACTATGCCAATAGTTATCAACCATATTCATGGATACTGCAATTTGACAGTTTTTTTATATATTATCAATATTTCCAAAAAAATAAAGTTATCATAGAGAAAATATTAACATCGATTTAAGGGGACACATTATCTGAAGAAACAGAAGCCAGTAAAATTTACTTTCTTTCGTTCAGAATATTATTTCGGTTTTCAAAAAAATACTTTCATATGTTACTTCATCTTTAACATTCGTTTAAAATTTCCTTTTAATCTATTTTACAAAAAAAACATGAAAATTTGTAAAATAAATTAAGTGGAAATTTTAATTAAATGTTTTTGTTTATTTAGTCAAAATGGATAGTAAATACAGCGTTGAAAATACTTAGTCCATGTTTAATAAAGCCACTTTTTATGCAAAACAGCCGTTTAGTTTTACGTGTTATAAGCAGAGCACCATATTGTAACAGTTTCTCAAAAAAGAAGCTTTTTTTCTTTAACACAGCTATTAATAGATTATTTTTTAATAATTTTATTTCAGTAGAAATTTGAAACCATTAGGGTATATACTATATACCTAATAGTTCTATTTGGCTTCTTTTAACACAATCATATGTTTGAAGATCGTTATTTTGAAAATATATCAAATAATTTTCACAGCCACCTCTTAGTCAACCATATGATCTATTATTTAGAACTTGCAATCAGATAAACATGGGAAGCTTTCCTTTCAATACAAAAAACTAAACCACGACTTTGCATAAAATTTGCCCTTATTAGAAAAGGTGTAAGAATTCTTGCTGCAGGCAATAAAAAATCAAATAGGAAAATAAAATTTGTGCATAAATTCTTTTACAGATTTTGTAAAAAATTAATGATTTTCAAATTCTGATAAAATTTTCGCCATTAGACAAAGCTCAAAAATTGCACACCTGATTGATTTAAAATGCATCTCAAAAATCAAGAACCATATGAAGATGAAAATGTATGAACGTATATCGCGGTACAAATATACTCTTAAAACAAAAACGGTAAATTTCCTTTACCTGGAAGTTCCCTCGTTACGAATCTTTACTATTATTAAGAATGGAGAAGTGTGACCCAATTTAGTTCGGTCTAGAATCATTTAGTAATACATATAATGTTCTTTCAAACTTTTTTATTGGGCGCCATCTTGTTCCACCATATTCGATTCCTACCAATATTTTATTAGTTTTACCAGTTTCTACCTATGCCACATTTGATATTTGGGCATATTTTAAAATAAATTTAATAACTAGATTGACACACACCGCCATTTTGTTCCGCCATGTTGAATTTTTCTGCAAAATTTAAAGGCAATTGAGTAAGATTTTTTTACGTTAAGTTTATAAATATTTTATTTGTCCGCGATTTTGTTTCACCACCTTGAATTGTCTATATCACACTTAATACTTGCACAAAATTTGAAATTAATCTAATTAGTAGTTTAGTAAGTTTTTTAAATAATTTATTAGGCTGCCATTTTGTTTTGTCATCATAGCTTTAGACTAAAGTTTGACTAGTTCATTCCTAGTAATACTTGATTTTGTGCAAAATTTTAATTAAATTGGATAATTAGTTTTTTAGTAATAATTTTTTATCTTTTCACCGCCATCTTCTTCCGCCATATTGGATTTTTACCAAATACTACCAAGTCATCCCCATATAGGGTAAGTAGTTTTTAAGCTATGTAGCGAGCTGACAGACAAAAATACAGACCGACAGAATTGATAAAACATATTTTTTGGCATCTAGAGGCGCTAAAACATGAAGATATGTAAAACCTGGGTGGGTAATTTTTTGATTACGAACATTTTATTTCGCCCATTTTATTCAGTCATCTTGAATTCGTGTCACAATTCATCTTTATACCACAATTAATTATTGCATTACCACAATTAATTTTTTTTAGACTGAATATATATATATATATATATATATATATATATATATATATATATATATATATATATATATATATATATATATATATATATATATATATATATATATATATATATATATATATATATATATTATAATATTTTGTTTCGCCATCTTGAATTCGTGCCAACATTTATTTTACCAGTTGAATCCTACATAATACTTTATTTAAGAGCAATATTTAAGTTAAATTTTCATATAACTCTTAATTTTTTACCATGAGTCAGTCGGGTAAATAGTTTTTTAGCTGTGCCGGGAACAGACAGACGGAACTGGGAAAACATGTAACATGTTTTTCGGCATCTAGGTACCGTGGAACGTAAATATCTGAAAAAATCTCAAAGGCTGATTTTTTTTACGATTACATTATTCCGTTTTACCTGGGAAGTAAAAAATCAGTATCAAAAACCTACTTATCCACTTGACCCCAAATTTTGTACAAAAACCAAGTGGTAAAATTACATTTCCTGGAATTAGACCTTCTTTTTGTGGAAGAAAATAATCGTTTTATTAGAGATTAGAAAAATAAACAGTGATGAAATGATTGTTTTTGTACGATTAATATTACCATTGCGATTAGAAACCCGAAAATCATAATATTACGATTATCAAGTAAAGAACGTAACATATGTATATATCTTTTAATACATGTTAAAATCATATGCAAACTGCTTACTGCTGATTTGGTACCTGGCTATAAGAAACTACAAAAACGCGACAAGCAAACTACATACGAGAGAACTAAAATTAGCTGTTCATTGTTTTTAATATTGAAAACCTCATTGAAAGAGAAAACAAATTTTTATTGAGGAAAAATAACATTTTTAGATTTTTAGGACTAAGTCGGTTTCTTTTATAAGTTTGAATATTTCCTGTCCGACTGAACAAACATATGTAGTTTGAAGAATATATATTTTTGGATTAATTTTTTCAGGTTTGAAAGCAAAATACTCTTAGACCAATATTTAAAAACATTTGATGGGTGGCTTAAATTAAGTGATCTTAGATATCTCTCAAACATGCCTTTGAAATTGGTAAATAAAAACAAGAGAAAGTGTATGGGAAACAGTAATCTAAGATTCATTTATAAAAGTAATTCAGTTGAAATGAGAAAGTCCATATACATATTTTAAATATTCCTCTCTGTCGAAAATAACCTTTCTAACTAAATAGAAGATTTGAAATTTGGAGGATAAATATTTTTGCGGCAATTTTTTCAGATATTTAAAAACATCTGACGAGTGACTTAAATCAAGTAATCCTAGATATTTCTCAATCGAACATTTGAAACTGGTAAAAGAAAACAAAAGATAGTGTTGGTATGTGATTTCTAAATTGAGAAGACCATTCTATCCCATAATGTTGTTAACTACTCAAAAGCATCAGTTCAGTTAATTTTTGCCGAGGATAACCCGATATTTCTGAAACTTTGATTTTGGAAAAAAAGGATAACTTCGAAATATATTTAAAGTAAGGGATTTTTTTTAAGTTCGATTTTCAAAAAATCATAACTAGAGGCATCTATGTACTTTTCGTTAAAAAAAAACCAAAGCTTCAAAATGTACAGCTAAATTATAAAAGATTTTAATGTTGATCCGTGTCGGCAAAATCTAAAAAAAATGAAATAATAAAATACGTTTGCTCCCAAATAATTACTTTATTGTAGCCTTTAGCGCGAATCTTGAAACGCAGTTTTGTACTTTTTTGCCTCCTCATAATTTTTGTCTTTTGTCATTTTTCAGTAGATCAATTTTGATCCCGTCGATTTTAAATAGAATTTGGCACACTATAAAGAACGTTTTCTAAAAATTTCATCGAAATTGGTTAGTTTTTTCGACAGTTATCAATTAAACAGTGTATCATAGCGTTCTTTTCTTGCGACACCACCTTATCGTCTTTATCTCCTAAACCGAAAATAGTACTTAATTACTTTTTTTACCTTTCAAAAGCCCCAAGATAGTACCAAAATTAAATTATTTATTCGCAGCTGTGTTTTAAATATTACGACTTAAAGGTAAAAAGTACGTTTGCCATGAAGCCACAACCACGAGTACGGTATAGGCAATACAAAAGCACGGTAAATGCTATTTTTTTTTAATGAAATTTTTAAACGCCGAACTTTAATTACCTCTAATTAATTAATGGATAAAGATTTTTATTCCAAACTTTGACAAAATTCTTTTATTAAAGATTAAAATAAAATGTTTTCGTGATATTGAAAAAAAAATGCAATTTGCCTATTGCCCCTCCCCTTATTGAGAAACGGAAGCCTCGTAAAGTAATTTCTTAGTGTAACTACAAAGGTTATATTTTTAAATCAACTTTCTATTTTTCTTTCAAGTCAATGGTCAAGTTTTATTAGAATTGTGGGATAATTATTATCAAAGTAAAAAGTATTGTTTTAGATTTTTTTAAGGAACCTTTTGGTTGTTTTGTGTTTAGTTCAGATTTTAGTAGAAGTTTAGGCGCACTTCTTAAACTTTCTGACAATAGGGCACAATTTAAAAGTAAGTATTGTCATACTTAAATAAGAATATGGTGTCTTATATTTTGCGCTCCTCTACAGCTAAAAGTTGTAGGGTTTTGCCTGAACTGACCGAATTTTTTATCAAAATAAACTAATGAACATCACAAATCTGTCAAAAAATACTAACTAGTGGTTTTTTTTTAAATAGAACATCCTATTTTTTCATTGTCATCCTTATAATCTCCCGATTTCAACAATATAAACATGTTATATATTTACTCTAACGGTTCTTTCAATATTTCTAATGAAAGAAAAAATAGACCTACCTTGGAAACATGGTGTGATCTGCGGGTAAGGATAACTGATTTAGCTCATTATCAAAACCGAAATTTTATTTTAAATTCTTTACATTATGAAATATCCAACTCAAGAAAAAATTAACATAGTGTATTTTTATTTTACAAAGGAAGCAATTATTGCCTAAACTCATCTGGAGTATCGCAGAATATACTGCGATATGCAAACAGCTTCAAAGTCACATCTAAGATGAAGCTTAATTAGTTCGTTTTTTCTTTAAAGTAAAATATTGACAAATAATATACATTAAAAAAAAAACACAATTTTGGATTTTTTACTTTCTTCATAAGAAATCGTGAAAAAATCACCCTCCGAGATGTTTGCCGATATTTAAGTGTTCGAGTCCTTGGACTCCGAAACAATGTCCTCCCATTTCCGTCAGTCTGTCGCGGCATAGCTAAAAAGCTACTTATCCTATTAACTTTAAAATTTGGTCATAAATTAACGACCAAGAGGGGATGAAATAAAATTTTGGTAAAAATCCAATATGGTGGAACAAAATGGAATCACAAAATGTCAAAAAATTCAGTACCAAAAACTTGGTCGAATTGAATTCTGCACATAAATCAAGTATTAAAGAGAGATAGACTGATACAGCCTAATACAACGTTTAAATATTCAGTAAAATTCCATTTCCTGGAATAGAACCTGCTTTTTATGGAAAAAAATAATAAAGAACATAAATTATTTTTTGTAGACTACATAAATGTTATGAAAACTAAATAATAACAAGAATAATAAATAATAATAAATCAATTCAAAACTTGTTTTAGTTCATAAAAGGCGGCAAGAAAAAATCATAGTTCACGTGTCCGCGAGATTTTTTGAAAATCTACCAAAGTGACAATACAGAATTTATTCCACGTTAGATGTTGTTCACACTGTATACGTTACTAAATGACTATGTGCGGAACTAAATCGTGTCATACCTTACCATTCCTAATAAAAAGAAATATTCATAACGAGGGAAGTTTTTTTTATAAAAAAAATTTATAGATTGAAATTTCCGGTATTCATTTGATTATTCTGGGAAAAGAATCCTGGTAATTACATAGTAAACTATGTATTTTAAGAAAATATTAAAGAAATATACAAACTAATTTGTCTCAATAAGTCTTGTGTCCGATATCCATTAGCAAAAATTAATATTTATGTTTCATTAGTGTGATACTAGCATATCAAGATCATTCTAATTAGAATTAACTGAGTTTATGAAAGAAACATCATTACCTGAGTTTGTTCTCTTTTAAACGTTTTCTTAATATGACTTTTATTACATTCAATAATAAGTGAAATATAATAAATAAAATAAGTAAATAAATACGGACATTTTGCTTTGAAGAAATTAAATCACAACACAAGATTTCTAGGCTTTGTTTGTTAACCATTAACCCCTTCCACTCCAGATATCCAGCATATGGATATTCTGAGTTTAGCTTCCCAGTACCGCGATATCCATATGGTGGATATTGCACCATACGTTCTAATATGATATCAAAACTTCATGGTAAGGCACTCACTATAAGACTGTCAAGACTGGTATTAGAAATAAACCTTCCTTCCACTACTGTGGTGGTGGTAAGGTGGGGATATCTACGTGCAACCTTCGATCTTCGATCAGTGCTCGCTTAGTTGTTCTGGTAGGGAGTCGTACGGACTGTTTCGGCAAAATTACGTGAATATACATGTTCTAGGCGTCATTTGTATACACTAGAGGTTAGTTTTGACTGTTGTGTTAACTCTCGGTAAGTTTTAGATATATTTGTTTGGTTTTGTTTTGCATGTAAATAATTTTTAGCGCTATGGCTTCTTTGTATTCTTCTGATGATAGCGATGATCCAGAATATCACTTAAGTGACGCTTCCATGGGAAGCGATAGTGATGAGACCTTCTCAGAAACTGACGAGGACGAGGAAATTGAAAATGTTGTTATAGATGACTGGCAAATTTTGGCGGACCCTTTCGCTGATCAATTGCCTAGACCCGTTCCTAACTTTTCAAGTGATTTTGACTTCCATCCCGCGATAGATTTTCAAGATTGCAGAGATCCTGTTAAATGTTTTGAGTGTTTCATAACTCCGAAAATTGTAGATAAACTATGTGAGTGGACCAATAAAAGAGCCGAAAAATATTTTCAAGACAATAACGCTTTGACCGTTTTTGGCGTCCAGTGGCGTAAACTTGAAAAAATGTGAATTATATGTGTTCCTTACTCTTCACATCCTAACAGGATTGGTAAAATTACCCCGTATAACAGATTATTGGAGTACTAATATTTTGTGTTCAGGGCCAAAAGTTTTTCATAAGGATGTAATGAGCCGGAATAGATACCTTTCCATTCTGAAGTTTATACGATTTGGCCCTCCGGAAGCGGTGAAACGCAATCAACCTCTGACAAGAATTGGCGTTTTTATGGCAATGCTAAAAGACAATTGCATGAATCTGGTTGACCCAGGCCCTGTTTTTGCCATCGACGAGCACCTTGTTCTGTATAAAGGAAGGTTGCACTTCCGCCAATACATAAAGTCGAAAAGGAGCAGATTTGGCATAAAAATGTTTGCATTATGCCCAAGTGCCCCTAATTTACGAGGCTACACATGGAATTTTTGTGTGTACGTTGGAAAAGATACATTTGACGTATCCCATATTCCGGGTACCGAAAATCTTTCAGTATCCGAACGAATAGTGGTACATTTAGCACAAAATTTACTAAACAGTGGAAGGGAGATTATACTAGACAACTGGTATACATCCGTAAGACTATCGGAATTTCTGCTTTCTCAAAACACATTTGTAACAGGAACAATAAGATCTAATCGTGGAGTTCCCAGGCAGTTGACAGATTTACCACTGGAACAATATCAGGCTTGTTTTATTCGTAAAGATATGCAGCTAATAGTGAGATTTAGAGATAAAAAGGATGTATACCTTTTAACAAGCAAACACACAGCGGGTTTTCGTGAAAAAACTCGTCACGTATCGGGTGCCAAGCAACTCA
This sequence comes from Kuschelorhynchus macadamiae, assembly GCA_030620095.1. Lineage (NCBI taxonomy): Eukaryota > Metazoa > Arthropoda > Insecta > Coleoptera > Curculionidae > Kuschelorhynchus > Kuschelorhynchus macadamiae. Next base: position 339,452 of record JAUTXW010002586.1, read on the forward strand.
ATTACAAAAAGCCCGAGCACATTGACTTCTACAATCAAAATATGGGCTCCGTGGATGCCATTGATCAGGACTTAGAACCTTACAACTCTATTCGCAAAAATTATACTTGGTTTACAAAACTCTCCTTGCAGCTCGTACTTCACATGCTCCTGAATTCAAGAGTACTATACATTCACGCCAATGAGGGTACACCTATTACTATGTACGAATATATAAAATTAGTCTGCAATGGAATTTTGTTGAAATATAGTGAAGGTTTTCAAAATATGATTTCTACAAGTAAATCAAAACCATCCACTTCCAAGGCTTGCTGGCCTAAACTTGAGCATGTTATGGCCTATTTGCCTAAGGGTGAGAAAAAGAGAGCACTGAGAAAAGTATGTGCTGTATGTCACAGACAAGGCATTCGAAAATTAACAAGGAATATGTGCCTTCAGTGTCCAGAAAAACCGGGATTATGTATAGTTGGCGCATTACCTTTCTGGAATGACGTCACGCTGGTTTCAAATAACGTATTTCTTATATTATTTATATTTCAGCGATGATTCCTAACCTAAACGTATGCAGTGATGTAGATAGGAGGGGTGCGTTCAGCACTGGCTAAAGCGAATTTAAAATTGGCATTTTCTGTACAGAAAGCGCTGCAACTCATTGCCATAAAAAAACCCTCATTTTGCACACTTAATACAAAAATAACTATTATAACTTCAAAAACTAAAATTATTTTGCAAATAAGACTTTACTAATATAAATTCTTTCATCTTAGTCTTATTCTTTGTTTGCAATGTAATAAATTGACGCCAGTTACCCATTTTCATCAAAATTATTTTAATTCTCAATTACAGACAATACTGAAAAAATATTAAGAAAAGGGGAATAACGAACGATGAATCCTTTACCTCCAGAATGTTTCAAAAACAAAAAGAGGTAAAAACAAAAATCACAGATTACTTAAAGAACAAAATAAGAGATATGATCTATTGCGTGTATGCTAAAAATGAATATGTTACAATGCAGACTTTGCTTTAAAAACTAAAAGAGAGAAATTAATGTATAACTAACTAACGTTAAAAATAAAAACTACTCCCCTTCACTGTCTTCAGAATCAGAACTAAATTCTTCATCGTCACTGCTGTCTTCGTCGGTACTAATTACAAGTGGCGCAATGTCTGAAGCATCACATATCTGTATTGTCTTCCAAGCTTCTTGGATTACCCTTTCTGTGTGGCTGACATAATTTTTCCAATGCTCTGAAGATACTTCATTTATCGCTTTTTCCCACATGGCCAAAACTTCCGATGGTGTCCCCTTCAGACTAGCAATGTATTGGTCGTATTTCCTCTTACACTCAGACCATACCATTTCAATAGCATTAAATTGACAATGGTATGGAGGAAGTCTTAGTATTTTGTGGCCCAAAGGTTTCACATATTCGTCAAGGTAGAATGTTTTTTCAATGTTACAATTTTTTTCTACAATGCTCCATATTTCATCCTTCATGGCCCTCTCTGGGAAGTCAATGTTCTTTTCTTTTAACCATCCAATCAATCTCTGCTTTGTCCATGATTTTCTTGGAATATCCTCTAAAAGGCCGGAATGATAGCTTGCGTTGTCCATCACTATCAAACTTTTTGGAGGAAGATTTGGTACCAGCTGATTTTTAAACCAATTTTCAAAATTTTGCTTGTTCATATTGTCCACTTTTAAATATTAAACTGGCTCCCTTAATAAATCCTTCCTTTGATCCAGCGTGAACTACAATATATCGATGACCTTCACTAGCTTTTTTAGAACTTGTAGACATAGTGTTATCCTGCCAGCTGTTTCTAAACGAACCTTTACTAAAAATCCAAGTCTCATCAATAAATACGGTGGTATAAGCATCTTGTCCTAGATTTTGATTTTTGACATATTCCCTCAAGAAATTGATTCTCTTGTGGACGATGTGGGGCAAATCCATCAGGTATTTTCTATTATTTGATTTCTTCCACTTAAAACCAATACTTTTTACGTATTTTCTTAGCGAGGTGATGGAAAAATTAAAATATTCATTTATCTCTTTTAGTTTTTTAAGCAAAGTCTGCATTGTAACATATTCATTTTTCGCATACATGCAGTAGATCGTATCTCTTATTTTGTTCTTTAAGTAATCTGTAATTTTTGTTTTTACCTCTTTTTGCTTTTGAGACATTCTGGAGGTAAAGGATTCATCGCTCGTTATTCCTCTTTTCTTAATATTTATGATTGTTGTATGGCTAAGTTTTGTTGCATTTGAAGCTCGTTCAATTATATTATCAGTTTGCGGAAGGATTCCATTTTTAGCTTGCTCTTTTTCCAATTGAAAAAAAGCCAAGATATTCAAAACTATTAGCTGTGATTGCTGATTATATCTTCGCGGCATCTTGCAAAAGTTTAAAAAGAATCACAACAAATCAATGTCAATTTTGACGAATATATTCTGAAAGACACATAACCAAAACCGGCATTGACTGTTGTAAAGAAACGACAATGAGTTTTTTCAAAATGTTTTTGTCACTGTCAGTTAACAAAAATCAAACAAAAATAACCAAAAATGACGTCATTCCAGAAAGGTAATGCGCCAACTATAGTTTGGAACATTTTCAACAGTTTCACAATTAGATTATTTTTGTCATTTTATATTTATAAGAACTTTTGTTTTATTCTTATTATTATTGTATGTTCTGAATAAATATTTAAAAAAAACTGTTTTTCGTTGTTTGTTTATTTACATCACAACATTCCATACCTAAGTCAAACCCTACACATTATTCTTGATATCCATACGGCGGATATCCTGGTATATTACCAATATCCAAACGCTGGATATCCTGGTATAGCACGAATTTTTAACTGCATGGCGCCATTTTGTTTTAATGTTTTTAGAGCTAATATCATGTAAATACATTTCTTAACAAGTGTCTAGAGTCCATACTGTTTTTATATAAAAACGGTAATTTGGTATCAGCAAGCCTCTAGGAAAATGCGGCTGGAGTGGAAAGGGTTAAGACTTTTTATTCTTTTATTTCCCTCAAGTTGCTTTTTCAACAAATTGTAATAAAATATCCAAGCGACCCCTTTCTTAGCAAAAAATAATTTTACCTGGTTTAAATTTTAAATAATTTTAAAGGAAAGACAAATTTTTTTACGAGAAGACAGAACTGTGCAATATTAGTGTAAAATTATTATTTCTAAAGTGTTAATATTAAATTAAAATTAATAATAAAAAATTTGTTTTTGTAAATCATTCTTCCCTGTATAAGTAAGTCAATGGTTTTCTCAACTCAAACGAAAATAAAATTAAATAAAGTTGATTTGTTTTTGCAATTTTCTAAAAATATTAATTGTATCTGGAAAAAAAATTTCGCTTTTAAAAAGCTGTTTCACTCTCCTAGAACCTCCTTGTACGAAGTATTTACTCATAATTCGCCCCTCCCAATATTGATTTATTTTAAAAAGAAAAAATGGTAAATACAAAAGTATACAGGATTTTTTGTATAGTAAGTAGAAAGTTTTATTTACATATATAGGATTTCTCAAACATGTGTGGCAGCCCTAACATATATTTTTTAAATGGTACACCCTGTATATAGGCGAGCGTGGCGCCGATGGCTGTGTGTTTGCTATTCGGCGCTCAAGGTCCCTGGCTCGATTCCGACCTAAGGCAGACTTCGTTAATAATACATAATGCGCTCGCCTTCTGATGGGTTGGTGGTTGCGCGCTCCACCAATAATACTCAAAAATCACCTCTCAAATAGCGTCGTTCGGATTCGACGATAAACTGTAGGTCCCATATATCTGTATAAATTACAGCTATGACACACAGCATAGGTATATGCGAGAGGTAGGCCGATATCCAGCAGTGGATGAAAAGGCTGTTGATGATGATGACACCCTGTATAATATATGTATATCATATAGGTCTCTTCTTTCTGATCAAAAATATACCTTGTCTTTTGAGAAAAATGCTGCTATAAGGAACAATGTATTCCCATTCCCATCGACTCCACTGCGTGCAGTAGAACACACTGCCTCCTATAACAAGGTTTTTGTCAAATTTCTTTGAATCTAAAGGCATTAAACATTAAACCTAGTATATGTATATTTATTGAGACGCGATGCATTCGATGGGTATATAATATACAGTGTTCCCTTTAAAAAAAATTATGTTGGGCCTGCAACACATTTTTGAGACATCCTCAAATAATTTTCTACTAATTACGCAAAAACCCTACGACTTTTATATTTAACATTTTTTTCTACCTCTTTACCACTATGAGGAAATATCCTGTACAGTGTTATCATTAGGTCCACATTTTGATCTGCTATTCTTAGTTACATGTTACAAGTTTTTTTGTACCATAAGATGAATATAAAAAAATTATTTTCAAAAATATAAATATCTATATCTATAACATTTTTTTTTTGTAAATGAGGCACTCTGCAAATTTTACATTTATGAAAAGGTCTCTTTTTCCTGATCCTAAATATACCGGATTTTAAACCATTGTTTTTAAAGAAAAAATTAAGAGAAAACGAGAAAAAGCTGCGCCACTAAACCAATTTGTATGCCAAAGATTCGTTTTCTCTCTTCACCACATTTGTCTTATGACGAAGTTCTTTATTTCCTCGTTTCATTTTAAAGATAAGGTATCAAACCCGGCATATTTTAGGAAAAAACCTATCTACTGAAAGTAAAATTTTGAGGGCGTCTGTCTCACATATCTTTAAAAAAATGACACTTATTATTTTTCTAATGTTACAAAAACTTGGTTAGTCATATAAAATGATTTTTGGATAATTCTGATATCTTGCAAAAAAAAACAGTTATGGCAGATTAAAATGTGGATAAGATAAAATGACCAAGCTGTACAGTCAGAAAAAAAAATATATTTAATAGTATAATATAGAAAAAAGGATTTTTTAAAACTAACCGCTTTAAAACAAAAAAAATCGTTTTTTCTAGGGCTACCTTGTACAGTCGCAAAACCCCATTTAACCACACAAAAACAAAAGTGATATGTTTCGCCATTTTTTGAAATATTGTATTGACAATTTTAAAATATATTTAATTCAAAATAATGACAATGACTTTAAAAATAAAAAATTGAACATAAAAACAAAAATTAAAGCAAATCGTGGGTATTCCACTGTTAAAAAAATATACAATTTTATTTCTATATTTTGGATGGCGGGGTAACGCGGTTTTGAACCCTTTTCTACCTAAGAATTTAAGCCACAAAATAGAAATGCCTTAATATATTGTCTTGAAATTTGGTGTATGAAGTTTTATTAATCACAAAGTTAATTTGCACCCACAAGTGGAGAACTTTCGTCAAGTTATTTCGGTTATTATAAATCTTAATAAAAGTTGAAAATATCAAATATCTTTATTTTTGGCACAAAACATTTCTTGTATCAATGAATGAGGAGAGGGGAAGGGGGATCTAAGAGAAAAATACTTTTTTAATTGCTGGCAATGTGTGTTGTTAATTTTCTATAAATATGTATAAATAACTATTTTTATATAATATTAGTACCTTGACTCTGGCAAAATTGCATAACTACTTGTTTATTTTATTACGATACTTGTTTATTTGATTAGAGACGTCCTAGGTTTAGACCTCAAAAATTGTATAGCTGCAATAAAATTTTATATAAATAAAACTAAAAAGGATAAAAAAAAATTTTTTATAAAGAATATAAAACAGGCTTCAAAAAAATCACTAAAAAGTAAAAAATAATGTTTTTTTAGAGAATGTCATTAAAACTGGCTTTTTAATAACGACTGACAGGCCCAAAAGGTACATTTTTACTACCAGTAACCCCCGTATTCACTAAAAAGGCTTAAGAGTTAGACCAGATCTAGTTGCCATGGCAGTTAAAATTCTTAATTCGCGAGCTATGTTTTGCTTATGTCACTGTCATGTCTTGTAATTGAGATATTTAGAAAAAATTATTTGTCTCATTGTTGCATATGTCATATTAAAGCTATAGCTGTCAAGTTAGACCTGGTCTAAATTTAAACATCTTTAGTGAATATGGCTGTAAAAGTGCACTTTTACTGCCTAGGGAGTAAAAACTTTCGTCGCTATGCAACGTTCAGGTAATAAAGTAAATTAAAATGTAATCAAAATTGACAATTACAATAGATAAACACAAAATGGTTATTTACATAGAGGTTTAAATACAAAAATTAGACAATTTTGACGTTTTTTTTTGTCTTCTCCGGAAACATTTAATGTCATTCGGAGAAAAAATTATGTTTCACACTGCCGAAAAGCAGATTTGATGCCTTGGCTGATTTCCTAGCCTCGGTTATGAAACACCAGCTGCGGCATTGAACTGTTCGCTGTTCTCTCTAGTAAAACAATACCCGAAGGCATAATTGCCAGAAAGAGATCTTGTCGAAAAAGAAACGTGAAACACGTCAAGCTTGGTTGTCAGGGTGACAACTTTTGAGGAAAAAATTATAGCGCAAAGTTGTCCCTCCAAGCGTGGGTGTCATCCACTAAAATTTTTCAAATAGGAAGGGGGTCAATAGAAAGGGTTTTTGATTCCCCTATACATGGACGCACGGATCGTTTTTGAAATTCTCTTAATTCGTTTAAAAGCTACGAAGCCTTAAAAGTGCATTAATATATTTGTCGAAAAATGCATGCAAAATGCAAAAAATATATCGATTTTGTTTTTCCTCGCCAAAATTTTCAATCGACTAAGATAAGATCATTAGTTTCTAGATAGCAGTTTTGTGACTTGTGTTTTTAGCGTGCAAGTTAAACATTTCAATGTCATGAGTGGAAATCATTGAACTTTAATTTAAAAATACGGAAGTGGTATTTAATCAGCGGCATGCTGATAAAAATATGTCGGTTAAAATTGTACGTGAATTGGTGGCGAACAATTCGTGTTCAAAAAGAAGAGGCAAGCAATTTCGTATGAAATGAAGCTATGGAGGTAGCAGTATTGGACCACGTTGCAATGGACAATGCGCTGAGTACAAAACAATTGGCTGTTGCAACAAGCGTCACTGGTATAAGTAGTGTTCAGCGAATAGTACAAAAAAACATAAGTTCCGTCTGTATAAGATTGAATTAGCCTGCAGAAACTCAATGAAGACGACTTTGATCGTCGCTTATAATTCAGCTAAATATTGAGTGAGTATGTAGTGAATAATGTCAAATTCTTACTTAATGTGTGTCCTCGGATTAGTGTACCCTTTTTTTAATAGTGGAGTTAATCGTCACAAATGTAGTTGCTTGGCCGATTCCAATCACTGGGTATTTCACGAGGTACACACACAAAACCCCCAAAATTTAAACGTATGAGCTGGTATTTTTTGAGGTTGCCTTGCTGGTTCTTTTTGCTTCCTGAAAATATGGCAGGTAAGATGCATTTAGGATTAGTTTAAAATGCTATTGATCCAGCTTTAACTAACGCCATAGAGCACACCCTGCATACATTGTACTACAACAGTACGCAGCACCTTTAGGGGATTGGCCGTGATTATTTAAACGAAACGATTCCTGGTCGGTGGATAGGACGAAGGGGCGGAATTGAGTATGAGTGCATTGAGCAGTTTTAGACACCTAAATATATATTTTCTCAATTTCGTCAATATGTCGGTTTGTCAACTTGCAGCATAGCTAAAAACTATTTACCCGATTGACTTCAAATTTTGGTGAAACATTAAACGTCTTATGGGGATAATCTGGTAGCATTTTAGTAAATATCCAATATGCCGGCCTGGTGAAATTTTAAAAAAATTAACATAGAAATGAACTGATAACATTTTAGTATGAATCCAAGATGTCGGCCAAATAAAATATTTCAAAAATCAGCCTGAAAAAGCTAATTACATTAATTTCAAATTTTGTGCAAGCAATAAGTGTGATATAAAGATAAACTAGTAAAATTGTGGTACCAACTCAAAATGGTGGAACAAAATATCGACTAACCAAAATGTTCAAACAATCAAAGTTAAAAAAAAAACGTATTTACTTTTCACAAACATTAAATGTTCAATATGACGGAACAACATAGCGGTCTCAAAAAAATCAGTGTAAAAACTACTTATTCAATTTGTTTTAAATTATATCCAAAAATCAAGTGTGGCATAGATAGAAACTGGTAAAATGTTGGTACGAATCCAATAGGGTGGAATAAAATGGTCCCCAATAAAAATATTTGGAATATACATATGTATATTTGTTACTAAATGACTATGTGCGGAACTAAACTGGGTCATATTTCACTATTCCTAATAAAAGGAAAGATTCACAACGAGGGAAGTTCCGGGTTAAGAAAATTTACCAACTTTTTAAAAGAGCTTAACGCTTTCGAAATAAAAAAAATTGATTTATGGGGCTTCCCAATCTCTCTAGAGCTGGCCTATATAGTAAAAAAAATGTTTTTCTATAGAAAGAGATGAAATAATTTTGACGTAATTCTTAAAAAAAACTAACCGTTTTGAAATAAAAAATATTTTCGTTCTTAGGAGGGTTAGAGTTAACCTGACGTGCTTCACCGTTTTTTAAAAATGTACAATAGAAAAAATTATTTTATAGACACAAAAAATAAAAAAAATTGACATAATTAACTGTTTTTTAAAAAAGTAAATGATTTAGAAATGTAAGAGCTTTCCGTTTTCGGGGAATGTTTCTTTCTAGGACTATCCTGTATAGTGGAAAAAATGTTTATGTATACAAAAAAGATAAAATATATTCGACGTGTTTCACCGCTTTTTTTAAACGATTCTTCGTTTCCAGATAGGTGTTTCACCCCCCTCTATCAGCTACTCCAGATAGTGAAAAAAAAATGGTTTTATATACTGGTTCTAAGGATTCGAAAATATCGAAGAATCCCAACCTATATTTTTGGAAAATTTTGTGATTTCAATAGCCATATATCCTATACAGTGCATTAATAATAGAATATATGGCATGTGATACAAGTAAAAATATTTTAATTAAAAAAATTCTGTACCTAGTATATTAAATTAATATTGAATATTAAATAATATTAAAAATTATATTAAATCAAGTAAAGTACAAAGAACTTACTACACAGGCCCGTGAGTCTGAACATTGGTCTGGATTTTCATTGCTTCCTCCGGGATAGGTTCGGAGTCAGATGAGGATTGTTGTTCCTCCAACTTACAAATTTTCAAGATCTACTAAAACTACAAACCCCCTATAGCTTTCCTCCAATTATTCTTTCAGAATGTTGACTGCTTATTGTCCGACCATTGAAAACAAAGCTTTTTCTTTCTTATTAATTTTTTTTTGGACGGAAAAAATTGCAAGAGATTCTCACAAAGAACGGCTGGTTCTTGTACCTAACCTAAACTTTATCGCGTCATTACTGTATAAATAAAATCGCGAAATATTGTTGGCGGAAGCACACTTTTTTTCTATTTTCTTTTTCACGTGCGAATAGTCAAACGGACCTTTAACTCTTTATACCTAATATAGTTTCTATGTACACTTTTCGTTGGCCAGATTTTCCTAACTGCCGCTCGCCAACGCTTTTCTCAGCCAACTAGAAACGAAATGCACGTTTGAAATCGGTGACGAACTTTAGGGGAGCATTCATTGACGTCATCACTGATGCGCACCCCTTAGGCTGCTGGCTCCCTTCTCCCCGCGTCGACGGGCCGTCGGGGGTGAGAAAATTTAGGTAACTGGGTGATTCTAAGTTCAGTGAACGATTATTTTTTTGTATTGAAAACTACATTTTCATATTTTGGTTTGCAGATTAAAAGTTGTACGTCTATAAAAAAAATCTACATTCAAAAAGTAATACATACGAGATGAATAAAAAAGAGAATCAAATGACAAAACGCCTGAATAAAACTAAAAGTCTGTAGGAAAATCTTGAGTTACCAATACCATACATTCAAAACGTAAGACATACGCGATGAATAAAAAATAGAATCAAATGACTAAAGGCCTGAATAAAACTAAAAATCTGTAAGAAAATCTTGAGTTGCCAATACCAAACAAAAACCTCCTGAGTAATTAAATATACTTATCCTGTGGGTGGTTGAACTAAAAAGATAACACAACTAATAAACCTACAGGTCTGGGAGCTACATACGACAAAGTTTTGAAAATATAAGAATATTCATTAAGAAATATAAAACAAAAACTTTTATTCCCTCTAAGAGAGAATGGAAAAATTATAAAATATAAAATTTATAATTTATACCTAAACTTTACATTCAAATATGGTAAAATATCGTCCAATAATATTGTAAATTGTAAACTAGTCAACGTAGTTTAAGGGGTTTAGTTAAGGGTCAGTCGCCCTATATAACAATATTCATTGTCAATTGCAGAGGGGTACCATGTCTCCGCATAATATATTATGTTCAGTTGTATGAGTCCTTGTCGGTCCAATTATCATGACCCACCTTGGTACATAACCCATAATACTGAAGACACAAAAAAAGAGTTTTTGAGAAAACAACAATTTGTGACAAATGTGAAAAAAACACCCTCCCAGATTTTTTGCAGATGTTTGTTTTAGATCCCGAAAAACATGTTCTCCCAATTCCGTCGGTCTGTCGTTCTGCCTGTGCTCGGTATAGCTCAAAAACTGTTTATCCAATTTGGGTAAAAAAATAAGGAATGGGGATGGATTCAAATTTTGTACAAAAATAAAGTGTGATTTACGGATAAACTGTTAAAATGTTTCTGTAAAACCCTTATGGCGGAAGAAAATATCCGCCTAATGAAATGTTTAAAAATTCATTACCAAAAAAAACACACAAATGATTTGAAATTTCGAAATTTAAGTATAAAACAGGGATAGACTGCGAGCGCGAATCCTATATGACAAAACAATATGACAGCCTAATAAAATGTTTAAATATTCGTTAAAACTTAAAATAAAATCTTTTTTTATGAATCTCTGAAACTAGTTATAGGATTAAGTGAATATAGTATAAAAAACAAAGTCAAAGTCAAAACACAAATAATAATTAACAACAAATAAAATATGAGTATTAATTAGTAAAATCAAATGTTAAAAATTCTTCGCCAGTATAAAAAATGTCGGCAGCTAAAAACTTTTTTATTCTGCATCTATGCTTTCTAAACTCGTATTTTTCCTAATGATAATGCAATAAACCATTTTTTACTGTTATAATGCTCTACAAAAATCTCTAGGTTGAAGAGTACATGGAGAACGTAATGCACGTTTCTGAATTATAATTTGATTGATAATTGTTGTGAACAGGATCCGCAAAAGCATATTCTATACTGAATAAACGCAAAATAAACGTTTTACTTTTCTTTTGTATCTTCAGAACTCTCGAATAGAACTGGCCCTTAGATTAAAGACAGCTCTTCGTAACACATATAATAAAGGAACTAAATGATAAGATGATTTACTACAAAAACCTTCAAGGAATCGTTTATATCGGTTAGTATCTTTAGTTTTTATCTTTATGTTTTTTAAGGGAACCTCTAATAGGAATAAATGTGAACTCTTCATTGACAAATATATAAAACCACATTATAATTATATCGGCAAAAAGAACCTCTTAGAAAAAGCGAAAAAAAAAAACAACTTAAAGAGTTTGACAAAGAACTTAAGAAAAAAGAAAGATAAAAACATGTTCCAGCTAATATAATAAAACTTGAAATCAAAATATTAGATATTATAGAGGAACAAATTAACAAAAAGCATCCTAAAATACAGAAAATACAGTATGCAGAAGCTATGATTAATGGGCGTTTAGAAAATAAAATAAATGTAATGTATTATTCATTATTTCACATTTGTGTTGTTGTTTATCATTATCAACGTAAAAATTTAAAATTTTAAAAGCAGAACCTATATTAAAAGAAGTTTTTTACGCATTCACATTATATTATTTATATAGTATGTTAGAGAAACCAGTCCTCGCTATTTAGGTACGACTCATAACTTTTGTTTTAATGAGAGAATTAAGAGAAAATATTAATAACTGTGTTTATGCTTTTTAAATTTCAGAAAATATTTTTTTATGAATAAATAAGAAGCATATTTGTGTTTTGAAAGAAAATAGATGTCATACATTTGTTGTAAAAATGTCAATAAATATAATAAAGATGTCATAACATAATATTCACTTTCCTTGGTGCCAGCTGAAATTGGGATATGGCTTTACATTGTCCATCTTTATACAAAAATTATTTGTGTCTACGTATAATAAAATACTTGCATTGCTTTTAAAACAGTATTTATTACATAACTACAAAGGTGGACATTCTATGTGAAGCGGTACCGGGTTAGCACCAAATTACGCGCCGGGGAGCAATAATTATAAAAATGGCTCTGCCCACAACTTTTCTCATACAGAATTCCACTACGTACATATAACAGTTTATATAAGCATACAAATAGTTAATAATAACTATATACAAATCCTTTAAACTGTAATTTATTTCAATTTTTATTTTAGTAATATTATTACTATTGTTAATATTCATATTTCCAACTTTATTTACATAGTCTAGAAAAAATAAATTATGTACTGTATTATTTTCCTACGTAAAAAGAAGATTTTATTCCAGGAAATGAAGTTTTACCAAATATTTAAACCTTTTGTTTCGCCGGGGCACACTGTTCCGAGGGTTAGAAAACACTGGAAAGCCGACACAATTGATATTTCGCAGAAAACTTATCCAGACCGTCAATTTTCAAGTTAAAAATGTATCACCGTTCAAGTATTTACTTTTCTGTAAAAAGGTAATTAACTGTTATTTGGCATTTCTTCGAATTAACCCCGTCTGGGTTAGCAATTGATTTGGGGGTGACACAGTGACTATTTCCGACAATATGTTATGATCATAAAAACCGCTTTTGTGTGGCTGCCTTCTATTGGTAGATATTTCAAGAAAAAGCAGGGTAATCGCAACCAGATCCAGCCCAGCACAGCTTCGGTTACACATATTTTAAAACGACCTCCTGTTCGAGGAAAATCGCGGATATATAACGATAAACATATTTTTTTATCTTTTAAATGACAAAAAAATTACTTTCTGGGTATGTACATACGTACTACTTGTGTTCATACTATTAAGAAAATAATATATAAGAATCTAAAAATAAAACTACAGAACTGCTTTTCCACCCCGCATATTGATATAGCACAAGAAACTCCTTCACTGTCCAACTACATGGACCCATGTTCAACAACAAAAACCAGTGATTTCCTACTCCTTTGCTTACAGAATATGAAACAAGCAACCAGTGAAGTTATTTCCCTCATCTATAATTGTACGTTTTTTAAACTCACTTAAGCAAAAGATTTTCCCCTTTTCTTCAGCAAGAAAAGCACGTTACCTACTACCAAAGACGGATTATACTTCGTATACGTACACTGGATGGATTGTGTATACGGAACATTATCTGTCTTTGCTACTACATAGGCTGTCAAGATGCTGGGACAGTCCAAAGATCATGCATAATAAAAGTATTTACACTTTAATCTTGGTCAAAAATTCTGGCTATTTAATCCTCTCCTGACACGGAACGGAGATTAAGGTGGTTATGTTATTAATTCCCAGGACAGTTCCAACCTTCTGGCAGTTCTACATATATACACATTCCAAATTTTGTTATAAACTGTATTTTTTCGCAACTTAATTTTGTTTCTATAACAAGAATATCAAATAAACTACATATCAACCTTCTTCGTTCTTCCAAATAGTAATCAATGTTTGATTTATTACAAGATCACCGTTACATAATAACTAATGAAATTTCAATACGACTAAATCTACAACTCTACATGCGATATTTGTAAGCATAAACTATTTCTACTATGATTTAATCACAATTATACCCACAAAATTGAAACCATCGAAAGGATTTCAATTCTTTTAATACAAGATTCATTCTTTCTACATTAATTAATTAAGCAAAAACATTTGCCACTAATTTACACAATCAACAAACATTCCATACGGATCAGTTACAGCAAGAAAATCATCAGCCATAGCCTATATTACTTGAAATGTATCGTTATGACAGATGCACATAATTGCGTAGACATGTGAACTTGCATTTTTGAACAGCCATTTAAAGTTATTAAGCATATTTTGTTTTTGAAGAAGACATTTTTGACTTTTTAAAGACATTAGGAAATTTCGATGTATGGCAATTTGTGCAAAAAAGAAATTTAAGTACTAGCTCAGAAATTCAAAGCAAAGTTTACAGAACGATTTATTTATTTAGTAGACTTTGCTTAAAGCAACATATCATATTTGTATTCAGCAACGAGTAACAACACAATATAGTAAAACAGGTCTGTTGAAATTTTATTTTTGATTATTTATTAATGAGAGTAGTTAGATTCAACTGCTTTAATTTAAAATGAGCCGGCAAAGTAAAATTATTCATGTTAATTAAACAAACTATATATTCAAAAAATAAAACCTACTTAAAAAAAGCACTGTAAAGTTAAAAATAATATTTTATTCTATATCGAATATTTAACTTTATCAGAAAAAAAAACATTTATGTATTGAGTGTCTTCAATCTAATATGAGATCTAATACGAGTACAATGGCTATTTACTATTTTGATTGGTTTGACGCCAACTTCATTTTCAAGATGAAATAAAATATTATATTTTACTTTATAGTGCCTTTTTACGTACTGTATCGTAAAAAATCACCCGAGATCTTTGCGTATTAGGGTCCCTGGATCCCGAAAAACATGTTCTCCCATTTCCGTCAGTCTGTCGGTCTTTCATACTGTCTATATGCGGCATAGCTCAAAAACTACTTATCCGATTGACCGAAATTTGGTCAAAAATCAAGGCTTGTATGGGGATAGAATATTTACATTTAGGTAAAAATCACATATAGCACAAAAAGGCCGCCTCACAAAATGTATAAACATCATTATTAAGAAACTACTTATGGAATTAACTTCAAAATACGCCCAAAAATAAAGTATGATATACGAATAAACTAGTCAATTCTTTTTATAAACCCATTATGAGGGAACAAAATTACGGCCTAATAAAATGTTTCAGTACCAAAAAACTACTTATCCAATTGGCTTTAAATTTTGCTCAAAAGTCATGTGTTAAGCAGCAAAAGACTGGTAATAAAATGTATAAATATTCGGTCAAATTCCAATTCCTGGAACAAAACCTTATTTTTTGTAGATTATATAAATAATGGTGTGTAAAATAAATAAATTAAAAACTAAAACAAAAATTAAAAATATTTCAGTTTATAGAAATTGAATAAAGTTATTACAAAATATTTATATACATATACAGACTATGTTGAAAGCAATGGAATTCTTTACGAAAGAAGTTGTTTTTTTTTGAAGTTGGTTTTATTTTTTTATAAAAGTTTTTATTTTATCTGTCTTAGTTCCCTTTCAATTTTCAAAACAAAAAACCACGGTTAAAAATTGGACGTCCCTAATGAAATATACAAGTAGCTACTGGGTCCTCTGTATATGAAATTTTGTCAGAATCAGGGTATTAATAATATACAAAAAAGGGCTCCCTCTACATATTTATAAAAAATCAGCAACACACATTGAGAAACATTAAAATTATTAGTAAAATTAACTTCGTGTCGTTAATGCCTGAAGCCCATATCAAACACCCCCCTTTACCCTTAGTCACCCCCTCCACCGATATACACTTCACTCATTACAAGAAATGTTTTATGCCAATAAAATATAATTTTGTATTGTCTGCATTCATTAAAATTTATAATAACCGCAACAACCGGAGGAAAAAATAGATTCCATTCAGATTCAGATTATGGATTACGCAGTTTTTGTACATTATTTTTTAGGTTTCCAGAAGGTCTGGTAAAAAAAATTGAAAATACGTTTTGTTAATAAATTAGAGAGTAATAGAATACCAAAAGATGCAGTTCTGGTAAAGAGGTTTTGTTATTGTTAAATGTTAAAAGTAAAGGTAAAGAAAGTCCCGTGTCATTTTCCTAGACTTCTATGCGAGATTTTTAGAACACTGAAACTGATTTATAGATAGCCATATAAAAGACTCAAATTTAAAATCCATCACCGTTAAAATCGTTAGTTCTCAATTCACATAATTTTGCTGACCTCCGTTAAATATTATTGAAATAACGTTCCTTCTGATCATTGTCGGACTATTTTAGCAAATCACCTAAATCCCGTTGGTAATAGAAATAAAAATTTTACAATGACACCCTCAGTATAAAAACTATATTATACATCTCTTGTAAATAGATCATAATACATTAAATGGTTGTGCGCTAAAGGATTAAAGACTTTCGGGCGCTTTCTTTCAAATTGCGTAGGCGTTTGCGAACGTGATAGAGATTAACGATTTGCTTGTTTTTAGAGGTGTTAAAGGACTTCGGCATCTATAAAAGGAGAGAAGACGTCATACGTGCTTATCGTCGAAAGGTCAGCATCGGAGGGTTAAAAGCTAAAAGCCTTTAATGACGCCATGTTAACTTCTAAAAATCAAACTAGACAATTACATTAAAAAAGCTTAGGTAGTCGTTTTGAGATTGTACACAAGTATGCATCGTTTTGGATGGGCTTGGGAGTGCAAAGAAAATACATTTGTTTAGAAAACGCATCAGTAGGAATATAGGATACACAAAATAATGTTTTTTTTTGTACTAGACAGAAATTAACTGACAGTGGTTTTTTGGGGACTGATACTAGTCTTCTAATCACGGATTGGGTGTGTAAATAGCAATTACGAGTTTACGTTGACATGACCTGCAAATAACTCTGTCTTGTCTTTGAGTAAACTTAAAACGAAGTAAAAGTCTCATTCCTGTGTCAGAGTACACGCAGGTAAGAGTTTCTTTATCAAAAGACTAAATAAGAATATTTTAAACTTGTTAAAAAATAAAATTATATTGAAGTCACATTGAAAATCTCATATCTATATCCGAAATAACCAAGACTAAATTGTTTTATTTTCTTATAGATAGACCAACAGCGACAGATATACAGGGATTATAGGATATGAAAAGTTTCTTTTTAGGTAGACAAACAAAATGGCACAAATCAAAATTGCTGTTAGCTACTACGAGTCCGAATACATTATATTTACCTGTCAGGTAGAACGACACTAACATGAGTCATAAGATACACAAAATACTATATATTTAGGTACAGTGCTATTTCGATATCAATAACAGTTTGGTAAGGCAAGAGTCCTACTGTTTAAACTTGTCAAAAAAATTACATAAAAAATCAGATACACTAATATATTAGTTCCGTCGTAAAAGAGAAGTATTGTAATCGTAAAAAAAACAGGCTCCGAGAATTTTTCAGATCTTCACGTTTCTGGGTCCCTAGTTGCAGAAAAACATTTTTTCTCAAATCAATATTGAAAGTACCAAATTATTATTCTGTAAACACGACCTACAGTAGTTCAATCTTCTTTGTTCGTCCTTCGTAATAAATTTGACATTAATATATACACATAACATCCTCGTCCATTAAAAAAAACTACTTGGGGTCAATGTCATTAATTTTAAGAAAATGCTTGTAGGAGTTTTGAGTATTTCCACCTCAAATAACAGGCCGATTTCGCCATCTTCTTTGCCGCCTATCGATCTCTGTTCGCGGCATAGTTAAAAAACTACTTACTCGATTGACTTCAAATTTTGGTCAAAAATTCAGGGTCATAGGGAGAAGACATGGTAATATTTTAATAAACATCCAATATGCTGGTATAAGATGGCGGCATAGTGAAACGTTAGAAAAAATATTATTGATAAAACTAATTATCCAATTAACCTCAAATTTTGCACAAAAATCGAGTGTTATATAGGAATGAACTGATAATGGATGAATATAAGATAACGAAACAAAATGGCGGCCTTTTAAAGTTTTTTAAAAAATCAGCCTAGAAACACTACTTATTAGATTCATTTCAAATTTTGTACAAGCATTAAGTGTGATATAGAGATAAACTGATAAAACTGTTGTTTGTATAAATTCAAAATAGCGGAACAAAACAACAGTGATATAGGGATAAACTGGTACGAATTCAACATGACGTAACAAAATGGCAGTGTGTGTTAATATAAAAACTACTTGAATTTATTTTAAATTTTGCCCAATGTGGCATAGGCAGCATATGATCTAACAAAATGGCGACAAATAAAAATGTTAAAAGTCAGTATATATAAGTTACGAAAATAACTATGTACTGAACTAAATTTGGTCACATTTCATTATTCCCAATAAAAGGAAAAATTCAGAACGAGGGAAGTTCCGAGTAAATGAAATTTACCAATTTTTTAATTAAAACTTTGGTTATATCGAAAATAAAAACCAAGGTAGGTCAACTGCTGTTTAATAACTAAAAAAACGTATTTTGACAAAAATTGTACTTCCTTAAATATGTATGTATACGTCAATGGTTTTTTCAAACTTGAAGTTTATGTGCAATAAATATAATAAAATGATCGTACCTTACGGTTTTTTTTAGATATTAATAGTTTAATTAAAATTTAGGGTTTTACGCCCTTTCAAAAAACATTAAGAATTAAATTCTGTTTTTAGGAAGGTACTTCACCTCGTATATAAAGGAAAAACTTGCTTATATATACAAAAAAAGAAAATAAATCTGCCATTTTTTATTGTCTTTTAAAAAAAGCTAATCATTATCTCTCTTATCCCCTTCTACAACTGACGAAAATTAAGTTATAAACACAGTAAAACTAAACAGGAGGTTGACCAAATATTTATATTTGCGATGTAATTTTTCTAAAATGCATTACTATCTAAACTGTGAGAGTAATTAAATAATTTCTTGAAATTTAATTCTCAAAGTCAAAACCCGACCCATAAAATTAGATAAGAGAGGGTAGAGAACTGTGCGCAAAATTTTAAATTACAACGATCTTTTTTTAGAATTTCAACAAATAAGAAGCTTCCCTGTATCATGCTTGTTAAAACTGCCAGAAAGGCCGATGAGGCAGAAAAACATGTAACTAATTGGTCGTGTTAAACTTTTTTCAAAGTCTGGAAAAATATAAACTCTCTACACCCATTATGAAGGTCTGCTGTCAGAGCTAAGCAACATTTCAATTGCATTTTTTTGCACTTAAATGTGCGCTCTTCCTTTTAGTGGCGATAACTTCAGTAATTTCTATTATTTTATTAAATTATGAGTTTTATAGTAATTTATAAAATTTTATCTATTTGACCCTTTTATATAAAAAAAAAGTTTATTTAAAAAAAAATTAATTTAAAGTTGAATACCTTTGAATGTATCAGCCAGCATATTTACCTTAAAGAAGAAATGTTATTCCTAGTGCTTTTGCTTCAGTTTTCACGATTTAATAAACCTTAATAAAATAATATTTATGTACTGGTGTTTGTAATAATATAATACTCGTTTTAATCCCAAATACCAAACAAAAAACGTGCTGAAAAATAATATACGAATTATGTATGTCATATACAAATTTGTAAATATTTAAATATTAAATTGCATGAAATTAATTGAATTATTATTATTTTAATGTTACCGTGTATCTGCATTCAAATATTTAATAATGTTTGATAATGTTGTTCCAATAACATCGTGTGCACTTAATATACCACATTTTTAGAAAGCTCTGTTTGTAAAATATTAGTTTTATATTCATAACTGTATAAAGCTATATAAATTATATACATATAATTATTTTCACAACTCACTTTCTCATATTAGTACATAACATTTAATAAGCGGAATTAAATACGTACGACATGTGGAGCGGCAACTTTTGCCCAAAGTATTGCACTGCTAAAATATTAAACAATTTTCTTTTTTTGTCCGTAATAAGTAATGTTTTAAAGGATAAAAACAATAGAGAAATTCAATATATATATATATATATATATATATATATATATATATATATATATATATATATATATATATATATATATATATATATATATATATATATATATATATATATATATATATACATATATATATTGAATTTCTCTATTGTTTTTATCCTTTAAAACATTACTTATTACGGACAAAAAAAGAAAATTGTTTAATATTTTAGCAGTTGAACACTTTGGGCAAAAATTTGTTATTTTTAGTCGATCGTACCGAATTTGGTAGGTATCTTGGGTTATTAGAATGACAAACAATTTTTGATGTACTTGACAGATTTGTGAGATTTCCGGTTTGACCGGAAGTGACTCCAATGAAAAATAAATAAATAAATACAAATTTAGGTACTTAACACAAATCCAAATACCTATTCCTGAAATTTATACACCAGATTTTCGAAATATCGTCCATTGACCTCATGGTATAGGTAATATTTTCAAAACCTTAAATCATCAAGATTGTCATGGAAGTCTGAATTATTAAAACATAATATGAATAACAGTCAATCATCCGTCTGTTTCAAAATTGTTAAGCCTGGGTTATAGATTGAAAAAGTTTGCGTCTTGCGTCGTCGGTTTCAGCTAAGTGTTTACGCTGGTTCTTAGCCCGAGTTATTTGCGCTTTGCGTCGCCTGTGGAACTATCCTTACTTTAATGTTTACAGTTATCGCCTTTTTGTGTAATGCAATTTTTTCTTACTTGTTTTTCAGTGTATGTGCGTTTTTTTAATTTGCTGAGCATGGATAATCAAAATCATAGTAATGATGTCTAGTAAAGACTAATTAATGTGTGTCGCAGCTGTAAAGTTGTTAAAGAGAGGCGGCAAAGAAGATGGCGAAATCGGCCTGTTATTTGAGGTGGAAATACTCAAAACTCCTACAAGCATTTTCTTAAAATTAATGACAATGACCCCAAGTAGTTTTTTTTAATGGACGAGGATGTTATGTGTATATATTAATGTCAAATTTATTACGAAGGAGGAACAAAGAAGATTGGACTACTGTAGGTCGTGTTTACAGAATAATAATTTGGTACTTTCAATATTTTAACAACAATGGCATGTTCAATAGTCAAAACACCAGATACTGGTCCAAAAGAAAATCAACACAAGACGTTGTTTGCTTAATATTTAAAAATGAAATTTTAAGAAGAAACAAAGAACCAAACTTTATTTAGTAGTACTATAACAATTTTCAAACTGACAGGAAAGCCGCCCGTTTTTAATTTTTTTTATCATTTCATGGAAAACTTGATGTCTTGAACGTCTTGAAAATGATATCGTAACCAAATTTTACTATTACAATTTTGCAACTGGCAGGATAGCTGACTGTTACTCATATGTTTTAATAATTCAGACTTCCATGGCCATCTTGATGATTTAAGGTTTTGAAAATGATATTACCTATGCCACGAGGTCAATGGAGGACATTTCTAAAACCTGACCTGGCTAAATTTCAGGAATAGGTATTTCAATTTGTGTTAAGTACCTAATTGGTGTTTATTTTTCAATAAGTCTTTTCGACTAGTTGACCACTACTTGACCTTATGTGTTTCTATTCGCTAGATTCATATTGATGAGGTGCATTTAGATGTAATATGAAAATGGTATACTTCCATTTGAAAATTTCGAATAAATTCGAAAAAAGTGATTCTGTCAACTTTGCGCCACCCTGTAACACAAATCAACGAAAAAAATGTTCTATTTTATTTTGTATAGCTTTTCTAAGCATGTCAGAATAATTGA
The DNA here is from genome assembly GCA_030620095.1 of Kuschelorhynchus macadamiae. Taxonomy (NCBI): domain Eukaryota; kingdom Metazoa; phylum Arthropoda; class Insecta; order Coleoptera; family Curculionidae; genus Kuschelorhynchus; species Kuschelorhynchus macadamiae. The sequence continues at coordinate 361,096 of JAUTXW010002586.1, forward strand.
AGACTCTTCACAGCACACTAAATTGAAAAGTAAAAATAGCTGTCAAAATGGCGGATTGCGTTGATTTTTTAATACGATACTATGTAGAAAAAGTCTAGATACCGAAAATGTGAAAATATAGGGTGTTCCATATAAAAAACTGATATTGGTGTCACTTCCGGTCAAAGCGGAAGGCTCACAAATCTGTCAGGTGCATCAGAAATTGTCATTCTAATAACCCAAAGTACCTACGAAATTTCGTCATCCGAATCAGTTAAAAAATAACAAAATGGCAGCCGTAAAGCAATCTCGATTAAACCCGGTATAGTTTCACCATTTTTTTTAGACACGCAATAGTAAACAAATTACAAACTATCGACCGATTAGTTTAATAAACAATATCACTACAATTTTCGAAAAAAACTTCAAAGGATCGACTTAATGAGTTTTTAGGCACTAATGATATACTATCAATAAAATAATATGGGTTTGCAAGTGGCATTGGCACAATTGAGGCTATAAATTACCTTATTTCTGAAATTACAAATAATCTAAATCATGATTTAAAAAAAAACATGGAGTTCGTGGTGCCATGTTAGATGCCTTTTCATCTTACTCTCAAACAGAGACCAGGCTGTTACGATAAATAATGCCATTAGTGATACATGCATGAAATGTAAAAATTGGCATTCCTCAGGGAACTGCCCTGGATCCTTTATTTTTTATAACTTTCATCAACCCACTCTTATGGAGTCAGAGATAGGAGGGTCAATATTGTCCTGTGCAGATGATATAGACTAGGGTAAAAAGTAACGCTGAAGTTGGTATTACAATTGTTAAAAAATGGTTCGATTCATTTTATATCTCTCTCAATCTCAACAAAAATTTTATTTACAATAAAATTGGTGAGACTGATGTAGATATTGTAAGTGAAGTTAAACATACAAAATATTTCGGTATCATAATAGATCAGCATTTAAAATGGGACAAACAAGTTGAAAAGGTGGTAAAAGATGTTAAAAGTTTAATTGGTAAAATCTAACTACGCAGAGAAATTTTAACTGAAAAATTAGTTTTCTTTACTTATAAATCGTCAGTTGAATCCATAATTAGATATGGTACACACATTTTGAGTGGAATGTTTAGTACTACCCTGAAGTCTTTAAATATTATTCAAAATTATATTTTGCAGATAATTAAGAAAAAAACTAGGCTTATCACACTTCTATGCCGAATGAGAGATGTATATATTTAGGGCAAAAATTGTATATCGCATAAATATGAGACAAGACAAATTTGACACTACATAAGAGTAACAATACTCTGAATTTGAGGTCATTATCATTGTTAGGACCAAAAATGTTTAACACCCTGCCAGTAAATGTTTAAAATTTAAATTGTAAAAGCAAGTAATTTAATAAAAGGTGTGCTGAATTTATATTCAAAAATTACTCACTATTCGCCAGGATGTTTTGGAGTCTTAGGGGTACCTAATTATTTAATTATCAGTGTAGCGGGCGATTGTACAGAGTTTAAATGTTTTAATGTATATTTTGTTTTTTGATATGTATACTCATTTATTGGTATTAATTTTCTTTTCATTTTGGTTCTATCCTTGTTCGACAGGAAATTGTAACTTGACGTCTGTGATGTTGCTGAGAAATGTATTTTAGTTTAATTACCTACGCAATGTCAATTAGATCCTAGTATTTTTGGTACCGCATACGGAAGTTTAATAGCTTTAAACATAAAACTGAATAATTATGTAATGTGTCTTTCATCTGCAATAAGTCTTTTTTATTACTTAAGTATAAAAAGACATGTATGTATCTAGTGTCATGAATCTAATATAATGGGCTAATGTTGAAAATAGAGCGGCGAGTGCTAAGCAGTTACGATACCCTAAAACCCCAAATTTATAATATTTAACATTAATTTAAAAAAATATGCTTGAAGGAACAATATCCCACTGAAAAAAATGTTTTCACTGATTTTTCATAAAATCAGCCTATTGTTAATTAACATTTTTTTTATGTTTTCGTTTATATTTCAAGTCGGATAATTGTTAAATAAAAGCCACTAAAATTATTTGGCTTATTTTATGAGAATATGACATTGTGATGTTTTTGAATTGTCATATTCTATTAGTTATTAATTATTTAAGCTAACAATAATCTAAAAAACTGCCGTTTTTTTAGCTTCAATTATTATTAACTAATAGATTATAACAATTAAAAACATCGCAATCTCATACCCTAAGGTTGTGATAAAGTCTCCAGGAAGCGAAATAATGTTAATGGCTTTTGTTTAAGTGTAAAAAGTGTTAATTAATGTAAGGCTGATTTTATGAAAAACCAAACATTTTTTTCAGTGGGATATTGTTCCTTCAAGTGTCTAGATAATACCTTTTTTTAATTAATAAATTAATTCTTAAATTGATATTTGATAGAATGTTTTTTTACTTGTTACAGCCGGTTTTGGAGCATCGTAACGGGTTAGCGCTAGCCGCGCCGAGCTCTATTTTCAACATTTAATTAAAATTGTTAGTAATAAAGATAACGTTCCGGGGGACCGGGGCTTTTGCTTTTGTTAAAAAAAAAATAAATTCCTTTTTTAAAATCTTAATTAACTTTTGCTGCGGGTTTGAAATGTTTGCATATTTTTCTAGACGTCATTTCGAGTTCAATGAGTCTTCACTCAAATTTTTACTAGCAGTAGCAAGAATTAACATGTAGTCTATTACTTTGAGAAGGGTTTACAAAGTTAAATTTTCAAGATTGAATAAAATACATTTATTTTATTTTTTAATGATTTTTTTAAGTCAATTTTATGTTTTTATAAAAAAATGTATTTCCTACTTTATTTATACAAAGTTTTATTATAAAGGTTGACTTGAAAGTTTTCGAGGCCTAAACCTAGGTTAAAATTTTAAACGTCTCTAATACAAATCTTTACTGATCATATGAAATTTTGACAGTATCACGTTACTAATATTATATAAAAAGTGCCATCTAAACATATTTATAGAAAATCAGCAATATACATTATTAACAATGAAACTAATTAGTAAAATTGAAATGCGTGCCATTGAAACTCCCCTGCTATACACTTCAATCATTGACACAAAAAAAGTTTTGTGTCAAATGTTAATTAGTTAAATATCTTCTTTTATTTCCGAATTTCTGCCACCACTGTTGTTTAAATGGGACATATTATGCTTGCTTCTTCTGAATGATTCCGACATTTTACGTTCGACAATTTGTCGAAATAGAGCGACTTTATATCATGGGTCACTAGATATTGTTTATAAAATAACAATTAAATAAAAACTAGTTTTGCATGTCATAACAACAAAAATGACATACACGTTGCACTTTGAAAATCAGAACTAATCTAAATAAACATATATAGAGTGTCCAATATCTAGTCACCCATACTATAAAACCGCTCAAATTTGACAAAAGGTTGACCTTTGACTGTCTGAATAGGAATGATTATAAATCAAAATAACAAGACAAATATAGGCTGCCACATTTAAAGATAAAAGTTAGTATTTAACCAATTAGAATAATATGGGTGGGAGACTTATTTGTGGCATCCGTTATATTAATGTTTAAAATTATCATTATTACATATTTAGTAATGTCAAGTTGCTTAATAAATAAATTGTTTATTTCTTAATTCTGTTAAACAATGCCATGATAATAACTCGCATTATTTTTTCATAACTCATTAGAAATACTGTTTCAAACTAGGTAAACCCCATGTATAAAAAATTATTACTTGTTTTTTGGTGTTTCGACTAGCTTTGGGTTTAACAATATTTTTGCAAAGGCGTTAGGTGTGGTGAAGGAATTGTTGACACTGATCTTCTATTGCTATACGTAAACCATATTTATTTATTCGCCTCGTACAAATCAGACACTATTTCAACTACTACGATTAAGAAAGTGCCTTGTTTATGGATTTGGAATACGCCGTTAATACACCTCCAGAATGACGTCACTAGAAAGAAGCTCCAAACTTAAGAATATTTGTAGCTGAATAAGCTCCTTGAGGACCGGCAGTTTCCTAGACCTTCGCGTCATCCGAATTTGTTTTCTAAAGTCGATGACGCAGTTCAAAATAAGCTTGGGAGGGCAGCAAAATTTTAAAAATACAACGGTCATGTTTTCATGTATTATTACATAGTATTACATTACACGTAATCGTAAAAATAATGATTTTAAATTGTTCCGTATGATTTCATTTTAATACTGCATCTTGCGATTTAAACACAACTGCTGCTTATAAAACAGCCTTAACTAAACTTGTAGTGTTGAAGTTGTTGATTGACCGTTTTTGAAATTAACATAACTTTTCAATTTAATTTAATTTCAATATAAATCAAAAGTAATCCCGATCTGAGTACTCAGCAATTTTCTAACATTATCTTCCCAGTGTTAAGTTGATGTTACTGTCCTGGACAAATACATTTATTTATTTAAATAGAGATATTTCTAATAATTTTGTGCAAGTAATAAGTAAATAAAACTTATAAGGAAGTAACAAGGGTAAAAATAATAATCCATGAATCGACTTTTTTATTTTATATATACTTTTTTAATATATATTCACTGAAAAAAAAATCAGTAAAAGTTTTAATAAATATTTGTTTGCCTGATTTTTATTTCACTCAAATAATTTTTGTTTGGTTTATACAAATATTGTTTATAATAAATCAACTTGATTATTGGATATTTTTTATATATTTGTTTGATTCAACTGAGCCGTTGAATCAAACAAAAAATATTATTCTGAAATAAAATTTTGTTTCTCTAAGGTAAATATATTTATTAAAGGGAACCAATTTATTATTTAAATATTGGCTACAGACCCTTAATTTTAATTGTTTTAGACCCCCACTCCTTGTTACAGTTAAATTCGTCATATATGTCTGTCAGTACATAGGGCAGTAAAATAAATCTTCGCTTGACACTTTTTCATTTTTTTAGTATTATATCATTTGTGATATCTAAGTCATTTTAATCTAATTTATAATTAAAAACACTCTTTTATACCATATTCAGGCTTACATTTACCATTGATACCTAAGTTACAGAAATAATGCTAGTTTCAGAAATTTCTTGTTACAAATATCCGGAAGCAAAAGTACAAAATTAAAACCTTATGTGAATTTACTTTATGTTTGATAGAGCCAATGTAATATACTTTCATATTGTCCTGTATTATCATACAATTACTGTTTTATATATAAAATTCACTTTAAGATATTCCAATTAATAGGAATAAACATTTTTAATATGCTGTGACTCGAAGACTGGGTCAACAATCATAAAAGACAAACAAATGAAGGTAGAAATGTTAGATCCTATTTTTCAGCACAGAGACGTCAAGATTTCGTGTTTAATCTTGCAGTTTCATTTTGACTGGCCTACTGTACAGATTGCTCATAGTCTAGTTTTGAAGAGTGAGTTAGGGATCTTCAAAAGTTGCTGTATAAATATATCTTCGACTATTTAGGGCATACACCTGGAAGGTAGGAAAGATTTTTATCGACCTTAATATATAATAGACTGCAGTAAATAACTTTTTTTAACTAATATATAGCTGCTCATTCATTTTCGGTTTTATGGTAGAAACCACAGCAAACACAAACCACTGTCGAAAATTCCGTTTTTTGGAAAAACAAATGAAGATAGTTTCAATTTAATACAGTAAATAGTGTTTGTTATGCAACTCATTGCATCTAATGTGACAATTAGGATACTTCCGGTTCATCCGGAAACGTTTCAAACGATATTTTCTCGTTTTATTTTAACGGGATGACCTATAAACCTACTCAACATTTAAATCTTCAAACAATTTTAAATACTTTTGTGTATCATACGAGATATTTGCAATTGAACTGTGCAGTTACCTTTTTAAAGCTTAGGCTGATAAATGACAAATATTAACATTCTTACAATATGCAGATGGTTCGCTTTGAGAGTTAAACGGTAAGTATAAATACTACGTTTTTCGAAATTTTCTTCTAAATTTTAATTATTGAAAATGTATTTTACTCGTGAAGAACAAATTGATATGATAATGATACACGGAAAAACTAGAAAAAATCGTAAGGAAGCCAGAGCATTATACGAACAGCGATTTCCGAATCGCCGATCCATCAGAGTCATACATTCCTTGGTTTGAAAAGTATTTAAAATCGGAAGGCAATCCGCCAGGCGAGAATTTCATAGTTAGTGAAGAAGCTGAATTAATACACTGGCTTGTATAGCAATCGATCCTACTATATCAATACGACAAATAAACAGTGAAATTGGAATTGGCCGCGAAAGTGCACGAAAAATTTTACGTAAGCATAGCTTTAAATCATTCAAATACCAAATCCATCACCACTTATATGAAGCGAATTATCAGAAGAAACTGGAATTTTGCAACTGGTATTTTGATATGTAACAAAGACAGTCCAATTTCCGGAGAGTAATTCTTTTTGCAGATGAATCCCGATTTACCAATATGGGAATGTTTAACCGCAATACCACTATGTACTGGGCTACCGAAAATCCGCACTTGGTAAGGCAAGGGGCATTCCAAGAAAGATTTGGTGTTAACGTCTGGTTTGGAGTACTAGAAACTCGAAAAATAGGTCCCATTTTTTTTATAAGCCCCTGGATGCAGAACATTATTTGCAATTCCTCCAAAATACAATAGAGGATTTTATGGACAATTTACCAATTGCTTATTACAATCAAGTATATTTTCAGCAAGATGAGGCACCTGCACACAATTCCAGAGTAGTGACTAACTACCTGAGAGAAAAATTCGGCGACAATTGGATACATACAAATGGGCCAGTCAGATGGCCGGCGGAATCGCCTGACCTCACTCTACAGACTACACTAAACAAAAGATCTACAAAACACCATTAGAAAATCGTGTGGACCTTATTAATCGAATTACAAGGGCGATAGAAGAAATAACTCCAAGGCAAATGGAAAACATTTTACAAGAGTTTCATAACAGAATTCGTATGTGCCATCAAGTTAATGGACAACGTTTTGAAGACCTTGTCTATGGATCACCTTTTTTTCTTGGTTTTTTATTACTCATGTAGCTTTAGTTCTATTTCGTGTTTTTCCTTGAGTTAAGAGGATTTTTTATGTTTGAATATTATTTAAATTAGTGTTTTGTGGCGTAATGACAGTTGAAGCTGCTCAGTAGGGTCCTTAATAAATACCTATTTAAGTAGACTGGTAATATTTCTTATAGTAAATAAAACAATGATTAGCGTGGGAAAACATCAAAAAACAGTAATTTTGAAATAACTTTTTGTAGGTAAGTTTATTTATATTTATAAGGTTAACTAATTTTTCGTTTTTACTCAATTTACATTGCTGCCAAGTACAAAATATGCTTAACCTTACAGATAACATATTAAAGGCATTTTATTCCTTTTTTATTTATGTTAAGAACTCAATATATCATGTGAAATTCAAAAACCCAGTCCTTCCTTAGGGCCTATACTTGATGACCCCAAAACGTTAAATACACCATTTGCAAAACAGTTTTGAGTAGTACGTTTGCACATTCTAATAGCTTGTTTTTTTTATTCGTACATTGAGCAAAACAATAATTCTGAACTAAAGTACCTTCTTTAAAAATTAGAAGGTGAATAAAAGAATGGCAGCTGTGGTGTTTCTTTATTTCACAGCCACCTTGGATCAGAAATTTAATATTTGTCAGTCATTTATCAGCCAAAGCGTTAAAAAGGTAATTGCACAGTGCAATTAGAAATATTTCGAAAAGTTCTTGATATAGGTATAGGCTATTATACACAAAAGTATTTAAAATTGTTTGAAGAATTAGATGTTGAGTAGGATTATAGGTCGTCCCATTAAAATAAAACAAGAAAATATCGTTTGAAAGTGATTTTTCAACTATGTTTCCGGATAAACCGGAAGTATCCTAATTGTCACATTAGATGCAATGAGTTGCATAACAAACGCTATTTACAGTATTAAATTTGAACTATCTTCATTTATTTTTCCAAAAAAATAAATTATTCATTCAAGTTTTTAAAGTTTCATTAGCCATTTTCTCGAATACTATCAGGAATTGACATAGAGTATGATACATATTTTATGTTTAGAATTTAGTGTAGAATTCAAAAATAAATTAATATACAGGGTATTCAATTTAAAATATTAAAGTTGATAGCACTTCCGGTTAAATCGGAAACCACAGTCGATTGTTTATATAGCGAAAATCTTCCTCAAAAGTAACCATATACCACTGTAAAATTTCATGTTAATAGTACTTATCTTAAAAAAGTTACAGCCTTGTTAGTAATTTCATGGTCACCAGGTATATTTTCATTAATCTAAGAGAACTTTTAGAAAAATTTAAATAAAATGATCCAGGCTCTAAAGTTTAATGAAGTTATGTATAGCTTATTTATTTTCATTTTTTTATTAATCTCGATTAACCATGGTTTGGTTTTGCTATGAATGAGCCGCTGTATTAGTTAAAAGAAATATTTACTGCAAATTTTTAACATATTAATGTCGAAAAAATTTGATTCTACCTTCAAATAAATGCTATAAATGGCCGAGATTATATTTTACCCACTTCTGCATTCGATAACATACTCCTGATATTTGTTCCAGTAAATTCCATTTTTGTTTAAATCAAATGATTTTTTTTTAATGAAAGCCATTAAACGATTTTTGTGTTGTAGCATAAATTATACCTAATACAATATTTAGCATCCAATATACTAAATTGGACAAAAGCTAGTTAGATCAGCTCGGTTAAGATAATATGTAGATCCTAAGCAGCTATTAATCACATTATATCGGCCGAGGGGTGCCTGTCTGAATTTCTCACCACAGCTCCTCTTTTCACAACCTACAATTAGGCTACTGCAGAAAGGCAAGGCAAGTTGCTTAATAATACCTCCAATCTGTCGCGATATATTTTTTTGCATGAATAATAGCATAAGTCAATAAATCAGTGAATAGATTATTTAATAATTCGATCATCTGATATCAATCCCTACATCTAAACAATAGAATTGCAATTAATACTTTTTGAAATAAAATATATATTTTTCAAATTACTTACTTTGTATACTTTCCCATATTTTTACATACAAATTGCACTATACAACAAAATACGTATTGGTGTACATATAGTATGTTATGTGTATCATTTATATAACAAAAGTCAGATTTTGATATGCTAAAAAATAATATTTCCAAATAAATAGCGTGTTTATTCATTTTCCCTAAATTTGTATACCCAAGTTTTTAATCCTGAATATTAAAAACATGTATCTGTTTCAATACAGTAATATAAGTTATAACATAATGACGGATTATCAATTTTCTTTTCTTCGAATCGTTCTCTTTTTTCTCCTCGTTCTAATTTTAGAGTCTGGAAACAAAATAAAAATACAAACACGATCCTTTTACAAATCTTGTTATTCTCGTAGGGCGTAGGTGTTTCAACTTGCACAGGTATTCAGAAGAAATATACAGTTGAAAATCCTTTAGAATTCTGCTGCTGTTGGGAGGGTAACAAACCTTTTAAATAAAACTAGACGAGTTAAGTAGTTAAGAGTTTTTTTTTTATTTATTTAAACAATTCGTCTGAACTGCAGTCTGCTTTTCGAAATGAGACTGTTTTAGTGACAGACGTCTTAATTCACATAAAATAAAGTCAAAAATAAAAAACGGGGGGTCTAGACAGTAGTTTTTCTTGGCAAATTCAAGCAGTTTGCTCCAAAAGCAATTGTATACATAACACTTTCGAAAGGACAAGGTTCTTCTTGATATTATATAATAATCCATCAAACAACATAATAACGTTAACTTTAGTAACACTTTCCTTAAACTTAAAAGATTACAGATGAATTCATATGCATGTATGGATAGAACAATGTAACAAGAAATAGAGGGCTCTCGGCACTAAAACATTGCGAATTCTCAATCCACCTAATTTTATTTACCAAATTTGCTCGGATTTTTGTTAACAGTAAGTTTGTATTCATAGTTGGTAAGAGATCAAGTGCAATGAAAAGATATTCAAGTATTCAACCCTTCTTTGATTATACTTCGAATTAAGTTCAAATAATAACAATTACATCTTTTTGAGATTCAAAGAATAATAATAACCAGAAACTACCAAAAGCACATTATCAAGGACACAACCATTGAAGACGACAGGATCAGGAGATGTCACCAGCAGAGAGAAACGATCGATCACATAACGAGTGGATGTAGAATAATGGCCGGAACTGAATATACACAACTCAGTAGCGAAGGTCGTTCATCAAGCATTAGCCACAACATACAAACTAACGGAGAACACAGACCCTTACTACCATTATACATCAACATTCATACATGAAAACGAAGACTACAAGCTCTACTGGAACATTGACATCCACACAGATAAAACAATCCCCGCAAAAACACACCCATAAAAACATTTCAATCCAAAAAAGAAAAGATCACTCCCACGACGAGAACATCCAAGAGAAATATAATGAGAAGATCACCAAATATATCGACTTGGCAATGGAAATAAAAAGGCTGTGTAAACAGGAAAGAGTCATCATTGATCCTCTCGTCATATCGACAATTAGACATTCACAGGAACATCCAGAAATCGGCCATTTTGAAAACATGTAGCAACGTTAGATCATTTCTTAATAATCAATAGTTGTTTTTTCTTCCTTTTCCTTTTTTTTTGTACTTACTTGGTTTAATCCCGTCAATACAAAATACAACCACAGGAATGCTGTAAGACAAAAAATAATAATAATAATAATAATAATAATATTTCTTATTAATATTATTATATTACCTAAACGTCTACTCTTGTAGCGTTTGATAATCGGCAGCAGTAAACTCCATTGAGACTGGTTTAAAGTAGTCGAAAAAGCATTATACATACTTATATTTTTTTTTACTTTGAATGTTTTGTGTGTGTATCCTTGCTAGTTTTGTCAAAGTGTCACAGAAGTCTAATAAGGGTTTCTGAATACTTGTCATTTTTTCCAGCATGGGATCATCATCTATTTAACCACACCTGAAGCGTCTCCACATAATTGGCCCAGATGGTTGTACTCGGGTTTCGCTACATCGTGCTTAAGCCATCGGTTAAAGAGGATACCCTCCATTCTTTAACAACTAAAACCAGTTAAAGTGATACCAGAGTTATGACAATAACCTCCTACCCTGTGGACGTGACCATATTTGGGGATTTAGAAGGTCTAAGCCAGTTGTATTAAAAATACTTTAAGAGACTAGCGTGTTATAAGTTGCTGCCAGTATTTCCCAACTTAATATTGTACACGTTCGCGTCACAGCCAACAACTAGAAGGAGGCCGTTGTCCCCTAGTCCCCCTAGTCGATGGATCCTCTCTCTAAAGAAAATACGCCCATCATACCAGAATGGTTTGCGATGCTCCACCTCGTCCTTACGAATCAATTTCATGAGTATTCATGACCACTAAGTCGCTGCAACAAAACTTAGGTAATGACCAGAACCCAATACATCTATTATCGTAGATGCACCGCTTCAGTTACATGTCCTTTTTGAGGTATACAGTTTTATCCAGAACCTCTCCCACGTCACTTGTAAACGCAAGGGTCTTATAGGAGGTAACAATTTAAAATATCGACTTTGAATTCCATCATTATAACTTTACCACCAAGTGCTTGACTGACCCTTGACTAGCTACACACGGTGACGTCGACGAATTTCGGTTTTTCTGATTTTTTCGGAGGGAGGGGGAGGTACTGATACAGCACAGAGTGGAAAATCTCCCCGTTAGAAAGGATACAAGTGCCGCGAGTGCTATGATTCCTAGTTTTTTCGGGAATCTACTCTGCCTATCGATGCCATTAGTGCCAGCCAATTTTAAATTAGAAAATGTATAACTGAGTAAAAGTTATTCTTAGTAAGAAACCCGAGGTGACCGGTAGTTTTCGAGCTCCCATCCAAACATCCTACCGCTAACGTCTCAAAACTGGAAAAAGGTGTAAACCATATGGGAGAGACGCTCCAGCTCTGGCCTAGCCTCAGACGGAGAGTAATCTTTCAAATGGACTAGCATTTGTGCCAAAATCTAGAAACAACAATTTTACAGCCACAACCACTTTGGATTATAGTAAAATTAACGTAGACAACTTGAATTTGAATGTTTTGTTACAAAGTTCTAAGGCAGGGAAATTCACGAAAATTATTGTAAAATCGTTAGTTTTGGCATCTGGTGAGAGCCTCCTTTTCTATTCTATACGGGGTGTTTCACTTAAAACCTCAAACGTAGTTTTCTCGAAAATTAACGGAAATATCAAAAAATAAAAACGACTCATTCACCACTATAGGCGTCGCAGTGCCAAAAAAAAAACTGCAAACACTTTAAAAGTCTCACATTGCAAAAGTACGTCTATTCCTAAGAAATGTTTGTTGTTTGCATTACTGTACAGCTTACTGAGATAAACAGGATGTTTCGCTTAAATTCCAAACATCAATTGTTCGAACAGGGATATCAAAATGCATCTTTATAATTAAGTAACTTGTAATTATTAGAAGCTAAAACAAAATTGACGACGTCCTCACTATAGGTGTCGCGAACAAACAAAACAATTGTAGACACTTTAAAAGTCTAAATTTTAAATCTACGTCTATTTCTAAGATTTTTTTGTTAATTGCTCAAAATTAATTGTTATATAGGTTTGAGAGATAAGTTGGGTCCCTTTGTACAATAATAATTTTTTTCATGACCTTTTGGAACATACTTTTATAGGAACTTTTTTCTACCAAAATTTTGTGCAAAAATACGCTGCTAAAACATTCTTATCAACCCCTCCCAACAATTATTAAGTTCAGCTGGCCGACTTTATACTGACATAATACAATTTTTTTTATTTTAATTATTAGTTAACCACTTTTCTGATCTTTAGATAATTTATTATTATCACTTATATACATACAGTTTATGAGTTGTTTTTAAGGTTTTATGTACTCTAGAAACAGTGGTGTAACTTCACATTTTGGGCTCGGGATCATGATCTTTTGACGGCCCCTATCACTGAAGCTGTTGGAATTTCTTGTAGAAATTAGCAAATGCTGTTTAAGGGTGAACTGCACGCAAAAAGTGAAAAACTAGCGACAAGGTCTAGTCAAGTTCAAAGTAAGATGAAAAGGTACCTACGTATTAGAAAAAACTTCCTGCACGTCCGACCTCAAAAAAATGTGTTATGTATGGGCTGCAGAAATACAAAGACATGAGTACGATTTACCATTTCAAATTTTGCAGTTACGTAGACAAAGGATCAATGCAAGGCGGTAAAGAGCCATTTTGTGGAAAAACAAATTATATGCGACGGCATTTGTGTCAAGAAGTGGTCGAAAAATGGTCGAAAATGGACAAATCTACTTCTATTTTATAATTCTAGATTAGATTTTTTCATAAAAAATCGCATTTAGCGCCCAACTATACATATTTCCCTATTGAAATCACATTGAAGATAATACATATCTCTTATAGTTTTAACAAAATATTGCGGCGGCGGAGGGCTTGCAAATGATCCACAATACCGCGTGTAGTTCCCCCTTAAATTTAAAAAAGGAAAATCTAATATTTACATTTTATGATTAATGTCTCTACATTTTTTCGGATATTAAATGAGAAATGAAATAAAAATATCACGATAACAATATTTTTTTAAATAGGTTAGGAAATCAACAAAAACGGAATAATTTCACAATAATTTTATTCTAAATATAACAACAAAGAAAACTTGCATGACCATTGATTGCGCCCTACAGCGTTCTCTTCGAATTCGCGTTAGCGAACGAATGAATTATTTCTTCTGTATTAAAATTCCTCGTCCTTTGTTTTTCAGAGTATATAATGCTGAGATTTGAGAACCGATGTTGTGACATGGTGCTCCTTAGAATATTTTTAATAATTTTAATTTGGAAAATGGTCACTATGCCTGAGCAACTGTTACAATAAAAGTGAGAAACAATATACAGGTTGTACATCAGCAGAAATCGGAAAAATTCAGTAGATGATTTTCTACTATTAAAAATGTCACTGAATTAGGTTCACGGAGTTTATTTCCAAATAACGCTTTTAACTGCAGAATTTGCTTTAGAGTGTTTGGAAATTTGAGTCAAAACAACGGCTTTTTCTTAAATTGAATAATTGACCTACATGGGCCTAATTTTACTATAATATTTATTTGTCAGTAGCATATTGTTCTTTAACGACATTTGTTAAAATTCAACAGTCGAAACACATCCAAACCCCGTCAACAGAGCTTTCCATTTGCAGACTACATGTGAACCAAACTTTAATTTATGTAGAACATTACTTGACAAAGTGAAATCGAAAAAAAAATGTCTTTGTTTTTTTCACATTTTTAGTACATTTAGTTTGAATCTTAGGCAGAATTGCGCACTTGGTTAATGTAACGTGTAATGTGTAATTATTTTATATCATTTTTCATAAAATATCCCCTATAAAAATCTATTAAAACATTTTGGCGATTGTGACATTATTTGCTTAGAATATCCGTTTATATATAGTACACAAACATAATCAACACAAATAAATAAATTTTCTTAGCTCTTGAGAATAAAAATTAAATAAAACATAGGAAGCAATACTACTTGGTTTAAGTGCAAGACTGTAGCATTTTCGGTGCGTCCAAATTCAACTGAAGTGGAATATTCAGATTTGGAAAAGTATTTTGTTACTTTTGACAGTTTGATACTTTTTCTTTTAATTCTTGGGCCTCTTTACGTTTCGGTCCCACTAAGTAGTTTACTCATGTTTGTAACGATACTTCAATTGATCATCTGATACTGATCTGTTAGTAAATCTAATATAACGAAAATTAATTGAGACAAACGACTGTGTCAAATACCTCAAAAAACTGCAGACTGAAACTAGCTACTGGCTAGAAAGAGGTACAACGGGTTAGCGCGTTTACTCATATTATGGTAGAGGGGGTGTAAATACTGCAGTGTACAACACAGTAACAACGACACGCTAGGCTCAAGACCCCATCTTGATTAGGCCACGTGTCCGAAATAGAGACGAACGTAGATTAAAAATAAAACTCAAATTCAGAAACGTTTGTAGTTTCACTACCAGATATCGATAATTTCAGTATTCAAACCAAATTGGCCTCAATATACATTCAGCTTACGGGGCCTTTACAGGTTCTGAACCCGGAAATCATTGGCCACTCTGCGTCCTCAGTAGTTACGCCACTGACTAGAATCTAGAATGTTATTTGCTTTTACTTTCATCGTAAGAGGAAAGTAGTGTCTGCAATTATTAAAGATATAACGTGAGACATTTTGCTTTATTTTCTTATTTAATAAAGTTTTGTTAAAAAAATAAAACTGACTTGCGCATTAACTTGAGCAAATTGGTAACATCGCGGAGTAATCGATTTACATACATAAAAAAAACATATTGATAACCTCCTCCTTTTTTGAAGTCAGTTAAAAATTTAAAAAATAGAATATCAAATAATTATACAAAAATAAAAGTATTTATGTCTAACAGTAATTAATTTATTTAATACAACACTCCTTATTTTTGACGGTATCTTGTAATTTTCTTTATAGCGAAATACATGTGAAATTTGGGTTAGGTTCGTGCAAACTGTTTATTTCTGCTTTCATGTGTAAAAAGGATTTTTCTAAATAAATCTTTTATTTTTGTCAACATTTGTCAGAAAAATACGTCCCACTGTATTTGATTAAAATATCTTAAATTTTGCACATGAATACCCATAAATACATACATCATGATACATTCCAATACATGTGTTGTTTCACAGTTTGAGTTTTCCATATTTTCCCCATTTAAAGCATTATTAACACATGGTCTGAAACTGGTCGTTCTTAATATTCCACACACATACACTTTGTATTATTAAGTCAACTCAACTTAAATAAAACTAGCTTTAAAATATAACAAAAATTCTATGCAGGTTTTTTTAGTTTCTAGTAACAAACTAGAGATACTGAGGAAGCAGCTATGTTAGAATACATCCTTCTTCCTTTTTATATTTCACGGTAACTATTTCAGAAATTATATTTCCAAATTTTCTGATAATTTAAACAAATGGCCAAAGCTATACCAAGTGCGTAAAATTGAAATTTACGCACTAATGCAATCATATATTGTCCAAACTATTACTTGTTTAATCTATTGTCTCATCTTGATTTGGTTCCTTCGAAAGGGTGCTTACACAGAGCAACATGAATAAAATTTATACTTACTGATATTAAAATTAATTTTTCATGTGGTTCTAATACTGGAATAATAACCTCTGTAATATTTCATTGACTATATATAATCAATATCAACAAATAATTATTCATATAAACTGTTGTGATTTCGATACAATGCTATTGCTTAAAAACCGACAACATCGCCGCATTTTTGCCAGTCGCAGAGTACACGATTTTACAACAACTGGTAAAAGAGTAAATCTAACAAAGGGGTATTGCTTTGAGTCACACCATTGTTTTTTGGCGATTTTTTGTGAGTTTTTGGGGTATTTTAGACAATTTTTTTTTCGAGTTCTTGGGTATTATGGTACGTAAGTGTGAAGTGTGCAAAAATTTGGACTATTTAACCCCTAACGTCTCGTTTCATAGGTAAGTCAAAATTGTGTTGTTTTTCTGTATTAATTGGCGTGTGCGGTACGAGAATTTTCCTAATATTTTATTAATTTGTAAGTACAGTTATTAGCAGTTATTAATATGATTTGAAATTGCTATTTTACCATTCTTTAGGAAGCAAAATTAGATATCTGCATTTTTCCGTAAGCTACATATTCATACATTCTAAGGCAACAAAATACTGAGAGGTATTATAAAATTACTTTTTTGTATGAAGCCGTTTTCCAGTGCCGCATTTCAAGCGATCTAGAGTTACTGAAGAACAATCTACTAGTATAATTAAAGCGTTCCAGTAAACGAAAGCAACAAGCGCCTGAGCTACTCTGATTTTCCTACCGCTGCCCCCTTAAACACCAGTATTCCATTTGGCGTAATATGATTCAAATTACTAGTAAGGCTAGATTTATTATTTATGTTATATTTATAGGTCATGATTTTTTCCGGGTTAGAATTTCGAATTGTTTATTGATTAAACACAATAAAAACTGAAATTAATAGATTATAAATTGCCGACAATGCCGACTTGTGCATATATTTTATTCAGTTTACACCAATACATTCCCGTGTATATATTTTAAAAGTTGAACAGGAGTAGGAAGTCTATTTTTAGTGTGCTTAAAATATTCGTCACTGGAAAGAGGCTCTGAACAGTTAATATTTATATAATACAGAATTGTCATTTGGAATGCTACGTTTGTGACTGACGTGTACCTGTCATCAGACAGCAGAGACATAATATCACTGGATTACCTCCTAAGCCAGAAGACTAGTTTTCCAGATTTTATATTAAATTTATACGAGTTAAGAATATTAGAAAATTCTCTGCCTTAGTCGAATTGAAAATTGACACGAAATTGACATTTTTGGCTTTATGTATTAAAAGAATTTATTGCCACTGTACTGTTCTTTTAAATAAACCATACATAACTGTTTTAATCATAAGTATAACCAAAATTAACATATATATTAACTTGCTAAATATTCAAAAAACTGTAAAATACTGTCGAAAAGTTAACTTATTTTAAATGGAACACCCGTATTGAGAACCTGACAGCATATTAACTATATGGACACCCATGGAGTTTATTGTCAAGAATATTAAAGGGAATGTATAAAAATACTATATAATATCATAATATTAATAATAATCATAATTAAAAAAAACTGAAATGTTTTAACGTATTATACTTATATAATATATGTGTGTGTGTATATATATATATATATATATATATATATATATATATATATATATATATATATTGCTTTAGAAAGTAAGTAAATATTTCTAAAATTAGAGAAAACTGATATTTCCAATAAACTAAAAATAACCTGAGTACTCCTTTTAACATTACATAATCGATGCTCATTTTTTATTCTTCGATCGTCAAAATTTTGTGTTATCAATTCCTGGTGGTTTATGTTTAACATTTTTCGTATAACAAGGCGGTAAATGGGTCTACGAGAATTCGGCGGAAAAGATGTTGATTATGAGTTATTTTGAAATTTTTTTATAATTTAAAACTAATGTAATTTTGAAATTGTTCAAAATATAATATACGCTAAATTATCGTATCCGCTAGATTGCCATCCGACAAACTGACTCTGCCAAATTGTCTGGATGCCGCCTAAGTAGGTCTATTTAAAGAAAAAATAGGCAAATTCATAATACCAGCGTTCTATGCAAGTAACTTTTTTTATGTTGGTTAGGTCCGCAAATAGGTATTTGCGTATAAATTATCTTTAATATAAAAGATTTTACATTTAGGTCCGTTTAGATGAAAATCTAGCTTCAGTATTTGCTAACCATTCACCATTCATATTTCCCCTTATACACTGACAAAAAAAATCAAGAATAAGAATCAACTGCAAACCAGAATGAAAACGTCAATAAACGACCACGTGGCGCAGTACATAGTGGGAGCGTGACGTTAAAAATATAACAGAATGGAATTTATGGGCATACGACCAGTTCGCTCGAATAACATTTTCTATTTTGAGTTTATTTTCCTTGGCGGAAAAGAACAGCGAACGAGTTCGAGCTACCGCAATGACTTTTGCCAAGACTCTTTCTAGAGAATATATGATCAAGTTGCGTGATTGGCTGGAACCGCTCAGTGTAGGCGTGGCTAGTCTTTCAGTTTACTGGAATGATAATAATTGCATTACAACGTTGTCACGTTTAATTGAGACATTAATGCTAAGGAATGATGGAATAAAAATTAAGTCTTCTGATATTTCGTGGTAACAAGTTAAAGAGAGAAACAGTATTTTCATGTCCTTTCGGCTATTCAAGTACTTAATTCTCATTACGTTTTTAATGAGAAAAAATTATTGCGAATATATCTAGCTAGAATGCAATAAAACATGCCAAAAAAATCGGCAATGAAGCTTCCCCCTTTTCTGTCAAAACTGTAAAAATAAGAAAAAAACGATGAACTTTCGACGATTATCTGACGTCGACGTGAACTTTCGGAATGAACAGAACGAAAGACTGTTGTTCTATTACAGCCTGTAAATCTAAGTACTAGCATCTTTGAGAACAGGTTTTGGTACAAAAAATTGTATTACACAAAAATTTTTCAGTTATATATTTCTTTTACAATCTTTTTGCTTTTAAATGTACTATATGCAAGTGTAAATTTAAGGTAGAATTTCTAAACTTATTTAGTTCGATGACTGTAATGCTATACACAGGGTGTCCAAGTCCAAATCCAGAGAATCTCGGTTATCAGTAATTATAGAAAGGTGTTATTTTTGTGCAAAGCAAGATACTATTAACAAAAATTCCAAAGCCACCTTAGTTTTGAATATATAGGGTGAAATTGAATAGTTTGCATTTTTGGCTACATGCTGCAGCTCGGTGACCCTGTATAATATCAAAAATTTAAAAATGGATTGTAGTAGACTTTTCTCATAAAATCCAGTATACACCATTCTTTTTATCCTTATGACAGAAAAGAGAATCATCACAATTATGTGTATACTGGGTGCCTTATTGTTTACGTTACAGGTAAATTCTTTTTCAGAAATTATTATTTAATGAGTTGCTATCAATATTACTATACCACTTAAACACACAATTCTACATATTCTAAACGAAAAATTTATTTATTCAATGTTTGTAAATTTATTTTAAAATTAACTTCGAGCTTTTACTAATTTAATTTTAAGTACACTTCTGTTTGGTTTCAACTATTTATTAGGATGAATATTTATTTTATCGAGGCTTTAATATCTCCAGAAAAACTATATAACGCAAAACAGGACCCCCTATCGATTCATGCCAGTTTCATTAATGAAACAACGCCTAAAGGGAGGACAAACCGGCAACACCCCATTGCGCATCTAACCTATTTCGGCCTATGAATGACTCCCCTAAAGGGTGATAGCCTCTGCGGGTATACGAAACTAGGTCAAGCTGATACCGGGCGAGCTAGAAAATAAGGTCACAGGCTATTTTTAGGTTATGTCGAGGTACAGTAGTGATTCAGGAGTTCTGCATGAATGGGGCCGTATACATGAATCGAATGGGAGTTGGAGGATAATGTTTCTCATTCGAATTGTGAAGTAAAATTAAATTCATATTTCCTTAACAAGAGAGCAACTTACGGAGAATTTTATAATATGTAAATATTAACATTACTATTCAATAACAAAGAAAATCCTTCTTAGTTTTCGAGCATGAAAAGAGGATTAGTCAGAGCAGTTAAAACCCAGTGTAAAAGCAAAAATATGGAATTTGTAAATAAAGTAAAATACTGGAAAACAAGTAATTTGACAAAGATTATAATTTAGAGCAAGTATATCAATGTGTTAATCGTTAATTCAAGAAGGCTAAATAGATTAAATTCTATGACTATATGAAATTACGATAGCTCGAACAATAATATTCAATAAAGAACATCTGGATGTCGTAGATAATAAGGGGCTGATTATCTATCTGTCATACGTTAAAAGTGTTAAATAAAAACTTCGGAGAAACCTCCTTCACACCCATGACTTCTTGTCCTTTAGCCTTAAACAACACCAAATAAAAAAATCCTTCAAACAAAAGACTTCCTAAACCTAACTTCCAACAAAATCCCTGGTGATCAAATAATGGGATTTATTTTCCGAGAGATTTTTTTACCTGGTAATTTTCTACATTAAAAATAATGCCCGCCCTTGAATAATATTCATCCTTAACATTCTTGCCTCCATCTCAAAAGGAAGCTGATCGTACTTATATCTTTTTTAAAGACACTACCATGAGTTCTGCCTTCCTTTAGCTATGATTCGACTCACCTTCACAGTCGCACTATAGAGACCAAGTTCTCCAGTATTTTAACATATTTTTTACTTGAGTGTATGGATTATAGATCTTATTACTGTCACAATCTTTCCCTCATTTCGAATTTTGCATGTATTTACATATCTCAAGAACAACTTTTCACATTAAGGCAACCACATTATCTAAAACCGGATATAAAATTAAAGCAAAATAAAAGTAAATACAATACAATTTAAGAAACACATCGAGTAATATTATGAAATAAAAACAAGTGTTAAGTATGTATTAACATAATATGCATACCCAGCTTTACTTTGGACAATGAACTTCACGTTTAGGTTGCAGTCATAGAGAAAGGAAAGAAAAAAGAGAGTCCGCAATTCTTGGTTATGACTCGGAATAACATTATAAGTGGGCCATACGTGACTACCGAAAAAGTGAATAATACATATTGAACGGATATTTAAAATTTTGAAAATAACATAAAATAAACATATTTGCTTCATATCCCTGCATAACGTAAACATTTTTGTTTATATTAATGTTGGCAAATGACCGTCATTTATACAGTCATTTTTTAAAATTTCGAAAGTATGCCTAAAATGTTGTTTCTACCTTAAACTTTCAATTGATACCAAACAAAGTTGACGTGCTAAATAAAAAAGGAATTTTTATTTAGCATTTATTAAGGTCATTTTCTAAAATCGGTCATTTATAAGTAAGTGACTGGTTATTTTATGCAGTCATTTTCAAAAATAGAAAACGTAGGTATTATTTAATTTCTACTTCTTTTAACATTCTCTAGCAACTTACAATTGGTAAAAACACGAGTGAATATAAAATATTATCCTTAAAAATGTATTTTATATTTTAAAACATATTAAACCAAATAAATTAAAATATCATTTTATTCTTAAAATTTGCACTTGGTAACATAGAACATTTTAATTCTTATGATCCTTCAGGATGGAAATCTTATTAAGAAACAATTTGGTTTATAAAATGTATACAGAAAGATCTAATTAACACAGACAAATATTTTCTACAGTGTGTTCAAAAAAGTAACATATAGAAACCTTTTTATTTTAAACACAATTTGACATGCAAATTTCATTAAATTCACAGAGGCATAGAGAGAAAATATATCTTTCACCTTAGGGAAGCGTATAGAATATGAATATTAAAAAATTAAATTACTTAATGACCAAGGAAGTTGTAAAACCTAATAAAAAATGGGAAGCCAGCATCCAAACAAATTTAAAGAGAATTATATTCTTTAGAAATTCAGTGGAGGAATCCTAAATAGTGCAGATATGAGGGTGGCACAAAGTTATGCTTGCATTTCCGATAAATTTAGATTTTGGCTATTTTTATATTTAAATTTAACATTTGATATGAATTAAACAGGTTTGACAAAATTTTCATTTAAGGTAAGGTAAGTATAAGTATAATAATATTATAAATTTGAATACTTCTTAAAATGGCTCTAAATCAAAAATACACATTGCATTTTTTTTTCACTAGTTATTTATCCACATTTAATCTCATAATATTTTAGGATAAATCCAGTTGTTTAATAATAATCTAATACTCTAAAATTATGCAATTATTGTTACATATTTTAAGTGGTTTATAGTTTATAGAATCTTGGCGATTCAGATAAAGCCCTAAAATATTTGTATTTAAACGAGAGTTTATGTAAATGTTTGAATAATTTTAACTCATATTTTTAAATTTAACAAAAAAATCGCTAAAAATTAAAAATAGTTGAAAATGAGCTTTCCTTTGTATACCTTTGTGCCATCCTGATATTTAATCTATAATCTATTCAAGATAGAGGTAAAGATTTGTATGGAATTCAAGTCCCTTTAAATTTATTTATGTCAACTTTTTTTCGAGTTAAACGGGCTGGCTCCCCACTTCTTTATTGCTTATATGTTTTACAACATTCCTGATGACTGAGTAAAATTTTAAAAATCTTTTAGTATTTATATTCTATCTATTTTTCTAAGGCAAATTTCTAGTTTGGAATATTTTTTCTTAATATTGATACTTTTAACTTTTTACTTTTTCCTAAAAAAAGCAAATAATAAATTTAAACTAGGATGATTTTATCAATAATGCCTGTGTACTTGTACGTTTTGTCCAAATCTCATTTCCCGCATTTTTCAGTTGACAACATGGGCGGCTAAATATGATTTTTAAAATCAAACTAAAATATTCTAAATTCTCCGATACTACACTGCGATTCTACAGTTCAACAATCTCTATTAGTAAAAGAATCATTTAAAATAAATAACTATATTCTCGCAATTCAAAGAGTGGTCTCAGAGGCCTTCACTTTTCATTTTTATAAAAACAAATTTGGGTATGTATCGCGGAAACTTATAAAAATGTTGTCTAAAAGAAGACGTGAATAGCACAAGGTAATGTAAAAAAAGTTTTTGGCAATGACACTTTTAAAATTTCAATGGCAATGATTTTGTGACTCATCATATTTCAGTCAAGCTTTCTAGATTATAGATACGTACTTACACAACATATATCACCACACAGTATGACTAGTAAACCACTACTGGAAATTCTTATGGGTGCTAAACTTAATACTGTTTTAGACAAAACTTTCCAAGGATATGACATACAAACAGCAATCGAAAGCAATATACAGTAAGTCTGTAAGAATATTCCAAGAAAATGACAGGGTGTTTGCTCGTTGTTATGTCCAAGGACAAAAATTGATGCCCTCTAGAGTTGGAGAGTCGACTGGACCACTAAGTTACTAGTCCGGATGAAAAGACAGTGTGGAGGAATATAGACCAACTAAGGACGAGGACAATCTTGCAAAATGTTCAGTAAATCCGAACAACCAGTGGATGTCAGTGGTGCAATATTGGTAGATGAAACCTGTAACCTCAGATCCAAAACAAGTTTTAGCTCTGATTTCAAAAATGGAAAAACCGCCAAGAAACCAACAATGCCTGAAGTTGCTGATCACGAATCTGAAGTCAGATTTTGTCGGCAACGTTTCGTTTTTGAATTATCTGCTCTACTGTCAAAGTGCACTCTTCAACTTTTCATAATTTTCTAGAAATTGGTTGATTTTTGCAACAATTCACTAAAAACTAACACAATAATACTAAAATATTAAATAATAAACAGACCATGATCTTGTTTATATTTAAAACACACTTAAAAAACAAAATTCAACTTCAAAAATACGCCATATTTTTTACTAGAATTTAAGGATTTTTATTGGTTACATAGATATTTTGACACAATGGAATGATTCAGCGCCAACTATTCGAATAAAAAAAAACGTATAATTTTGTATGTAGATGTGTTTTAAAAATCCGGATTTCATTTTGGTTAGCGCTAATTAGGCCATTTTTTTTTTGAGGTGACGTAAAAAAGTGAGCCTGTACTCACACAAGGATTTTTTTAGCAAAACTATACTGTTAGGTGGATCTGTCCCGTTAGTCGTTAAGTTAGCTCAGGTTCGTCAATAAAACCATCATCAAAGCCATAAGCCTTCATTAAAGCCCTAAAACCACACGGGCCCTTAGATCTCAAACGGAACCCGCGAATCACAGCACAGCTTAGTATATGTGTATTTCAAATCTGATTTTCGATGCCTTAAGGTAAGCTTAGCATGTGATTTTATGTCTTTAGTTATGGTTTTATCGAAGAAACAATTTCTTAATCCCTTTATATATAAACATTTTTTGACTATACAAGGTAGCCCTAGGGGGTAAATGAGTACCTTAAAAATACAAATACTTTTTAGTTCCATAACGCTTAGCTTAAACGGTAAAACATGACAATTTTTTTCTGTAGATGAAAGCAAGTTTTTATACACTTTTACTTTTAAGGGAGTGAAAAAGGTCCCTTAAAAGTTTTTTTAACGGTGGAAGACGCCAAATTTGATTTATTTTTTGTAGTTATATTTTTTTGAAAATATTTTTTTTTATTTCAGAAACTAGTAATATTTTCACAAAACGACAAACCACTTCAAATGCATTATATTGGTTTTGTATATACATTGACGTACACGGGAAAAGAAGTACTAAGCTTGCTAAAACAAATCTTTTTGTCACATATCCAGGTTCCAGAAAATCAAATCCGAGAACAACGGTATCTCTGAACACCATAGCATCCAAATATGATACCAAGATTATTATATTTGGGAATATACCCAAAATTGTTTTATAAACTTTAATTGACAACGCAGCGTAAAGCTCTCAATGTAATTTTTTCTGACTTTATATAGTGATATAAAAAATAATTCTAAAGGAAAATTTTATAGAACTCGTTATAAATAAAAATTCAAAAAATAAATAAAAGATCAGAGATAATTTGGCTTAATGAGGGCCCGCGGCAGAAACATAATGTTCTTAATTTTATTCCTGGAGATGTCAACACTTATTTAAGAAAATAATTTTAATTAATAAATATAATCTATATTTCTATCCTTTTCGCAAAACTTCTATGTTTTCAAAAAAACTAAAAATAGTATATTACATAATAGTGAAGTGTTTAAAACGATCACTTTCACAGAGTGATGTACGCTATCTCTTCTACGACCCGAGCTACAACCACAAATACTTCAGCAGGACTTTTACTTTTATCTACTTTTCGACAATAGTATTGAATAGCATATCAGTAAGATTAAATGTATTATAAAACGAGTATTTTATATTCTTTTTTTTTTTTGTTCACTATTTTTGAATTTGAAAAAAAGGAATTCAAAAAGTTATTTACTGTTAAACATTTTTTTTAAGTTATTAACAACGTTTTTCAATTTTCAGACGGGAATGGTTTCAAATTCTAGGTGGCCATGACTCAACATTGCCAACTTTGTAGCGAAAAAAAATTTCTTTATGATAATAAAATGGAAAAAAAAATCTTAACAGTTGAAAAACTGAGTAATTGCTTTGATTTATTTTAAATAAAATAACTAAAAGTAGGATTTGTTTTTCAACTTTTTTTGACTCACCATCTTTCAAATACTCTCGTGTTGAAAAAGTTTTCAATTTTATGTGGTCGTAGGAAAACATTATTATTTAAATAAATTATAGTAAAATTACATAATAATTGAAAGATATTCAAAATATAAGTTGGATATCAAACTATATTTTTTTTAACTTTGGATCAACTAGTCAAAAATTAATAAAATTACTTTTAACAAACATATTTTTAAAATGTAATATTTAATTTTAAAAGCTACAGGTTATTATTGTATATACATTTTCATATCTGTTCGTTATATTGCAGATGTATATTTCAGCTGCAGTTATTCCTAGAAGTGACCCAATTTGGACCTGCATTTTGTTTAGTTAATATCCCCCGCCTTTCGCCGACTTCTTTGACGTCACGTTACCGGCTGATACAGCAACCCTCTGTCCCCCTCATCCTCATATGAACTAGTTTTTAGCGAAAAGTAGGCTTTGCCGGGCTCGGTCAATCAACAATTGCAAGTTTTGCTAAAAATAAACCATTTTGATTGCATTTTTTATACGTGTGGAAATACTGTTTTGAAGTATTAGAAATTTAGTTAGAATATACATTTATTCCTGAATACAATATTATATAAATTTTTAATTTCTCTGTTGTGAACAGGAAACTAATGAAGGGCATAGTTATTTTTATAGACTAACAGAATAATAACAAATACAAGAAAAAAATAAACTTTTAAAAAATTGAATTACATTTCAGTTTATAGCATTTGTATCCATATATAGACTGTGGTATAAGTACGTAGTGAAATTATATACGAGGGAAGTTGTGGATATAGACGAAATTACAATTTTTTTTAGAGTTGCAGATACACAGTAAGTTTAGTTTAACTGACATTAGGATCAACTTTGATTTCTTAAACGTAACACAGAATAAAGAATATATTCAATAAATGGGTCTAGTCTTGCTGATTATAAATATACTAAACAGTGTATTCCGATTGACTATAGCAAGGAGTAGAAACGCTCTCCGTCTCTAATTTTTTAAAATTATTTTCATATGTCGAATAGCCCCTCGAAATACGGCAGCAGAATTTCCGTACACCTTGTATAATCTGTGTTATTTGTAAATTCTGGGTAAAAGGGAATTACCGATTTTTTCTTATGTGTATGAGATAAATCATCTCCCAGAATTTTATACCTGATTTAATGTACACCCTATATAAAATATACCTACTCAATTTATTTATTAAACAGGCATTGGTTGACAACGGCATATTATTATGTCTTTAAAATTTATTTTTATAAAAATCTGACGAATTGAGAAATATTGTAAGGGCGAATTGAATTTTTTATTTTAAAACTTTAGAATCAGTAGTCGCGACATTGATTAAATCATTTTAAGTAATAAAAATAATAAAAATAATAATAACAATAATAATAACCGTCCCAGTACAGATCCATCACCTGTTTGCCCCCCATGTACAAGATCCTAACAGGATGTATTGTAATGCGGGGAATGTTCAGGATGTTGGGACGAGGGATGTAGGCGTGTCTGATCATTTGCTTCTTTATATTTCGTTAAATTTTAAAGATACTGAACCCTCTGTTAATCAATATAAGTATAGGTCTTTACATAGCATTAATCTGGAGGACTTTCAGAATAACTTGGAGGGTGCTCCTTGGGGTAATATTTATCAGATGGAGAGTATTGACGAAAAGATTTCGTTTCTCACGGACCCAATTCCGAGTCTTTTCGATAGGCACGCTCCAGTTAGAATGAGCAAGAACAGAGTAAGACCATATAGTCCTTGGATAACAGAAAATATAGAACAGATGAAAAAACTTAGAAATGAGGCATTAAACCGCTTTCGGCGTACAAAGCTCTCTGATCATGGGAATTATTATCAACAAATTTGAAATCTTACAACATCTGCGATAAGATCTGAAAAAAAGGCATACCTGAACCAGAAGTTTTAAAACTGTAGCCCTAAAGGACAGTGGGAGGAGTTAAAGAAGTTAAATATATTAAACAAAAAAAATAAAAATATTATTCCAGACCACTTAAAAGATGTAAATCAAATGAACAATTACTTCACTCAAATATCAAAAAATATCACTGTTCCTAAACAAGAATTACTAGATTTTAATGAAAATAATTATCTTTCAAATTACAGATTTACATTTACCACTGTCTCCAATGATATAAATCAAGGGCATTTGGCGTGGATAACCTAAACACTACATTAATCGTTCTCTGCTGTCCATTCATAATACCGTTTTTAACGCATATAATAAATTCCTGTATTAAGAAGTCATACTTTCCAAAATGTTGGAAACTTGCAAACGTTATTTCACTATCAAAAATAAAAAATCCCTCCGAATTTGGTCATCTACGGTCGATATCGATACTTCCAACCCTTACAAAGATCCTTGAAAAAGTCATGGAACTCGAGATCGTAACTTATCTTTCAATCATAATATTCTTCCAAAAAAGCAGTCTGGTTTTAGGGCGAGATAAAGCTGTTCAACGGCACTGTGTGATATAGTGGACCACGTGGTGAGTGCACAAGATAAGAATCAGGCTACTTTGTTAGTTCATCTTGACTACACCAAAGCTTTTGATATGCTTAATCATAAGATTTGATTGATATTCTAAAGTACATAGGATTTACTTGTTGCCTCATTTTTAACAGACAGGGCTCAGAGGGTTGTTGTTGATGATTTGTGTTCCAATATTCTCAAAGTCACCGTCGGAGTGCCCCAAGGAAGTATTTTGGGACCTCTGCTTTATAGTATTTTTACGTCAAATTTTATTAAATACTAAGAATTATGCTAATTATCATTTATTTTTTTATTTATACGCAGATGATACTCAACTGTATGTATCGTTTAACCCTAATGATGTGGATCTTATCAATGACGAATTAAATTCTGATTTGAAAAAAATATCACAAATCCTAACGACCATTAATTAAAACTAAATCCGAGTAAAAGTGTAGCTTTGCTGTTTTGTAAGGAGAATCATTAAAATGTCCACCCTACCTACAGATGTTCATAGCTTGAATATTCGTAGACAGTTTTTGCTAACAATACCCTTTCACAATAAAGAATATTTTAAGAAAAGGTTTTCTTATCAGATTGCATCGACTCTGTGGTACTTAAGCAGGCACAGAAAAAACAACGCAACATACACACTGCTTTTATAGAATATAAAAAGGCGTTTGACATTGTACCACATTCCTGGCTCATAGACATGCTAGGAATATACAAAATTCACCCTATGATCATCAATTTCCTGGCAGCTATCAAGCACCAGTGGAGAACGAACTTGAGGATCTATAATGGCGATCAATCTCTTACCATTGAGATACACATCAATAGGGGAATTTACTTCTTCTTAGCGATGAACCCCACTATCCAAATTGCTCAATAATACGGGACATGACTTCAACATCAAAGTCAATAGAGACGATTCCCGAACCATATCCCACCTTCTGTATATGGATGACATTAA
Organism: Kuschelorhynchus macadamiae; assembly: GCA_030620095.1. NCBI lineage: Eukaryota > Metazoa > Arthropoda > Insecta > Coleoptera > Curculionidae > Kuschelorhynchus > Kuschelorhynchus macadamiae. Next base: position 390,548 of record JAUTXW010002586.1, read on the forward strand.
GCTATATGGTGGAAGCAAAAAGCTTATTGACGTGACATACACCTTCCCGAAAGACATCCATATGGAATATGGAATGAAAAATGTAAAGCCGTAAACATTGAAAAAGTAAAAATCATTAATGATGGTGTAGCCCTACCCAATGGAGAAATAGTTCAAGCGATGAACCTAGAAGAGACCTACAAATACCTGGGATTCCAACAAGCTAGACTGGTCCAGGATAAGCAAGGAAAGAACAAGATGAAAGATCAGTACGTTCAAAGAGTGCGAGCTCTTATGAAGACAGAACTGAACGCCGGAAATCTCATTACAGCAATTAACACCTATGCCGTGCCTGTGCTGATCTCCAGTTTTGAAATCTTGAAATGGAATAACACGGAGCTATAGGGACTACAGCTAACTACTCGCCTAATGATGACCAAGTACAAGTAACACCACCCAAGGTCATCAACTCTCCGAATGACCTTACTACGAAGAGAAGGTGGAAGATCTCTTGTTGACTTGACCAATTCGCACTCCCGACAGCTGCAAAAATTGAGAGATTTCTTCACCAACAAGGCACAAACATCAAGCCTCCACCTCATAGTGACCTTAACTGACAACTCGTACTCTCCTCTCAATCTCGCATGTGACAACATCATCCTAAAGTCAATTTCAGACCCAGAAAAACAAGAACAGTGGACTCAAATGACATTGCACGGCCCACATCGCAATGACTTGAATCAGCCACACATAGATAAGGAAGCATCCAACAGGTGGCTGAAGGATGGACAACTATTCCCAGAGACAGAAGGATTTGTAATGGCTATACAGAACCAAGTTATTAACACACGAAATTACACTAAATTCATTATCAAAGACCGGTCCGTTGAATCCGATAAGTGTCGAAAAAGTAGCGAGAGATCAAAGACTGTACAGCATATAACATCTGGTTGCAATTACCTAGCCAACAAGGACTACCTCCAGCGACATAACCAGGTGTGTAACATCATACACCAGAAGCTTGCCAATAAATACGGGTTCATTAACACCTGTGTGCCCTATTATAAATACCAACCAAGTTCAGTGATTGAAAATAATGCCTTGAAACTGTACTATGACCGGGCAACTGCAACTATCACCGACAGACGGGTGACGAATAATCGGCCTGGTGTGGTACTGTTAAATAAGGAAACAAAAACAGCTTATTTGGCAGATGTCGCTGTACCCAACAATAACAACGTGTTGGATAAATATCAAGAGAAAAAGAACAAATATGCGAAGCAATATGCAATTGAGATACAGCAGATGTGGCGACTGAATAAGGTTCATGTGATACCGATCATCGTATCATCAACTGGACTAGTTCCAAAAACACTAGAACAGAACCTAAAAATCATAGGACTGCATACTAACACCTTCATCGACATCCAGAAGGCAGTCCTGCTCAGTACTTGCCACATAGTGAGAAAATTCTTACAGGACAACACATAGAACTAATAAAAACCAGCCCACTCCTTTTGAGGCGTGCATCCGGGATGGGCTTGGAACCCAACATTTGTTTTGAGAAATTGATTGTCAATTTCAATAATAATAATAATAATAATATTAATGTTGAAGAGGGGGGAACTGTTCCCGGAAACAGAGGGCTTTACCTTAGCCATACAAGATTAAGTGAAGACGAGAAACTACCTGAAGCATATTGTCAAGGATCCCAAAATGAGAGCCGGAAGGTTTAGAAAACGCAAAGAGTCAGAGACAATTCAACATGTTACAGCGGCCTGCAGCTTAGTAGCTCAGAGCGACTATATACACCATCAAAACCAACCGCAGTGATACACCAAGAGATAAGCTGTCATACTACAAGTATACGCCTAGGCCAATCATTGAAACCAGACAATTCAATATCTACTACAGGTCCATCATTACTAACCGCTGCATTTCCTTCAACAAACCGGGCATTGTAGTGAAAGACAAAGAGAAACAAGAGGACATCATTAAAGACACTGCGATCCCCAACACTCACACACCATGGCAGAAATTGGCAGACGAGATCAAGAAGACGTGGAATATCATCTAATTTACCATCGTACCTCTCGTACTATCCACCACGGGATCATCCCTAGGAAGCTTCACAGAAGCTTGGAAACACTGGGACTGCAGAAGAACATCTACCTACTGCTTCAGAAAGTTGTTATCCTGAACACCACCAGAATAATTCGAAGATTCTTGAGCCAAGAATAGATGGGAGTGCTTGTGAAAACCTGTACCCCACCCAAACTTCCAGGAAAAAAACCTGATACACAAAGAGGAATATTAATAAGATTAAAATTAAAATTACTAGCAATGACCAACATTAATTTTGTTAAAGAACAATTTTGGTGGTTCTTTGTATATTTTTTTATACTAAATACGGAAATGATAAAAAAATGTCTCCATTTTTTTTGTAATCGGTAAATCCGCTTGGAAATATTTTTTCAAAAGTTCTGGTTTAAAATTTTTTGTTCTGTTCGTGTGTGTCATGATTAATATTTAAAACTTCCAAAGCCATTTTCCTGTATCTCTAGAGGCTTGTATTATATGCAGGGGCTTCTATAATCCATTTATCTTCCTAAAAAAGAGCTGGTTTTCTGATCTCCCTGCTGAATCGGGAAGTCGAGGGTACGTGGTGTGGTGCACACCGTGATTATTCCTGCTTTTGAAGATCCGTACTTTAAGGCAACCCTATAAAAGGGATTCTGGGAGTCCTGACAAGTTATCTTTCCTTCCTGGTAGGGTGGCGTAGTCTTCTTGGGGCTCCCATGAAGCTTCAAGGGTGACCAAAAAATCCCACTGTTAATTACGTTGCGAATCTTCCCTATTATACTGTTTTAGCTACGTAACTCTCTGACTGTCCGTCTCCTGGGGCCTAAAGAACCTTAATAGCTAGATGGCGAGAGGTCGGTTTCAGGAGTACGTGGATCGCTATGTACTTCTTAATATTTTCAAATACTCCTGAAGGGAGCCGGAACTTGAAAATTGAAAAAAATTAATTTTTTTACTCTAGCCGTTTTATTAGTCTTGATAATGGGTATTCGATTTTAATTCCAAAAGAGTTATACAGGGTGTTAGTTAATCGATGGCTAAAAATGCAGGGCGTAATTTTTTACCTCAATTTAGGGCTAAAAGTTCAGATAAACATTAAGTCCTCAAAGCCTTCCTTTTTGAGATACAGGGTGTTAAAGTTTTATTTACATATATTTGTTTTTTAGTTTTTTTCATAATACCTCGTACAATTCTATGCATAAATCATTCAAATTAGATACGCCGAATAATTGCTCTGGTATCAATGCTTTCGAAATGGATATAATACATTTTAGAACAATCTACAGGGTGTTACCCAGGTCGTGACCGCTTTTACCTCCCTGAAATTTACTGGCCACTTTTACAAAAAGTTTAGATTCCTTATTCTCTTCTGCAATTTTTTGGTCACTTAGGTTTTTTCGATATTTTTTACCGTTTAGAAATTATTTAGCCGTGTCCATTCATGCCTACCTAATTTTAAGGTCATAATACATTAACAATACAATTTTATATATATATATATATATATATATATTTATATATATTATATATATATTATATATATATATATATATATATATATATATATATATATATATATATATATATGTATATATATTTATATCTATTTATATATATTTATATATATATACATATATATATATATATATATATATATATATATATATATATATATATATATATATATATATATATATATATATATATATATATATATATATATATACATATATTCTAGCTAACTTTTGTTACACCCTGTATTCAAACTTCTTAATAGTAATGATAACGGTATAACTATTGATCATAAATTAGGTGATAAAGATTTGATCTGTATATAGGTTGTTAAGTTAACGCTCCACATGTATGAATATGTCAACATCTACGTAGAAGCGCAGTATTGCAAACAAACGAAAATATTAAAAATCTCAAGAAATTGCTTGTTTGTATTTTGTCAAAGATCATATAATTCCTCCCATTCCCTCGTTATAAATCTTTCCAGTTTAGTTCAGTACATTGTACTTAGTAACACATATATACTGTCTTTTCAAATAATTTTTTTGGGCGGCATTTTGTTCCGTCATACTGGATGTCTAACAATATTTTACCAGTTTCTACCTACGTCACACTTGATTTTTGGGAATAATTTAAAATAAATCAAAAAAGTAGTTTTTACATTGACACACACCACCATTTTGTAACATCATGTTGAATTCGTACCAGTTTATCCCTATATGACATTCAATTTTTCTGCAAAATTTAAAGTCAATTAAATAAGGTTTTTTTACGTTGATTTCTACAAATTTTTATTTGGCAGCCCCCGTCTAGAATTCGTGCCACAATTTTACAATTTTATCTCTAGATCACAATTAATGCTTGCACAAAATTTGAAATTATGTAATAAGACGTGTTTTCTACCAAAATATTACCAGGTCATCCCCATATGACCCTCAATTTTTGACTAGAATTTAAAGTCAATCTGATAAGAAGTGTTTAAGCTATGCTGCGAACTGATAGACAGAAAAGCTAACAGACGGACCAACGGAATTGATAAAATATATTCTTTGGTATCTAGGAGAGCTGAAACGTGGAGATATGTAAAACCTGAGAGGGTGATTTTTTTTCACGATTACAAACATTTTATTTCGCCGCCATTTTGTTCCGCCATCTTGAATTAGTACCACAGTTTTACTAGTTCATCTATATACGACAATTAGTTATAGCACATAATTTGAAATCAGTCCATTAAGTAGTGTTTTCAGGCTAAATTTTTAAATATTTTATTAAGTCGCCATTTTGTTCCGCCATCTTCGATTCGTACTACAATTTTACCCGTTGATTCGTACATAATACTTGATCTTTGTTCAAAATTTGAGATAAATTGGATAAGCAGTTTTTTAGTAATATTTCTTTTACATTTCACTAGGCCGCCATTTTGTTTTGCCATATTGGATTTTTACCAAAATGTTACCAGGTCATCCCCATAGGATCTTTAATTTTTGACCAAAATTAGAAGCCAAACAGGTAAATAGTTTTTTAGCCATACCGCGAACAGGCAGGCAGGCAGGCAGGCAGACAGACAGACAGACAGACAGACAGACCAACGGACCGACGGAATTGAGAAAACGATTACAATACTTCCCTTACGAGGGAAGTGAAAATATTTTGAGAATTTTAGGCGTTAACAAACTTTTGCAAAATGCAGGGGATTTATTTTACGTCTTTTATGCGTTGAGAAGTTATGAAGTTGAGAAAAAACGTGAAAAAACGTAATTTAAAAAATCTTGATTTTTTTAAAGTTTTACTTCCCTGGTAAAAGGCAAGTATTGTAATCGTGAAAATAATCACCCTCAGACATTTTTTCAGTTCTTTACGAACATGTTTTTTCAATTCAGTAGGTCTGCAGGTCTGGTAAAATTTTGGTAAATATCCAATATAGCGAAACAAAATGGAAGCCTAGTGAAATGTTAAAAATTTTTGTACGAATCCAAGACGGCGAAACAAAATGGCGGTTTAATAAAACATTTATAAATTACGCCTGAAAAAAGTACTACTACCCTAGATGTCAAAAAATATGTTTTCTCAATTCCGTCTGTCAGTTCGTGGCATAGCTTACAAATTACTTATCCGACTGACTTCATATGTTAGTCAAAAATTTAGAGTCATATGGGAATAACTCGGTAATATTATGGTCAAAACCTAATATGAGAGAACAAGATGGTGGCCAAGTGACACGTTAAAAAATTATTACTAAAAAACTAATTATACAAATTGCCTGAAATTTTGCACAAAAAACAAGTGTTACATAAGAATGAATTGATAACATTTTAGTATGAATCCAAAATATCAAAAACAAAATGGCGACCTAATAAAATTTTTAAAAAAATCAGCCTGAAAAACTACTTATTAAATTAATATCAAATTTTGTAGAAACATTTATAGATAAACTGGTAAAGTCGTGATACGAACTCAAGATGGCGGCCAAATAGAATGTTTAAAAAATCAAAGTAAAAAAATCTTATTCAATTTAAATTTTGCAAAAAAATTAATGTTAATGATATCGGGATAAACTGGCACGAATTCAACATGACGGAACAAAATGGCGGCCTTAAAAAAATCAGGGTAACGAGTTTTTCAAATTATTTTAAATTGTGCTCCAAAAATCAAATGTAGAAACTGGAAAAATAGAAGTAAGAATCCCATACAGTAGAACAAAATGGCGCCCAATAAAAATGTTTGAAGATGTGTTACTATATGACTATGTACGGAACTAAATTGGGTCACACTTCACTAGTCCTAATAAAAGGAAAGATTTACAAGGGAAGTTCCGGGTAAAGAAAACTTACCGATTTTTTTAGAATAATGGACAAAAATCGTGTGTAATACTTGCACTTCAGTATGGTGGAACAAAAAAAATCGAGTATCAACATATATCCATAACGATACCTTTTATAAAAAAAATATAATAAAAAAATATAAAGAAAAAAATAATAGTTAAATTGATTTTACCCGGTGTTTCCCTTTTTATGAATCCTTCCTTTCATCAATGAATATACTCTTTATGAAAATGAAATATACCACAATGTGTATATCTATGTACATATTACAAAATAACTACTTGTAGAATTAAAATGGGTCATTCATTTTCCTTGATAAAAGGCACGATCCATAACAAGAAAAGCTCCGGTAAAATCAAATAAATAAGTTTAAAAATATTTCAGAATACTTAAATAGAATATAATCAGCATACCTCGACAACTTTCAGTGAAATAACAAAGACGAATGTTACAGTTTAGAGTGCAAATACAAACTTTTATTTAGTTAAGAGCATTCTAAAAATAATTTTAAAAAAATCCATATACTGAGGTAAAACTAACAAATTATTTAATATTTTTTTGTGGATTTTGTCCCGAAAACATTATCGTTTCAGTCATCCCCTGATATCTAAATTTAGACTTGCATGGTCCGGAGCGACCTATATTTCCCCTTGATGGGGTTAATACCCTCCAGCGAGGCCATTCATACTCGAAAGTAGGTCAACGAGCCCCCGCGATGCCCCACCTCGACCCCACCAGTGCGGGGCTCATTCGGAGCTCCGAGCTCTAACTGCTGGAAAAGTGGGGTGCAAGATAATTTTCTGCTTACCTGTAACGCGGCTTGTCGAGTCTTTTTAATCCTAAGAATGCGAATCAAAATTTGGTAGAATGACAAAACAAGACAGCCCCATTATTATTTTTAAACTTATCTGATCAATTCCATCGTAACAAGCACGAACCTAGATTATTTAACTTGATATTTTTATTTATAATTAAAAAACCTTAACAAAACTTTAAAATTTTAGTTATTGAACTGAAAAGACATGAAAAACCATGGAAGTTAAAATTAGCTTATAATATATAACAAAACTTTATACATATTTTACTATGAAACTATATGGAAAAAAGAATTCTTCATTCAATACCAAAGATAATATTTTATTGCTTCCACACAATATTTATAGATCAAATCAGAGACTTGATATAAAATTAGTGTCTTTAGAAACTCCTCAGGGTTATTTACGATAAGTGGTCTATTGAAAAATCTATTATCTATAAATTAATCAAGTTAACAAAAAGGGATACGTTAGTTTTATTTGATTTTTTCGAATTTGTAGAAATATTTTCCAATATACAGATTGATTGAAAAAAGTGAGCCATGTTTCAACGTTTACTTTTTAAATGAACACATACACTATTTAATTTTTTTAATCCTGGATTCTTTTCAAATTTTTAAACTTATTAAACGATTTCGAGATATTTAAATTTGAAAATTGACTTTTAGAGGCTGTAAAATCTAAATGGTTCGACTTAGTGAAAAACGAATTGCACAATGCTACCTTAGCTCTTAACTTTTGAGGTCTTTGTTATGCCACCAAAAACAAACTATCAAACAATAAGTTCCAATGTACGTTATCTGAAAGATCAATAAACCGAATAAGCATTTATTGACTAAAAGCATATTTTTATGCTTCCATGTCAAACATAAAAACAACATACACATTAAGTTATAAATAAAAAATAACTTAATCTGAAACAAAAAAAACGATACTAAGTAAATATTGGCGAAGTAAAATAATGTAATTGTTAACAACTTCAAAACGGGTACAAAAAAGATTTTAACATACAAATGTAAAGTACTATTCTATTTTTTAATTGATGTTTATTTTAACATAGTTGATAGAGACATCTTCGTCTAATGAATCACTTAATGCAAGCTCATATGGGGTCGCTCAATGTCCATTCCAAGATTTTAATGTTTTTCAGGTATTCAAATGCTTATTCTCTTTGGTTTGTAAAATGTCCCAAAAATGTGTGATGCAAAATATCTGCAAGGAAATGATATGGTCCTAAGGCCATACCTTTTCATCTATAAAAACTTTTCCTGACAGGTAATGGTTGATCGGATCGGTGTAGTTCTAATTTATGCCATACCTCTACACATGCTGATAAAGTATCTTTATCAAGAATTTAAATCTGCAGCATCCGCTGCAATCTGAGTATAATTCACAATTTTTATAATATTATTACCAATAATATCACTGTGGTCTTGGCATAACTGAACAAATATTCCTCTATTCTCTAAATAAGATTTTAATGCTTTATTCATGGTGTTCCACCGTATTTCTAGAGGCATCAATGTTGTTTGAGCTCTATCCACGAAAAAAGATTCGCCATTTTTAGTGATAATACTGCAGGCAACGTCTCGTTATGAATAGTAATCCAATCGGCAATCGACATGCAAACTGTTCCTTTTACTCTACCCCTACATTCTTTACAAATTTTCTCATACACTTCATTTAAAATCTAACCCTAGATTTTTTTTACGAAGATTGACTTCTAAATCCATGCCGTAACGTATTCAACATTTTTTTGAACTCACCATGATTTGCATGGAAAAATGGCGTATTGGCTGAAGAGAAATATCTGTGTTATTTCACATTTTAGTACGTTATTACAGTTGGATTCAGTCTCATTTCCTTCTATACCTTGCATTTCCTATGAGCAATTGTTGCATTTTGCCCACTTGGCAGTACTATTCCTAATTGTAATTATGCACTCAAAATACATCCAAACGCAATGTTTTGGTTTTTGACATATTGAAACGCAAACTGAATAAATACTGCCCAATAATTAACTAATACGCGAGCTCTCTCTATAACTGAATCTGATTAAACTCTGTTGCTGTTGGCAACATGTGTTTTTGTGTGTATTGTAAATATCTTTATTTGTAAAAAATAATGGATATATATAATGAATCGCTTAATATAAATCTTCTGAAACCTGAGTTATACTGTCAATTCGAGTCAAGTGCTTGAAATTGACGCAAGTTCCGAGTTGTGTCCCGCGGTCAAAAAAATACCCATATTGCGTTCCGGGTTCATATACAGTAACAGCGCCCGTGCTACTTCAAATTCGGCATCCCGAATTTTATGTCAGTAACGACACCTGCGCTACGCAAACTTACTAGAAACGACACCCACGCTAGACTATTAGAGAAAGAGATATTATCATAAAATAATAATCTGTGAATTCACTTCTTTAGTACCGACCGTACATAAAAAAAAACTAGATAAATTTCCTTTACGCGGAACTTCCCTCGTTATGATTCTTTCCTTTTATTAGGAATACTGAAATGTGACCCAATTTAGTTTAGTACATAATCATTTAGTAAGTCTTTAGTAGTCTTTTCAAATATTTTTATTAGGCGCAATGTTATTCGATCGATCATATTGGATTCCTACCAATATTTTACCAATTTCTACCTATGCAGCACTTAATGTTTGAAAATAAATTTAATATAAATTCAATACGTAGTTTTTACATTGACACACATCACCATTTTGTTATATCATGTTAAATTCGCACCAGTTTATCCTTATACCATATACAATTCTTCTGCAAAATTTCAATTGAAAAACATTTTTTACATTGATTGTTTAAAAAATTTATTTGGCCGTCATTTCGTTCCGCCATTTTAAATTCGTACCACAACTTTACCAGTTTATCTCTACAACACATTTAATGCTTGCACAAAATTTGAAAGTAATTTAATAAGTAGTGTTCAGGCTGATTTTTTAAATATTTTATTAGGCCGCCATTTTATTTTGCTATCTTTGATTAATACTATTTCTATGTAATTTTTGTGCAAAATTTGAGGTAAATTGGATAATTATTTTGTTTAGTAATAACTTTTTTAACGTTTCACTAGGCCGCCATCTTGTTCCAGCATGTTAGATTTCTACCAAGATAATACCAGGTCATCCGCATGTGACCCTTAATTTTTGACTAAAATTTTAAGATAATCTGTTTGATCATTTTTGCCGCGAACTGACAAACACACAGAAAGACCGACAGATAAACCGACGGATTTGATAAAACATATTTTTTGGCATCTAGGGACGCTAAAATGTGAAAATATGTGAAACTTGTGAGGGGGATTTTTTCAGGATTACATTTTATTTGAACGCCATTTTGTTTCGCCGTCTTGAATTAGTACAACAATTTTACTAGTTCATCCCTATACCAAAATTAGTTATGGCACACAATTTGAAATAAATCCATTAAGTAGTTCTTTCAGGCTGAATCACCTTGGATTCGTACCAAAATTTTACTAGTTGATTCCTACATAATACTTGATTTTTATGCAAAATTTGAAATAAATTACATTTTACGAGGGAACGAACATGAGAAATAATAGCAAGAAAGGAAAAGGGTTGCCAGAAAACTTTCCGATGAAATATAAAAGTGTACAATCACCACAAGAAATAATTCGATATACAAGAAGAATGAAAGAAACACTATATTGATATACTAGAAAAAAATTGATGAAGATCCTACTACATTTTGTCCAGCTTTAAAATAATTCTTGTATAATAAAAATATGCCAAAACTGAAAATAGTCTAGGCAGCGCGCAGCGGCTTATACAAGGTGTCTACGAACAACCCCTACAAAATGAAAGGAGTGATTTTACATAAAAAGACATGAAAAATTTCTATATTAACCTAGGTCCGGAGATACTTCATTACGGAGATACAGGGTGTTGAAAAAAAAATTTTAGTTTATTTTTTATTAAATATCTGTTGCAAATAATAAAATTTTCTCACGAAATTGGGCATTCGGGGTATTTTTTGGGTGAGGAATCATAATTTGGTATTAGATTTCATGTGACACTTAGAGGGCGCTACGTACGCTACTATTATTTATGTAAATTTGCCCTAACTTTTTTGGTTATGCACTTCTGGGTTTTTTTACGAATAAATATTATTCTTGTACCTTTTCTAAGCAAAAATGCTATACTTAATCAACAACGCTAGAGGTTACCGTTCTCGAGCAATTTGCAAGTTTAGGCGTCGATGCGACGAAAACAACTTTTTTAATAATAATAAACTAAGGTGTATTTATTTAAAGACAATACAAAATTAAAGGTAAGAATGAATTATTCTAAAACTTCTAGTTGAGATGCTGTTACTGTGCACTACTTCTTTTACTGTTTCGAACTTCCGCTCGGCAGATACATCTAGCACGGGTGCTGTTACTGTATATGCGTCTGGGGTCCTAAAAGTGCCTGACCAAATTCCGTCCGGAGTAGGTAAATAGGTGTAGGTAGTCAAGAAAAAATATGTATTTAGGTGAATTTCCTTACATGTAATTTTGTATGCAACCGTATTATATAATTATTATACTGCCTTTTTGGTTAGCCTAGGTTAGACCTCTTTTTCGGTTGGCGGCAAACGAGTTCTTCTCCGCATGCAGAAGTCAAAAAATACAAAATTACGTGTACAGAAATTCACGAAAGCATTAAGGCAACCAAAATCCTTTGCCTGGGAGGACTTAATTGAATTTCATAACTGGCATAACGTATACTCAGGTTACATTGTTAACATTTATTATTTTTATATAATATACGAGATATTTATCTTGCGTGAGCAGGTATCTAGGTTCTTATTGTAAATACATCGCCTTGTATATTTATAGACATTTATTATGTAATGTAGGTAGTAATAAGATACTATTAGTAGATGCCAAAACATCAATATCTTTAAAGATCTCCTATACAATATTCATTATTTGTCACAAAATAAGATCACTGCTCCATTAAATACATGTATATTCTTAGCGTAACATTTTGCGGTGTAGTCAGATTTTGTAAGTTTCGTAAACGGAAGCTGTCATAAACTTATTACAGTACAGCCTCCCTTTATTTAATCCGACACACTTAATGCGGACGCGAGCCATGAGCGAGACCCGAGAAAGGGCAATTTCAGATTCCACATTATTTTATTAAGTTGGCAAATTGGCAAAAGATTAAAAAAGAGCTTTTTAAATAAAACACATTATCTGTATACTATATTTAAACTAGCTTAATCCATATTTTTATTACGAATCTTGGAAAACCCGAAGTCATCAATTTTTAAAAATATTTTGCAGACTGTTTTGCATCACTGCAAACGATATGTCTATAAAAAACATTATCTTAAAACTTCACTTTCTATCTCCTACGTCTTTTTTTAAATAACAAATTAATTTTAGTAAGACATATAGATTAAGAAGAACAGCACAACGATAGATATGTAATATTTTTTCTAATACCCAGTAATCCAGACAAATGGGTAATCCGACAAACCCCTTGCATTTAATTGACCGGATTAAAGAGGCTGCATTGTATTTTAATACGAACCTGGATGTTTTATTAAGCTTTTTACATGCTTTCGACTGACCAAAACCCACGTTTAATAATTGGACAGCAGGTTTATTATAGGGGAAAATACCGAAAAACCAGAATCTTAACGAATTGCATAAGTACGATATATAATTGGTTTGGAAAGACGAAGGCATGAAAATATGAAATAAAAAATTCTGTCCATTTAAAAAACTTGATTGGCCTTCGCTTACAAAACGTGGTTTTCAAAATCTAAAAAAGCGTATTACGGATTTAAAAGATATTGGGAAATAAAAAACGTGCACCATATTTTCATAGATGGCGTGAGCCGCATTAATCTTCTAATAAAACTGTCTAAAAATTTCCCCTGTGAACCGTTTTTGTACTCCTTGTAGTTACTGAGATCCCTATACATATATCTATTACCAATTTGATCCACGGTGTATATAAACTATTTTGTAAAACCTTGACATATTCGGTTAGTGAATGTAACTATACAAATACTGCTATAATTTTTTTTTCTAAAAAACGAGAACCTTTACATAAAACTGTCGCCTCATTGGTATAACCATACACAATGCTGATAACCTGCGCTTTGCGATAAAAAACCAATAATAACAATACTTATTATCGACTTAATCAGATGTAGCACATCCGGCAATAAATTGTTTACGGTTTCCGGCTCCGGCAAATCCACTTAGCTTAAAAATCATATTGCGGGTACAAAAGTATAAGAAATATTTTAAACAGCTTTATTCTATTTTTTCCCTTTGGTTTAACATTTCCCATGGTTAACTGAGCATTCTAAATAGCAATAATCAATATATGAGGAAAATTGAATTAGAAAGATTGTTGGTTCCACATATGTTAGGATAAGTTCAAATTGGAGTTCTTATTTTATACCCTAAAAAACTTCCAATCTATAGTGCTCGCCTTACAAGAAAATAATACAACATTTTTTTAAGAAAATACACACATTCTTATTTCTGTTTACAAATTATTCATATATCTTGCCGAGGGGAACCCGAAATAAAGCGCGGGACCGGAGCAATTTTTCTCACTATCTCACCTGTACAGTTCGAGACTGGTTTTTTGGGTTCTTCGAAAATCAGGGCCTTGCTCTAGAGGACTCATTTACAGCATTTTCATTTTAATCTGCTGTAACTTCCTTATTTTTCAAGATATTAAAAAAAAGAAAAATCAAATTCTACAGCTAGTTACCACGTTTTATATGACATTAAATAATATTTAAAAAAAAATCTGAATTGTCCAATATAAAAATATAACTTGCTTTTTTTTAATGAGATATTTAACGTTTAGGTCTTTTTGTCTGAATTCTAAATATACCAGGTTTAAACCTTTATCATTAAAAATAAAAGAGAACTTCGTCATAGGTGGAAAGTGATGAAGAGAAAAAGAACCTTTTTTACCTTCTTGGTCTTATTGTTTAAGATAAAAGTATCAAACCTGGTATATTTAGAACCAGGAAAGAGATCTATCCATTGAAAGAAATTTAGCGAGTCCCAATTAAAAAAATACATGATATATTTACGTTTAACAAGTCACACTTTGTTTATATTATAATTTTGTTACAAAAAACTTGTAACTAGTCAAACAATTTATTTTTTTTAAATCCTTTTAATATCTTGATAAATAAAATACTTATAGCCAATTACATTGTACGGAAGCTAAAATGACCACGCTGTATAGCTTGTTACATATAGCATTGTGATTGAGGTGGCTAAGCCCCTCAGTGTGAAGTAAACAAGCTACTACACCATCTGGAATGAATACAATCCGTAACAAAATGGTTTTAATGTGTGCAGCATTTGAGTTGCGACAGTTCTGAATTGCCTTAGATTTGGAGTTTATTTAGAAAGTGAAAGATAAGGTGTCAAAGTTGTGAAATTGTAGCCCTTTTTGCATGGGGAGGAAAAAGACAATAAACAGGTGGAAGACCTATAAAAAGTTCAACAGCTTATTGAGCTTGCCAGAGATGATATTAAGAATATAAAAATGCCGACTGTGTGTCATTTTCATTCCCAAATAAAAAAAAGGAAAATATCTTGTCCTAAAACAGACTTAGATAATTGTAACGAAGGTGTGCTTGGGTGATAAATCATCGGCTTCAAAGTGACTAATAAGAAACTGCCAAATTTATATATAATCCACAGAAAATGTAAGGCGAACTATAACTATATGAAAGTTTACGGAATATTCTGGGGAAAACAGGCTTCAAATAAAAGAACAAATCGAAAACTCTTGATGTTTACTATAAAAGGTTAAAAACATGCGAAGATTTAGGGAGGAAAACCATTCAGTAATTTACATGGATGAGCGTACATGCACTTATCTCTTACCCTCTTATTTAATCCGACACACGCGAAATCTTCGAGCGACAACACCACTGCGTCAAAAGTTTAGAGATTAGTTATAGTCCATGCAGGAAGTGAAAATTGCTTCGTTCGCAATGTATATTTGGCTTTCAAATCCCAAAGAAAATCCGGTTATCACCACAACATGAATTATGCTAATTGCAAAAATTCGCTTGCGGGAACACTAATTTCTGGTTTTCCCCCAAAAGGATTTAAGATTGCCTCCTTACCATCCCCATCTAAATCCTACTGACTTCGTTTAGGCTTCCCTGAAAAATACGTTGCAGAAAGAAATGCCGATTTCAAGTTTAAAAATGTTCACATTTTTTGTGATACATTTTCTCAAATTTTCCCGGCAAATGCGAGAAAGTCGCGATGTGATTATATAAAAAATATTATATGGACAAAGAAACAACTCTGAATGTAATCGTAATTGTTTTGTAACATATGATTTTAAAAAATGTGTATTCTTTAAAAATGATAAATTTTTAAATATATTTAATCCCATAAAATCAAATATCTAATCTAATGATTCTAATGAACCATATAAAAAAATAATAAAACATAAAGTACATATTCCGCTGTTTAAAAAAAAACTTAAATTGTAATTTTTGTTTTCAGGTGGCTCCCCTTAAATAACCCTAAATAAAGGAAAAATTGCATTTACGTGCAAAAATTTTAAAGAAAACTAATAGCTATTGAAATAAAAAATATTCTTATTTTTGGGGGATGCCTTCTATAGTAAAAAAAAATTTATGTACAAAGAGAAATTACAAAAATACAATACAAAAAAATTGGCGTGTTTCCCCATTTTTTCAAAATATTATATTATTATTTTTTTAATACATTAAATTGAAAAAAAATCAAGTATCTAGACCAATAACTTCCATAACTTTTCGGTGTTAAAATCTTTACTTCAACTATTACCGATTTTAATTTAACTGATACCGGTTTGCGCGTTCTCAAAAATATGATTGTAATCGTGAAAAACACAGCCTCCGAGATTTTTTCAGATCTTTAAGTTTTAATGTCCCTAGATGCCGACAAAACATGGTGTTTTCGATTCCGTCAGCCTGTCTGTTCACGGCAAACTAAAAAATTACTTATCCGATTGACCTCTTTTGACATAGTTAAAAATTAAGGGACAAATAGGGATGACCTGGTAACATTTTGGTAAAAATTCAATCTGACGGAACAAAATGGCGGCCTAGTTAAAAATATTACTAAAAAACTAATTATGGTTTAACTCAAATTTTGAATAAAAATCAAATGTTACATAGTAACATTTTGGTATGAATCCAAGACAGCAAAACAAAATGGCGGGCTAATAAATTATTTAATAAATCAGCCTGGAAAAACTACTTCTAAAATTAATATCAAATTTTGTGCAAGCATTAAGAATGATATAAGGATAAACTGGCACTAATTGTAGTACTAATTCAAAATGGCGGCAAATAAAATGTCTAAAAAATCAATGTAAAAAGTCTTATTCAAATTTTGCAGAAAAATTAAATATGCTACACCGATAAACTGGTACGAATTGAAATGACGGTACAAAAAATTAAGGTACAAAGGAGGGTACAAACTACTTACTACTAAGTAACATAATTTTTTACAAATCTGCCGATTTTTTTTGATGATTCAAAAATAATTATGAATGAAGTTTTTCGTCAATGGTTTTCAAAAATAATCATCTAAAAGTAAGTTCCTCGATTTTACGAAACCAGTATATTAATTTTGGGTCACAGAATGGGCTGTTAAAATTCTGTTCTAAAACATCATTATAGTTAAAAAAAAACACACACACAACTAAATGGAATTTGAACTGCATTCTGGTCATTCTCAAATCGTAAAGAGTAGGCGTATTCGTTAACATCAAACGCCAACAGATCGCTTTCTATTGTTAAATGTAATTTCTATCTTGCACATATAGTACAAAGCTTTAAACAGACTCCCACGCGAAACTGCCCACGTATTTTTAATTACCTTTGAGATCTTTCTTTTGTAAGTTTTTAATAATTTCCTTGATGCAAAATATGAATTTGCAGTTCTTTGCATTTGTTATTTATAGGGTATAAATACACTGTAATAAAGTATTATAAAAGAAATAAGTAATCCAACTGTATAAAACCCACACAATGGAAGATATGTATCTACTGACTGACAAACTAAAAAAAAAAGAAAACAAGACAAAATAATTAGGTATTACTTTTATAAAATCGAGATATTTTTATATTTCTATGAATCCCGCCAAGTTTATCTCTTTGTTGCTTGAAAAACTGTAGACTTTTCGCTATTCTGTTATAAAATAGAGAAGAATTTTACTTTAATTTTTTTTAGATACAACGGTTTTTTTACTAAACGACGACGACGCGTTATTCAAGGTTAACCGCCATATTTTGTATTTAGCTGAACACCCGGTTCGTTTGTTACACTAATAAGGTTTCTGTTGGTGACCCATATCGACCTATCATACTGTATATATCATTTGATTTATGTGCAGCGCCAGATTTAAAAATTTAAATCAATGTTTACAGGCACAACTATTAGGTAGATGTCTTGCATGGCGAATTCCATCAGATTAAAATTAATTAAACTTCGACTTATCACTAAAGCAAACACATTGCAATTCTGCTATAGTTCAACTAATATGATCCTGGGAAAATCTGAATGGTCCTTCATAATTTTCTTCGTGGTGGCTTTTTCATGGGTCTTCTGGAAAATAATTCTGCGTCAATTAACCTTCGCCGGTTCGATCTAGAATTCACTGGCTGCAATCATATTTCCTAATTTTTGCTTTGATTTAACAACAATGGGCGATTTTCAATCGAAATTCCTACGTTTAACTTCTAAGGTTCCTCTCACTTGAAATCTTTTAACAGAGTCTGCAGGGCAGTGGACAAAATAATTTAGAGGGGCTGCCCTTTGGAAGAAAAAAACTCCCTAGTTTTGTACTTATATGGTTATGTATTATAAGCAATTATCCTAAACAGAAAATCCTTTTCTATTCCAATAGTGTCTTTAGTAATCTCAGGGGGTTGAAACGCAGGGCCAGTCTAAGTCAGCAGGGCTTTTTTCCCCATGTGCACATGCCTTGCGCCGGCCCTGTCTTTTAATAACCGCAAAAACAGTGGATCTTTTAAATTAAAACTGCCCGACAATACCACTTTAAATCTTCAAATATATTAATTCAATTGCAAAGGTTATTATTGAGGTTATTATACTTAACACTTTTTTCATTTAGTCATATATAGTTACGTCCAGACCACTTTTCAAGAACTTTTTTCTATATCATGATGGATCGCTCCATAGATGGTGTTCTCAATTCCTGAACAAAAAATCACTGCATCATCTGCCTAAAATCCTATTTTGCCATTAACAACAGTAGGACATACATAGTTCAAATGTACTAAGAATAACAGTGGGCCCAATCTGTGGGACACCAATATCCATAGACTCTCTCCTGTTTCAGACCCTATGCACACAAACAGACTTCTGCTACCCAAGTAACTTTAAAAAAAAACTCCAGAAAGCAGCCCTTGATCCCTATAGCTTGTAATTACTCAGTAGTCAAAAGCTTTTTTTTAATCTAATGCAAGGCTTTTGATCAACCTCTTCTTGTAAATTTCAAAAAAAGGATTATTACTGCCATTTGTGTTCTTCTTTTTGACAAAAAAATCTTTCAGATTGGCTCAATAAAATTAATATCATTAAAATAATGTAGTAACTAATTATTTTTTCAAAAACCTTTCGAAAAACCAGCAATTAAAACTAAAACTAAACAGACAGTATAAAAATTAATTTAAAATTAGTCCTTAGATACATAAATATACGAGACATAACTAACATCAGGTAAATGATTCATTAAAAACTCAGCAACCATATAGTACGCTCTCTCAATCAGAAGTTTTTTCACTTCTTTTCTAAAATGTTTTTCTCAGAGATAGTCCTTATCTGTAGAGGAAGATGATTGAACATTTTTTTTGCTTTCAAAAATTATGGATTTTTTTGTCAAAGTTGAAGAGGGAATAGGCAAAAATGTGACTCGAGAACTACACATTGAATAAGCATGGGCTGATTCAATCTCCTTTGCGCACTTGAATATGTAGTATGAATATGCACGCTATAGTCAGGATTCTCTGAGCAATGAAGACAGGCCTGCATGACTCAACACAACTGCACGTTTTTGCAACACACAAACCATATTAAGCAACTGCTCAGAACAAGATCCCCAGGAGCTTACCCCATAACAAAGATGGGACTGAATGAGCGCAAAATACACACTCCTTGCCACAGATATACCTAATTCACGAGACAGAACCCTGACAGCAAAACATCCTCTAGACAATTTACAATTTATACTCAGAATATGATCCTCAAACTTAAGCCGATGGTCTATAAATAAGCCCAAGAACTTGACAACTTGTAAATTTTCTATAATCTGTGAATTCAAAGATAGTTCACCAATATGACACTTAAAAGAGATAACATTTGTTTTTAATTTGTTAAGAGTTAAAAAGTTGGTATCACACCATTCCATACTTTTTAATAAATCGCTGCCCATGGCACACTTCAACTGCTCAGCATCCTTGTTATGAGAGAGAACAACAATAGGAAAGGATTTTTTGTTTATGATAATTGCTTGTTGTCATACAAGTACAAAACAAGGGTGTTTTATCGATATATTGATAGTTAACGATAGGTAAGTGACATATCAGATAACAATAAGTAAATAAAAAATATCGATAAGTGCTGATATGTGAGCAATAATGCCAATAGGTATCCGTGATATCAGTAGGTAACTGATAAAATCAATAGGTAGCCAAGTACATAGATAGTAAACGGATTACACATTTACAAGCAAATTATGCCCAATATGAAAGTGAGGACCTTTCTTTTGGTGTTCAATAATTTTGTCGGAAATATATCGACAGGTAACAACGAACTATCAATAGGTAGGAATACCTATCAATAGATTGATAACTATGGACATATCGATAAA
Source organism: Kuschelorhynchus macadamiae (assembly GCA_030620095.1). Taxonomy (NCBI): domain Eukaryota; kingdom Metazoa; phylum Arthropoda; class Insecta; order Coleoptera; family Curculionidae; genus Kuschelorhynchus; species Kuschelorhynchus macadamiae. Next base: position 410,682 of record JAUTXW010002586.1, read on the forward strand.
TAAAATATATGAATAGGTGATGTGCTATTGCGCCCTAATATCTACCCATCCCTAGGTGCTACCCATGTTTCATGTTTTTGTTTATTACCTCTACTAGGAATGGTGCTAAAATAAATCTGAATATTTTAATTGTCTTAATGCTGATCTGGTCACAACCAGCAAAACTATTATTCTTTAACAAATTAGTAATTTGGATCACCTAACCCTCTGTGGTTTTCTTGTATGCATTGAAATGTATTCCATAAAGCTATATTTTTAATCCCTCTAAACTTTAAGTAAATCTTTGTGACTTGCTATGTTTATCTCAAAAGAAAAACGCATACCTATTGGCCGGTTGCACAAAGCTCGATTAAAGTTTAGAATGTTTAACGCAATGTCAAATTGGACAGCGGGTTCCTAGATTTCTGAAAGCAACTTGTCAAATCCAAGAGCTCAGTTAAATATTCTAAACACCAATGAAGTTTTGTGCAACCGGGGCTTAATCTTCCATTTTATTATTAACTATCTGGCTTTGCTATTATATTTTAGTTTTAAGGATAAAAATCCAATTGTTTATAGTTTGAGGACTCGTCTAAAGATACGTAAAGATTTTATTATACTCTCATAAAAACAGAAAGCAATGTTAGATGTTTTTAAAAATTGTAAACAATACTGAGCAATACTAGAAAATGTAAGCAATGTTAAGCAATACATTGAAAATACTAAAAAACAATTGAGTATTTTTGATTGAATAAGTGCACAGGTGTACAGAATTTATACCAGAGATTACACTTGAGAAAAAGTGACCAAAGCTTAGAATGGTTTAACCATTGTCAGTAACTTATACTCCTGTTAATTCTAAATTCCAATGGATTTAAGACACACTATATTAAGAGACATAGAAAAAAAAGAAGTAATAAGCATTTTATCTCAAAATAAAATAAGACTTCTCTTATTCTCAAGTCAATGAACATATCAGAAAAAGAGCAAAATTTATCTGGCGCACTAACCAAAACTATAGATCGGTCATGTGGGTCTGTAACTCGCACAGGAAATCACTATCCTTATATGTTTATAAAAGCCACCCTATCTGTCAAAAAATGATCCTCAATGACAAATTATTTGTAACAACAGAACCAGAAACGTGAGTAATTTAAGGTCTGTAATGTTTTTGTTGTCTATGTATATTGTAGAAAAAAATCTTTCAAAAATACTCTGGCAACTTGAGTAGCTACAATAGAGGCTTTTTCTGAAGTTTAAAGAATCTGGATTACTTGGGTCTCTCTCTGATGACTACTAAGATATTATTAAGATGCTCAATAATGACATGGATAAAAATTGACAGCTACTAACCTTACTATTTATCAAGATCAGACGCATATTTTAGACAAGAAACTGTGTTTTCTCAAATGCATTTCAAAGAATCTCAAGGTTTTCATACAGATAAATTATAACCTCAGTTAAAAATTCTTGGGTTTTATGATTTTATTGAGCAAAATAGTATTGTTTATTGTATTTATCTCAGCACACTATGATATGGCAGTGGCGGTTCAAGAAGAACTGTGTTCATAGTGCCAATAATTATTTGGGGGATCATCTCAAATTTTAAACAAATCATATTTTTTTAATGTTCTCAAAATTTTTTTTTGTGGTATTTCATTTACAAAAATGTAATCAACAAACAGAAATGTTTAAATAAAGTTTAACTTCACATTCAAATAATAAACATGAAAAAAAAATGTGTCTTTTTTATCACACCCACTTGTTTTTTTTAACCACCTAAAAAAAGGGGTCAGTTATCAATTTGACCCTATGTATTTTTTATGTATGTACACCAATTACTCCATAATGGTTTGACTAATTTGAATAAAATTTTCAGGAAATATTCCAGAGTAGTGCCAGAGTGGTCCCAAAGCAATCATATTGAATCTTTTTCTACCTAATAGTTTCCGTGATAATATTGAAATTATTTAATATATTACCTTGACATTTGGTGTATGAAATGTAATTAAACAAAAAAGTGTCATACACCCTAAGGTACCTAACCCTTAGAGGTGGGTTTATTTTTTCCTCAGGTTATTTTGGTTCTTATGTAACTTAATGAAAATATTAAATATTTTTATTCTTGGGGCATTCTTCTTCTACCATTGAGTAAAGTGTATAGTGGGGAGAGGATAAAAAGACAGGTATTATAAAAGTATCATGTTGTTTTTAATAACATGAGGTTCTATTTACTAATTATTTTAATATCTGACAATGAGTATTGCTGACTTTCTATAAATATGCCATAGACCCAGTAACTACTTTTTTATTTTATTATGAACATACATATTTATACATACAATTAAAATGTCACATTTAAAAAAATAGTTTCAAAATACTAATAATAAAGAAAATCGAATATTAGACTTTTTAATTAAAAATAAACTGCGAAATTGCTGGAGAAACAATAAAAATTGACATGCAGGTTATCACAGGGTATCGTTCACCTGATGTTTCTTAATACGCGTGCTTTGAATACACTGATTACTGAAACATGAAATTACATGAAAGGAAAAATCAAGCTTTAGAGCTGTGTAATTTCTTTAGAATATTCAAGTTAAAAAAAATGATCAAGTTTAACACTCGCAATAATAAATGCCTTGACAACATATTTTCTCGATGCCTTTCTTACCTGATCTGAACCAGTTGATCTTAGTCATGTGTTTGATCACAATGGCATACTGTTTAAGTGTGAAATGTTGGGGAAAATAATAATAACCTTTAAACCAATAACAAACGAGGGTCTTTTTACTTTTCTACTAATAAAATTAAGATAACTAATTTTGACTTTGTAAATCAAAATAACATTGATATACACACAAAATTTAAAATATTCATTGATACTATTTCCGATTCGATGGAAACCTCTTTTCCACTAAAATCTAAGCTTACAAACAGAAATCAAAATAAACAGATAAATTGGTTTAAGGATGTCCTGAAAATCCATAGTTGTTAAATGATTATAGGAAATAATAATGTAAAGCCATAAAAGTAGCAAAAATAAATGCAAATGAGTTTTACAAGACACTCAAATAATCGTCAACAGGCAATGTGGAATTTAATTAAAAATAATAATCTAAATCAACCAAAGCAAACTACATAGTTAGATGCTAATAATTTTAATTCTTTTTTTTTGTTCTATTCCTGAAAATGTAATAACTCAATTTGATGCATACCCTAGTGAACTATCTGATTGGCAAATTCCTCAATTTAACTTTAGGTCTACAAGTTTCATTAAAGTTACAAATACCATTACAGCATTGAAAAATCCTAATAGTAAGGATCCTTACCATATTAACACCAAAATAATAAAGTCGCTTAATCTTAAACTTATATTAACGGGTCAATATCATGCAGTGTGTTTCCAGCCATTTATAAAACAGCAAAAGTGGTTCTCTTGTACAAAAGGAAAGGTTCACCAGAGTGTAACTATTATAGGTCCATATCTCTTTTGCCGGTTCTATCAAAGGTATATGAACGAATTATACAAAACAAATATATGAGCATTTTTAATCAAAACACACTTTTTGCTATAAGAAAATTTTTTTTTACCACAATAAAACTACAAGTTTAGCAATAGATCATCTTACTGGCAATGTCTTGGAGGGTTTTGAAAACTTCCTTGACACTATGCATCTTTCTTAGTTCTAACTAAAACTTTCAATTGAGTAACACATGATATACTTTATAGAAAATTGACTTTATATAACTTCCATAATAATACCATTTCATTAATAAAATCCTACCTCTCAGACCAAATACAGTATGTTCATTTTAATCAAGGTGTATCAACTAATCTAGTCCCACAGGGGTCAGTGTTGGGATCCACATTATTTCTTATTTAAATTAACAATCTGATTAATTCCCAAAAAACAGCAAAAACAGTATTGTTGCAGATAACACTACTTACTATCAAAACTACCATTCATCCGAGATAAATGATATTGACCTTGCTGATACAGAAGCAAATTTACACCTAGCCAATAACTTATCTCTCAACAATTCTAAGTCTCTCTTAGATACACTGAACATGAACATCATATTTAGCTAATTGTGTTAAAGAGATGAAATTCCTGGAGGTTTATCTCGATCTAGGCCTGACTTGGGAAAATCACATTGTTCATCTGTTTAAGAAATTGTCTAAATATCTGTTTTAGATTAGAAACCTAGCCCAAATTCCCTCTCTGCAAACTGTCTTAACAGCATTTCATGGCTACTTCTATCCTAATCTATCATGTGGTATACTCTCCTGGGGTCATTCCAGTCACATAGGTAAGGCTTTTGGAGAACAACGCAAGTGGGTCCATATCATCAGTGGTTTGGGTTATAGAACTGATTGTCATCAATCTTTTGTAAACTTAGGAATTCTAACTGCCATGCATATATATACTGCAGTGTTTGCTGCATGTTAAACAATACTTGCATCTTTTTAGAATGCATAAGAACTTATTAGAACTTTACATTTTTGCAATGATTTTGATTTTGAGTGCTTTTTTTAGCTTTGATGAGTATTTCATGTCAAATTTTAATATTTAATATGTATTCTTGTTCTCAAACAAATTTTAATGTGTATCTTTGTTAATATGTGTAACCTTGTTTTAAATTTTGTGAAATTTTAATCTCATACTGTTCAGATCAAATTTATTCATATTTAATTTTAATTAAGCAATTTCAGTAGTTGTTTAACGTGTAAAAGTACAAATATTTGTATAGATTTACCAATAAAAACTGTGACTATGACTAAGATTGACATATAATGACCACTAATTAAAGGCAATCTGCATAGTACTCTGACAGGTTATAATATGCTTTTTCCAATTATATGTTTGATACTCTTTTTTTAAACATTTTCAGGTCAACCTGGTTTCTAACAGATACATGATTGTAAAATACTTTCATAGATGAGTAAATTCTTGGTCAAGGAGAATTGAGGTATGGGTAGTGGTAGGTGACTTAAAAGAGCACTAAAATGTAAAATATAATATTTTATTCCATTTTAAAAGTTTGTTTTTACGAAGTTGGTGCCAAACTAATAAAGACAGTAAATAGACATTATACACCTGGAATATAAAACACTTAAGATGTATCCAACCAGCAAAATACTAATCTCCTTATAGTAGAATTTTTGTACTATTATTTCTATTTGAACATTAAAAATGTTAATGTATTTTATTCAAATCTGTATTAACTTATGAAAGTTATATACTGCAATGAAACATTAACACTTTACACCACAAGAGGACACAACACACTAATCTGATGTGTTGAATCTAAGTTTTATGAGAACCATCGAGCCTGAACAACTTTTTAATCTAAGTTTGATGCATTTTATGTTCATCCTATAACTGGAATTAATTAACAAATCACTAAAACTGACAATGACTCAAATTTAAAAGTATCTATTAAACTAGAATCCATTTATTTCAAACATAGTTTTTATTTTTTATTTTATTTATTACTGATGTATTTTTTTACTAATTATGTTATTTGCTCTAATATCTAACCCTAGAGGATCAGTTGTACAATACTAGAATTGAGCACTCTGTCTCTTATTTCAGAAGAAAATCATAGAGGCCACCTTTTAAGTGGCACTTATGGACAGTATATGCGAATACAAAGCAGATTATTCCAAGGGTTTTTTAATACTATTTATGAATGAGGATAAACAAAGAAAGAGTTGTTTTAAAATGAATTTCAGTATTTTGGTCTAGGTTTTGAATAAACCATGAATAGCTACTTTAATGGTTGTACCATTGCTTCTTATAGCAAGCCCGCATTGTGATATGGTCTTTTCATAATTCTGTTCTTTGTTAATAATACTGCCCAGTTTACTCTTAAACCAAGGGAAATCATCTATTAACATTCATAATTATGCATTAACTACCACTTTCTGTAGATCCAGTCATATTTTTGTCTAAATAAATTACATAAATCACACTGAAGTAGGAGTAATTTTGAACAGCAAACTCTCTTTTATAAACCACACAAATAAGACTTTGCAGGTTTCAGCCATTTCAGATTTTACAGTATTTAATTAAAAACTGTACGCTCAACTGTATTTTTTATGTAACACCTATTAAAGAATTTATTTGCTTTTTGCTTGTTAAGTAACCCCTTGAATATGCTTGTTAACTAAAAAACTAACTTTTTGTATTCGAGAGAACTTTAATAAGTGTAAACATTTTTCACATTAATTGTTTTTTGTTGTAGTAGAAATAGAAATAATCTTGTGCTAAATTAAATAAACAATTTAAAGATTAAATTGCCAATGTTGTACATCTTGTCTACATACATCTGCACAAAACAACAAAGTTAAAGCATTTAGTTCACCCAAATGAAATCAGAAAAAGAATGATTAAGATAAACATCTGAGAGTGCCAACTACTAACAGGAATGTGTCAAGATACTAACAAAAGATATATACCAAAATTTTATAATTAGTTGCCCATGGGAATTAAAGCAATTATTAATATCAAAAAATTCAGCAAATGTTTACACACAATTATTACTAAATATATTGGTTAAGAAGCCTATCTATAGTGCCCAAAGAAGTGTTAATTCACTAAAAAATTAATTAAGAAAAAAAAATAAAGTAAGGTAAACGTAGAATAAGCTTATGATTTATAATAAACTTTGTAACAGTGTTTGTATAATAAATATCAAAATATCAAATACCCTCACTCCTTAGAAGATATAATTTTCTGAAGTACCTAGGTAAGCACCCCGCTGAACGTTATTAAACTTGAGTGTTGGTTTTATTTTGATATTTAGCTTCATGGTATCAAAGGGTTTGGTAGATTGTACTTAACAAGCACTTGTTAAAAACTAATTTACCAAGTTCATATAGTTTATTTTCAACTTATAGTTTTAAACTTTTTTAAGTTATCATTTAATTAATGGCAATGCTGCAAAATGATGAATGAATTTATAAAAATAGTGTGAGTACCTAACTATGAAAATAATTTGCAGTCATCAGCCAATACTTGATTAATTGAATAAAAACACTGCTTAACAATTAAAATGACATGCTTGACAGCCACCTCCTTTAGTCACCATTACAGATTGCACACTAGACCATTTTATAACTACTGAGGTTTTTCTTGTTTTATGTATTAGAATAAATATTATTATTGTCCTTTCATTTCTGTTCAACTCTATTTTTAAGTGATGTTTCTATTCTGTATTCTGTAATAGGGGGAAAGTGATTTATTATAGCCCAGCACCTACACCATCTACCAGCATATTCTTACAAAAAAAGATGATAAACTTATCACCATTTAATTAAAAAATGTTTTAAATAAAATCATTTTATTTCTAATTTGGCCAGTCTTGCTTACTACTAAATTATATTTTTATTAAATGTTTTATAATCAGATTTCTTGGGTTAATTTATTTTTGATAAAAATCAGAACACTAAATCACTATTCTCCCCGCCAAAATTTAACCCCAAATAAAGTTTAATTTTCAATAAAAAATATACAAACAAAAACAATAAATACAACTATAAATCAAAAAATAAAAATACATAATTAAAACCATTGTTCTATTTTTCACGGTTACCGCCATAACCACCCCTCCAACTGTCAAAATTATATCAGAAAACCAAAAATAAGAACAATTCAACGCAACAAACCAAACGCGTAGGCGATGATATCTAAATTAACTACAAGGTGAGGGACGAGTAGATATTTTTATTCTGAAATAAACTAAGAAGTTTCATGAATGGATATAGTCCATTGAGCAAAAGCATAACATTTTACATGAATCAACTGGCAAATTGCCTGAAATAGAAACCCATTATATCGGTAAACCTGTCGTCTAGTTATACTGGTTTAAACTCTCAAGATTTAACAATTAATAGTTCTAATTAGTGCCTAGTTATATTCGGTTTCCGGTGTTAACACACGAAACGGTCCGCCCGTGACTGCTGTCTTTGGGTGGATTTGGGCAGTATTGGTTTTCACTGAAATTACAATTGAATTCACCATTCACCGTCTTAAAACTTATTTGCATCTTGTTTCATTCATTAAATATCTTTTGACTGATATTTCTAGTTGTAAACAACCCAAGTTTATATATGTGTAAAATAAATTCACACTGCTGGTGTCAAACCAACCCCTCGAAAAGGGTGTTGCACCCGCCAATTCCCATGGGAAATACTTGCTGGAAATGGTACTTACTCTTCAGATCTGTCGGTCATGGTTGGTCAGTATAAAACTTCTAATATTTAAAATAAGTTTTTTGGTGAAAACCCACATTTTTGCACAACATCAAACCTAGCGTAACACAAGAATCAACACACCATTGAACATTTTTTACTGTTTGACTGTCACTGTCAGATTTGGATTGAGAAAATGACATTTCACCTATTACTACGCATGCTCGGATGGGGGCGTTTAGAGGCGCGGTTTGATTTCTTGGCGCGAAAGTTCCATGTATTGATTGTACCAGCCTAGGTGTTTTGTCGATAAAACATATTTAAATGTTCTGTTTGATAAAAGTTGTTATATAGAAAGAATTTTAGCCAAACAGGTAAAAAGAATAATTTGATTGTTTCCGTTATAGGCTCAAAAATTACTAGAATTTGATTAGAAAACTCTCAAGACTGTAGTTCATAAAACCTGTATTAATTAATAATGTAGATAATGTTAAATTTAATTTTAAGATAAGAACTAACCGACGGCTTTTATTTTCCGTATATAGAACGCTTTTAAAAAAATAATACATTTTTCTTCCCCATAAGACAGATCCGGTAATACCTACCTCTTACAAATATAATTTAATATAATATTCTAAAAATACCAGTTTGGTTTTTTCCTTGATTTATACTAAGTTAAAAAATTAAGTCCCTAGAACACGAACCAAATGTTTTAAAAAATTATGTCTGCACTTAGCCAAAAAATTGTCTGGAGGCAGAGGTCCAAGTTAAATGAAAATTCTGGCACATATCAGTGGTTTATATAGATTGCTTCTGGGGGGTTCTGAGAAGACGAAAAATTTCAACAACCAAAAAAAAAGTCCTCAATTGCTCTTTTCTACATAAGATGACCTTGTGAGCCGTTAAAAAAAAGGTCATAACTTTATACTATTTTTGTCATTTTGCTTAAATAAAAGTGGCACTGGGGGGGTTAACTCCTAAACCCTTCCCTTAAATACGCCACTGGCACGTATTTAGGGTCATTTGCAGAGAATTTCGCCATTGGGATTAGGTATAAAAATAATAGTCCCTATTAAATGCAGGCATTTAATAAAAAAAAGAAAAAAAGATTTATACAGTGACGTATTTAGGATTTTGTTTAGGGTGGGGTCCGAACTCATAATTTTTGTTAGTAAATTGAGTAAAAAAAGGTCCTCACTTTTATATATGAACGACTGTATAACATATGAATGGTACTATATAACAAACGATCAGAGGGGTCGAAACCCCCGGAACAATGAAAAGAATGTCACCATAAGTCTGTAATATTATGCCTATCCTTAATGTACGCGGGGAACCCCTAAACACATCCCCCACAAATACACCACTGCGTTTCTAAATATAAGTTTTTATCTCGCTTTAATAGTAACTTACAAAATTAAGCTTATAATTAAGCTAAAAGACCATTATCCATAGTGATAATGATAGTAACTTTCATTTGTAAATTTTCTTACCTTATAGAAATTATATTTTTAATACACATTTGAATTGAGTCTGACGTGGTGGTAGCTGCCATCTCAAAGGACAACGCAGGAATCTTATGTGAAAGTGACTTTGGTCACATCCCTTAAAACCGCCCACTAAGCAAAAAAAACATCTGTGTCGTCCCAATTATGATTCCTGGTTTCATTTCAATCTAAGCCATTTAAAATTAGAACATTTATTATTGTTTTTTATCAGTCGTTTAAATTTGAAAAAAAATGTAGTTCATATAGCTTTTTTTTATTGAGACGGTTCTGATAAAATGCGACAATCTTTGTGAAAAAAATGTAAATACCAAATAACCAAACGAGCAAACACAAGGGGCAGCTGCAATCAAATATTTAAAAATTATATCATATAGACAGTAGACTTCCCAATGATCCTTTTAAGTTAAGTGTGAATCTTACATAATAAAATATCACTTTTTTTGGCGAAGTATACCCTTTGTTTCGTTTATTTTCCAAGGTCTATTTTATTTTCAGATGGTGGCAAAACAATAATCTAGATTTCTTATGCAAAAAAATATTTAAAAGCTTATTTTTAAAGTTATAGTGACCAGAAATTTTGCGTTGAAGGAGGAGCTAAATATAAATTGCTTATGCTTTAACACAAATTTGGAGTTAAAATTAAGATAAATACCTATACATATACATATAACAGATTTAATTTTGATTTGACCACAAAAATCTTATTCAATATTAAGGGTGTATGTTGTCATCTCGATCAAGTAAAAAAAACAACTTACAAATTGGTTTGCGTGGTGAAACCAGCCCATCACGACAGTTTTAAGTTCTTGGTCTGTCATGTATTGTGCCCTTTGATTATTGTTGTTGGCAATTATGGTCATAAAATCCAAATATTTTGTCTGATTTAATTCCAAGCTAAATCATTTTTACTCCGCTTCTAAAAGGGAAGTATTGTAATCGTGAAAAAATCACCCTCCCAGATTTTTTCAGATAGTTACGTTTCAGAGTCCCTAGATGCCGAAAAACATGTTTTCTCAATTCCGTCGCTCTCTGTCTGTTCGCGGCATAGCTAAAAAACTACTTACCGGATTGACTTCAAATTTTGGTAAAACATTAAGAGTCATATGGGGATGAACTGGTAAAATTTTGGTAAAAATCCAGTGTGGCAAAACAAAATGACGGCCTAGTGAAATTTTAAAAAAATATTACTAAACTAAAAAAAGTATTACGTAGAAATCTACTGGTGCGAATCCAAGATGGCGGAACAAAATGGTGGCTTAATAAAATATTTAAAGATTGAAAAATTACAAATATTTTTTTCTAATCAACATAAAAAAATCTTATTCAACTGACTTTAGGTTTTGCAGAAAAAATTACTGTGATATAGGAATAAACTGGTACGATTTCAACATGACAACAAATGTGTTACTAAATGACTAAGTACTGGACTAAATTGGGACACACTTCACTATTCGTAATAAAAGGAAACATTCATAATGTGGTAAGTTCCGGGTAAAGGAAATATACCGATTTTTTATTAAATATAGGTATATTATTGAAGAGATTTACGTCTGGAAGGTATGCAAGTGAATCTACATGAAACCATACCGACATCTGTGGCATATATAAGGGGGAGTTCGGGGTTAATCCCCCCCAGAGCCTCTTTTATTTAAGCTAAAATGATAGAAATACTATAAAGTAAGGACCTTTTTTGGGATTGGCGTGTAAACGTCCCCAGAGCCATGTTTACTTATAAATAAAATAAAGTATGGCTTTTTTTTTGTTGTTCATATATTTTTTTTGTCCATATAATTTAATAGAATTAGATAGAAAACCAAAACATCGGAAGACTTTTGTTTTTTAAAAATTTTCATCATCTTGATCATCACCCCCCCCCCCTAAAGCAATGTGTATATACGCTACTAACCTACATGAAACGGTTTACCAGCCATTTCTAGCTGACTGTTCAGTAACCTATTTGAATAAAAGTCAATAGGAAATAACATCATGTGAAATTTTCAATTTGTTGGGTTAGCCTATATCAAAATGTTTGTGTCATCCATCTTAATTTTGATAAATTTTTATTCATAAAGGAGTTGTCAATTTTGGATAATTTACCTTGAACCCTTTGTACTTACATTAAAAAATATAGAGTTCCTCTAAAATATTAAAGGTATCTGCAGTGATGCAGCTGTGTTATATTCTTGCCGTGACCTTGACAAGGGATATAAGGCACATTATAACCTACCATTTCTGACATTATTACATGCGCATCCTAAGACTTCCCGGACATGGTGCTGCAGAATCCTAGCTTTGGAATGCCAGTTTGGACACATTAATATTTCATTTTGTAAGTGTACAAATTACGTCTTTCGCTGTTCCGTCCCCAGTTTTATCTTCCGTTGATAAGACGGTCAATAAGGGCTCAGATGGTCTCCTTTATCAAAATTTACTGACTTTCAGTAAACTATTGTGGTGAGCAATAGGATAAACTACTTTTTCAAATCCTAACCTTGGTGACCTAGAGTCCTAGCAATATCAAAAATAATTTTAATACAACAGCATTTTGATTTCATATCTTCCCTTCTTCTATCTCAATCTTTTCTTAGAATTTACCAAAAAATCCATCTGATTGGATTCAGCCAAAAAATTGCAATAGTCATTAAGGGCAGTTTTATGAGCAATGAAATTAAAATGCTGCAGTAAAAACTTACTTGCACCTTGACTTTTCATTTTACCCAAAGATTTCACACCTTCTGTGACACAAGCAGTTTCTGATTTCTTTTTCCGTGCACCTTTTTTTTAAGAAAAGGTAACATAAAAAACAAAAGGCTGCATTTTGTACTACATTGTACTCCAGAAACAGATAATTTTTATACGAATTTAGGTTAAATCAAAGAAAAATTAGCGTTATATTTTTCTGTGGTTAAATCTATTTTTCCCATCACAAGGAAAACACGAAGGGAGGGCTCGTGAGGGCCCAACGAAATTAGATATTTTTTGCTGACAGTTTCGTAATTTTTTTCATGTTCATGAATTTTAAATTTAACTCTGGACTTTCCAAACTGTTCTAAGTATGCATTGCATAAATTCGTTCCTTCTTGTACCCTTATTTTTGTTCTTGGAGCCACTTCATTTATTTGCAATGTAATCTGGCATTCATCAATAAATTTTATTACTTTCTAATTTTATGTAGTAAATATGCTGAAGCTCTAAGTATGTCAAGTAAAAAGCAAATTTTCTTAGGTATTTCAGACATATTTTACAATTTCTTTCATTTTCATTTTTCTATGTTTGTTAGGCCCTTTAATTTTACTTCATCTATCAAATAATTCTGCGATTCTCCTTGTTCCTCAAATGTTCTCAGGTTCAAGTGTATTATCTTTAAAAAATATATAGTTTTCTGAGACTTAAATAAAATTAAAAATATAGTAAATATTTTTTGTGTTTTTTCTTTTTCGGTTAATTCTGTATCAAGAAATGTCATAAGATCCTGTAATATTTGTATTTTCAGGATCAAATTGCTCTACATTATTCATAATTGAGAACAAAAAATACTAATTTAAATTGGGAATATACACATCAAAATTCTTGACCCCCTTCATAAGATGCAATCGAAATATACACGGCCTTAAAACTGCATATCTTCAATAATACCAGCCAATTGAATGTTCCAGTTGACAAGCAGTGGTAGCCCTGTTTTTTATTGTGATTTTGTTTTTTAATCACTTCGCTGGATCATTTGTTATTGAAAATAAGCGGTCTTGAAGCAGGGAATATTTCAGATTGATGTCTATCTTACTGGTACATCATTGTCTCTTCCAATCGACCTGGTGAGATATGGGTTACGCACATATTTCGAACAGGATCGGAAAATGAGGTGGGGCACCAACTTGCATTAACTATAAGTTCTGTCGAAGTAAAAGAGGCATATTTTCTAAAAGAATTGGCTGCGCAAAATGTAATTATTTCCATCTAATCTGTCTGTAATCTCCACAGGGCCGATAAGGTAGCCATCAATAATACCTGCCGGTACATTTATTTTAAACTGATGCTGGTGCATGCAACTTTAATGGCTTGTAAATTTGCATCCGCACAAACCTTTTCGTTGTGCAAGTTGGTGTTTCCAAATCTGGTCGGTAAACAAAACTGTTTTCTGCAAAAATATAGATCACGGATTCTTTTGCGCGGCGTATGGGAGGCTCAATCGATAAGAGTTCCTAAACTTTTTGAACATTTTAAAATATCGTATATAAATTCTCATTCTAAGCGATGGACAGTGCTCCTTCAATAATTTCCAAATCTTCCTCTTCGTTTTCACAGTTCGAGTTTTTGGCATACGACCCTACCTTCAAAATTTCTCTCAAAGCTGCTCGTTTCCCAAAGATGACACTCAATTTTGCCAAATGTTTGGTGATTAGGCACTCCAACGATCTGTCACTGTCATGTCATTTTTGGGTTGTCGTAGGACAAACAAACTGATTTAGCCAATGAGGCTTAAATATTGGTTTGATAAGTCTCACAATATTGGTTAAATAGCTGTCGTAGGACAAGCAGCTGTTTTGTTGAACTGCCTAATTTGCACTTGACGCTTAGTATAACACTTTGGCGCTCGTTTCCTTGGCAAAGCCCGCATACGGAAAGCATATCAACTTTCACTGGGTTTCAGTTTCAGTATAGTTTTGCATGTTTAGTGATAAATGCAATGCAAGAGCTTCGAAATTAAAAATGATTCTAATATTCTTAAGCAGGCACAATTTGTCAACTTATGTCAAATTATTGAATTATCATTGCAGCGAAATTTGGTGCCATTATGTATAATAATTTTTGTTATTAGTACATGCAAGTAATTTATTTTTTTTTTGGCAAAACCGCTATTCAATGAACGTTTTTCAAGAGGTAAAAAAAGCTTCTAAATGCCGAGTTACCCGATATACATATCTAACTTGTCATAAAGTTGATGACATAAAACATTAAAATGTATCTTTAGATGGATCGTCACTTTCATAACAGTTCCATGTTATTATACCTGGCTATTATACCATTATAAAGCGTCTTTTTGTAGTGCCAGACTATACATTAAAAGTCGTTAAAATCAATTAGCACGTTTGCAAGACATGTGCCCCAACCCCCTTTGCAATGGCCCTGGGCGTACCCAAAAATGATCAACTAAAAATAGATTTTTCAGACATTTGGCGATGGTTAATGCAGAAATCCGAGAAAATGTACTAATTTAAGTCAAGGTTTGTCACGAAAATTTCAGACATAAAAAAATGTAGAAGTCATTGGTGTAAATACTTGTTTATTTATTAAATAGATTTAAAAAATCAATAAAATGTATCGAAAACAACAAAAATGATTTTTTGTACTTATGTAAAAACATTTTTCCACTATTTAGGGTAGCCGAAAATATGCTTTTATTTCAAAAAACGGTTAGTTTTATAGAAAACAGTGATACACGTAAAATTTATTTGTTTTTTATTTTTTTGGGCTAATCAAGTTTTTTGTTTCTCATAGTTATTAAGTAGATAGTATCATAACAGGTGAAATAAAGTAAAGCGACGTATAGAATTTGTCCATGATTTTTAAAATTTTGAAAACATTTTATTCACACCAAAGACAAATAATACTTCGTATAGACAATCCATCCAATATTAATTAAAATACCCCATCGAGAGATTTTTCCGCGTAGCTCGGCACGAGTTTACGATTAGTGTTGCCAGTATGTAGCAATCTGGTACCTCCAAATTAAATTATGCATACAAATATTTTTAAACAAATAGACCTAACTCGCATTGTCGGCAACTCTGCGTCTGCTTAATCTTGTTGCGCGCGAGCTAATATTTCGATTAAACAGCAATACCAGCGAGGGTTAGCGAGACCACGAAAGTAATGTATTCGAGATCGAGACTAACCTATCGAGATTCTCGGTCTGGATCTCGAAGTAAAATACCAAAATAGCTAATGATCGTAAATTATTTTGTTGAAAAAAAGTATACATTCCATTAAAAAATAAATATTTAAATCAGAGAAATATGGTACTTTCCATTTTGCAGACATTTCGATACTAACGTTGCTATAATCAATATGACTTCCACTTCCACCGATTTACAATTAAATATATTTTCAGTTGTAATTAATAATATTAATTAAAATGATGTTATAGTTTATTAAATATCAGGTTTTTTTAATGAAAATCATTGGCTTAAACAGTTTATAGTATTAAAATAGTTACAGCAAATCTCGCTAAACATGCTTAAACATATTTAAGAGGCTATTAATTTATATTTACGTATTAATTTTGATCTATCTATCTCTCGCTTTTTATTTTTTTTTAAATACATTTTCCGAAAAAATAATTTATTCAAAAAACGTTATAGACAACCCTAAAAAAGAGTTCACAAATTCAGATCATTCTAGAAGCGAAATTAATGTCTCTTTTTTATTCACACTTCACATATCAAAAACTGTAAATTGCAGCCTATTCTCAAATTTTGTTTCTTTGTATAATAGTCTTAAGTAGAACAATATTCTAATTTACTAATAATTTATTTTAGGCAACTCGAAACTACAACATCGAAAAACGAGTGTCCTGGCTACTGGACCCCCCCCCGAATCTTCAAAAATATTTTGATATAGGTATACTTTTTCATAATTTTCCTGAGATTTGACGGTTTGGACCCACCCCCCCCCCCCCGAAACTCTAAAAATATTTGGATATAGGTATGCTACTTTCTAATTTTCCTGAGATTTGACTGTTTGGACCCCCCCCTGAAGTTGAATTTCTGGTTTGAACCCCCCCCCAAACTGAATTTGTGGGTATGTGCCTGTTCTCATTAAATAATTAAGAATAATTTGCCGTTGACTGTAGTAAAATATTCAAGATAGGATAAAACGTTATTTTAATTTTTATTTAAACTATTGTTAATGTTTATAAAAAATTATGATGAAAATAACCCGGCATTTAAAAAAATCAGTAAAGGTATTCCATTTTTTAACTGATAAAAGTTAAATGTATTTTAACTGGTAAAAACCTTATACAGGAGGCTATAATTTCAAATGTATCTCGTTTACTTGTAGCTCATGGTTCAAATTGTTCACATGGACATATTATTCTGATTAAAATAAAAGACAATTTTGCCTACATATCTCCATTTAGTGATCCTAAAACTTTTTTTTTATATTTGTACTAAGGTGACATTTATTATCTATGTAAACTCAAATAGGCGTGTTTTTGCGTTTCTGGCACTTTTGATTTTATTTTTTAAAACTGATTTGACCTTATCTATACAAGTTTTGTGCAAAAACATCATATTTGAGTTACTAATTTTAAACTTCTTGAAACTGTGTAAAAAAGGTTTGTAATAAACGTTTTTTTGAAATATTTAACAACACTTCCTGAAGGGGCCCCGAACTGGGTAAATGCCCACTATAAAGAAAATTAGGCCCTGGGAGCATATACAGAATATACAAAACAATATAAAATATTGTCGAGACTAAATTAGCCTTATTTTATATTTTAAGAGACTAATAGTATGTATGTAATAGTACATGAAAAAATATTTGTGAAGTTCAAATTGAAAGGTTAAGGGGGAACTGCACGCAGTAATATGGATCATTTGCAAGCCTTCCGCCGCTGCAATATTATGTTAAAACTATAAGAGATATGTATTAGCTTCAATGTGATTTTAATAAGGAAATATGTATAGTTGAGCACTAAATGCAAATTTTTATGAAACAATCAAATCTAGAGTTATAAAATAAAAGTAGATTTGACCATTTTCGACCATTTTTGACCACATTTTGACGCACATGCCTTCCCATATAATTTTTTTTTCCACAAAATGGCTCTTTACCGCCTTACATTGATCCGTTTTCTACGTAACTGCAACATTTGTAATGGTAAATCGTACTCATGTCTTTGTATTTTTGCAGCGCGTGAACCCTTTTGAACCCATTTTTAACCGAAATGTAATTTAAATTGCACATTTTTTTGAGGTCGGACGTGCAAGAAGTTTTTTTTAATGCGTAGGTACCTTTTCATCTTACATTCAACTCGAGTAGACCTTTTCGCTGGTTTTTCACTTTTTGCGTGCAGTTCTCCCTTAAATTGAAATACCAATTATAAATTGACAAAAATTTTAAAATTCCGTAAATCTTATCATGTTGCATTGTCATATGGAGAAAATGCGTGGGAAATGGAAGCGATGTGTTTCAATACTTTTACTTACTAACATCATTTCTGTTGTAGTCACTCTCTCTAAATTAAAATAATTAGGTAAAAGTAAGTAAAAAAAAGTAACAACGTATATTTACGAAACTTTTAAATTTTTGTGTATATTTTAACTGATATTTTGGATTTAACCTATCTGTTGAATTTTAAATATGTTTATCATATATTACTTTGCCTTAAAAAAAACTAGTTTGCTATTGACAATATTTGATATTTTTTGAGATAATCTATGATATCCAGGAGATTTCGTTATTTTTAGTTGGGGATGTGATAAACTTTTCCTCATACTTCATTTTGTTCGTTTTTTAATCAGTTGCTCGTCTTTGTCCGGGAGTACTTTTCTGAGGGGAGAACCACATTAAGCGGCAACGCAATTCAATATTACACCTTTATTATAGATTGTTATTATATTTTTTATTTTCTTTTTTAACAATGAATTGAATTTGAAACTGATGAATGGTGCCAAACTCACTATTGGAAAATCATATCATGTCTATTAAAAAAAAAACTTTGTAGAATATTAAATTTCGCTAAATTTAACTGATAAATTTTTATTACAAAAAGAAACAAAATATAAACATAACACATTAACATCTTTATGCAGAATTAAACAAAAATTAATATTTCCTTATTTCTTGGTTTTTCGAGAAATAATGACTTTTAATTTACTACCATTACCATTTGTTTTTTAGTTATTTATTTATTTATTTTTTGGAACGGCTGAGCGTATACGTTACGGGAGACATAAATGCGCTACGTATAAGGACCATGGTTTCTACGGTATTCTATGATGGTTTACAAATAAATGTTTCTAAATAAATATATACACCAAGAAAGAAAATTTCTTTATTTTGGTATTTATAAAGATACATTATACAATAATGACTACTGGAAACAACATGGGTATTTTACTTTCCTAATTTGCCTGACTTTCTGGGGTACAGAAGAATTTTACTAATTTTAGTTATTTTTGAGAGCTTTGGTATATGTTTCGGATTAAATTTATTGCCAAAAAGCAACATAATAGCGTATTAATATAATATTTAGTCGGATTAATAATAATTTTATTCGTGTTCATTTAAAAAATTATCAAAATAAAAATAACTAAATAGGTGCCTATGTATGTTCTTTTTGTTTCAGATAAATTAAACAGTCTAACAAAAATATATGTATCTATATTTAATTCTATGGAATACCTACATTAGTTTAGTTAATTTTAAAAAACCTCATCATCAATTCGTTTTAATTTATTATTGGCAATGGCAATATAACATTTCCCCTCTCCACCCGACTTATTAGGCTGCTCTAGAACAATATCTCGAAAGAGATTTCCTTCACGTGATCAAATCACCCGAACGTCGCGAACGCCTGTGATTGGCTTTGGGCCCAATCTCTTTCTGAGTATCTCGCTTTCTATCGCTTTTTCGGGAATGTTCGCTGGGGTTTACATTTTATAGACATTATCATTGTATGGGCCTATGTCGGGGCCATTTAGGCTAGCGGCTAACATGACTGTAGACAGAGAAAGCGTGTCCATTTTTGAGACATAAAGCACGCACATAAAACTGGTGTCAAACCTTAAACACAAGCAATAGTAACAGGTGGAGATCATACACTCCAGTGATAATAAAAATGATATTTCACTTCAAACTTATGAAAATATTGGTCCCTGAACAATAAAAAATATATGTTTCGATATAAATTAATTGATGATACGGCGGCCCCTGAAAAAAAATTAAATCTAATATGTGACGTTTATTCTTCATAAAATATAATTAGGAAAACCAGGCCATGTGATGTATGCCTACCACAGTTTGACACATAGAACAATTTCCCGTTTTCCATTACAGATTGCTCTATAGCTGTATATCTGTATTCTCAGTGTAACTTGAGAGAATTTTTGATTATTTAGGTTTATAAACTTTATTTCTTAACTACCATAAAGCTTACATTTATGCACTTAAAAAACCACCATAGTAAAAATCTGAAGAGGGACATTCGCAAAATCGTCACCGCTAAATGAAAACACATAAAATCAATGAACTTAAGGCTAACAAATGTATGCTACAAGTTTTCAGGTTTTTTAATATTGGTGGCAGAGTAACGCTTTTAAGCTGCCTACTACCCACCTTTCTTGCCTCCTTTTTGAAATCTTATACAAATATTGATAATTCTGGGCATCGAGAACACAAGAGTTCATTGTATTTACAATTCTGCCAACTACCGAGTATGTAACATGCATTTTCTAATAATCAAACTTCTTTAATCTAGCCTAATAATGAAATACGGTCGTATTAGGAGAAAGCTATTTTTTTATAAATTAAAAACTAATTCACTAACAATGATTTAAAACTTTATTTTTACGAATGTTTTGAAATGTAAAAACTTAGTTTGCTTTCCAAGCCCCGTGACATAACCTCTTTTGACAAGTTGTTAAATTCCCTAATAAAAAATATCCAAATTAATAATTGTTAAAATTTTGGTTAAGCAATGGGTTTTTATACGCCCAGTTCGGGTGCGCTAATTACCAAGCTGAAGTCAGGTTTTTTGCGATGTTTCATTCTCGAGTTATGCATGATTAAAGTCTATAATAGTCCACTATTCCTCTCGTCTTTTTCAATTATTTCGGAAAATTTTGTAGAAATCATAACCAAGATGTATCATCTACACAAGTTTTAAATGTTGTAATGGTTTTTGTACAAAATAAGTAATAAATTAACAAATATATGTAATTTCGGTATTTTTGTTGTCTCTTCTACCAGTTATTTATATAATTTGCACAAATATTTCTGAAAAAAAAGAAGCAGTAGAAATATATTATAGATTCTGATGATGAATAAATCGAGAACAATGCGTTGCCGAGAAAACCGTCAAAATTGTTTTTGTAAATATTCCTGATCTACAGAGCCGGCCACTCGTGATCCTGCAAATCAGCCAACATGAAAATTTTAACCGAAAAGTCGGTAGTATTTATGAAATACCTTCAGTGTGATCCGTTTATTAATTCCTACAAACCTCAATAGTCCTCATATTACTGTGTGTAGTACTATACACTTTTTGATTTATTTTTGCATAAAAATACAGGAAACCAAATTAGGAACGGTCCTGTTCATCTGTCAAATTGCATTTTTTAAATTAAAATAACCTGTCAAACTGCGTTTTTTAAATTAAAATAAAAAGATGTATCAAAGTTTACATTCAGACCCGTTGAAGCTTAAAACTCCCTTTATTTTTACCAGAAAAATGGGATTCGTGGTGGATAAAGTGTCAGAAGACTCGTTCTATGAAAATCTCTTGCTTGGATTATCTAAGGTGTTGGAAAAGAGCCCTTGCGCATCCAAGTTAAGTCTTAAAAGGCTATTTGGAGTAAGGTATGTAGTAAATTATTTTTTGCTTGCTTTTAACACAATTTTAATATAAAATTATAAAAAATATGTCTTACGTAATTTATACTATATGTCGTAGTTTTATACTGAAGTCCGTCTTTTCGCGAAGACCCTTGTCAGTTCATGAAGCGCGGTATATTGTGTATAAACAGGAGCTTGCAGAATCTGCCTAGTCTCTTCAGGAAAAGCCTATAATTTAGACGTATTGCGCAACATCGTGTTTTTACTCAATATGATATGACAGATTTAACTCTAAGACTACGACATATACATGTATCTAGTGATAGATACAGAAAAGAGTATTGTTTCTTTCATTCAGTTGTTAAGACTACGGGAAGCTTAGCTGCGGCTGCCCAGGTAAAACGTCACCCCCGAACAGTTGAAGTATTCTAAAATAAATTCAGGCCATGCGCAATTAGCCTTCCCGAGCCCAGTAAACTTCTCTCTCGTTGCCTACAAGGGTCTTCTTGATAGCCAGACACCCAAAACGTTCCTGTATTTGAACTGGTGATGAGACACTTTAATTAAAAATAATGGAGAATCGATTTTTGAAGTAATCTGTAAAATCCGATTATGGAATTCCAATACAAATAAATTAAACAAAATTAAGTGTGCGTGGATTATTGACACTGAATTGCCAAATTTTGCAAGTAAGATGTTTAATTTTTTATAATACATTTTTTCGATTATTTCACCTGTCATTTGCTGTAGATTTGATAAAGGATTTTCAGATTACCATACCATATTTCTATTCACAAATTTTGTAATTTATATTTTACCGGCAAGGATTTTGTCCTAAAAAATAAAATATTGATTATCTTTTCCTAGACAAAATAGACAGGGCCTACAGTTATTTATTAACTTTGCTTTGATCAGACATTTTTTTTAAGTTCATCATATTTAGGTGTATTAAAAGTACCTATTCGATTCCGAGAAACATCACAGAAAAAGTTGGCCTCTCTATCTCAAACAAATAACCCAAATTAGATCAAGAGAGGTTCATGGGTGCCCGCAGATCTATTTCCATGGGGGGTAACAATGTCAAAAAAAGCAGAGTTGGAAAATAACTGAAGACAAAAAAGGTCATCCATAATCCACTTGTATATAAACGTAACACTCCAAAAGCATGGCCGGAAGGAAATTAGAATTTGTCATTCTGTCCAGCGGGGGGTTCAGAATAAAACATATACAATATCTGTATTTTCCAGGACTAAAACGTCACTGGCGATTTTTACATCAAAGTCAGATTCCTTATTCGGTTCTGTAACTTTTTTGTCTCTTAGATATTTTCAATAGTTTGCACCGTTTATTGGCGCTTTACGACTTAAACAGATAACTTCGCCTTTTTCTCTCGTCTCCACGACCAAAGCGCAATGGTGAAGCAATCATAGCTACATCCAAAATTAAATAAGGAAAATTAGATTTCAATCCTGTACACACGACACCATATAATTTAAATATCTTACAAACATACCCTACAGAAGCGGAATTAACAGAAGAAGAAATCAATAACTATTACAATTATTACAGTTAAAGAAAATAATCAAAATACTACCTAAAAAAGAAAATGTAATCACGGAGAGTGAAATGAACGCTACTGTTGGATAAACGGAAAAAGATATTCACTTAAGACCAATGGGAGGACGTTTTGGGAAAGCTCAAAGAAGCAGGAGTGGATCGTAGATCGTAAGACAATTGATTAAACACCTTGAAGTCAACTGGACATAGAGACAAAAACCAGAATAAGGCCACTAGTAACATAAGAAAATAATGGAGAAATATTCTCGGAAACCAAAAAAGTGCTGGAAAGATGCAGCAATACTATGAAGAATTACATAGTGAAATATTGGAAGAATAAACAAAATTTTATAAGCCCAGTATGATGAAAGAAATCATAATAAGGAGTTACCGATAGGAAGTGTAGTTCATCCATTTAAACACGAAACTACAGACAAGATTGCAAGGTTATTTCGCCGGTCCAACATACGTATTATCTTCAATACACAGAAGAAAATTGAATAATGTTTGCGATCGCCAAAGGACGATATTTCTTTCTAAACGGAAGGAGGATATGTAATTCATGTAGTGAAGTCTATATTGAAGAAACTGGACGATCCACATCCATTAAGTTAAAAAACATGAACCATGACAGATAATATTTCTAGACTTGTGCAATATGGCAAAATAGATGGTCAATGGCGGTGTGATATTTAATGCTTTAGAGCTATAATATCTCGTGAACAAGCTAGTTTTCTAGTGGGTAGAGTAACACGAAATCAAATCAGGCAACTTATAGTGAAATCAAAGGAATTAATAGGTAATACAATACTGATGTTCTTCAGTGATAACAAGAAAGAGTTCGACTGTATCTAGTGGCATAATCTATGGTCAATACAAACACAATAATAAATCCCATCCCACGTAATAATGTTAATAAGAAAATGAAATGAAATAAATTAAGTATTAATAAGACTTAGTGATCATTCATAGCGTACAGACCGAATTCACAAAACAGTTCAGCAGGGATGTATCTGTCCCGCGTCCCGAGACTTCGATGCATATGGGGAATATACAGGGTGTTTGGTGGATCAATATAGATATTCTAATAAAATGGTGATTTGGCAGTTTTTGTTCACTTCACATAAAGGAAAGATGCTAAAAAATGAAACCGAATAAAGTAAAGCTGAAAAATGAGTCGGATAGCGTCTTCGCATAAGAAAAATAGGATTTTTTAGCATTTAGAAATTAATGGCAAGTACAGATAATCTGAAGAAATTGGTAGCGCTATGAATTATAATAGTCTTTTTCACTTATACATCTTGCAATGTTGCAAGTCACATTCATAAAAGGTTATTATTTTTAAACGGTTTGGTCAAAATCCTTAGTGCTGTTTTACTGAGAGAATATAATCTTCTAGCAAATAATTTTTGCCTTTTGGTAATTTTCGCTACCTGCAGTAGTTTCAGCAGAAAACAGTATTTTTTATTTTGTTCACAGTATGTTAATGAATCATTTTTGGACTATGTATATATCTTTCGGAACAGATATTTTAGTGTTTTGTAAATTAATTATTGGAATTATCAAGGCACGAATACTGTAAACAAATTTAAAAAAATATAGTTCTGCCAGAAATATTACAGGTAGCGATAATGACTAAGAGACAAAAAAAGTTTAAAATAGAATTATTTTCCTGTAAGAAAAGTTTAAAAACTGCTCAGCGAATAGGTAAAAAATATAAGCTTTTTTGAAGGAACCCAATTTACACGTGCACATACCTAAAATCTATCATCCAAATAATATGTCAAAAAATACTTTTACAGTATTAAATTTCACACTAGATTTCTTCTTCATCGCTCATAGTACCTTTTTTTTATTTTTTTTTGAAATTCTGACGTTGGATAACCCTCTATACCACAAAAACAAACACTTTTAGAGACATCCTGTATATTAAAATATTATACTCGATATTTTAATTTATTTACATTGTAGGCAAGTAGATATAGGAGCATGGGAACATAACAATTGGGTTATACAGCCAGAAGACCACAGTATTAAATTACACACCAAATTTCATCTTCATCACTCAAAGTACTTTTTCTATTCTTTTTTAAATTTTGACGCTGGATAACATCCTATCGAAATCGACTAAGATAAGTTACCTTAAAATCGTCCGATTTTAGCCTCGGGATTACGTGGTAGCGTTTCGTACAAACCTTTTAAAGACATCCTATATATTAAAATACTATACTCGATATTTTAATTTATTTAAATTTATTTACGTTGCAGGCAAGTAGATATAAGGGCATGGGAACATAACAATGGAGTTATACTGCCAGAAGACCTACGGTCTTTCTATTCGTCAACAAATGGTTTCCTCTTCACTTACGAATTTTCTTATGATTATCAGGCCATCTCTGAAGAAGAAAGGGATTACAAACTTGGTGTTATACAAATAAATCCAATAAATGATTTGATAAGAATTTTT
The DNA here is from genome assembly GCA_030620095.1 of Kuschelorhynchus macadamiae. Taxonomy (NCBI): domain Eukaryota; kingdom Metazoa; phylum Arthropoda; class Insecta; order Coleoptera; family Curculionidae; genus Kuschelorhynchus; species Kuschelorhynchus macadamiae. Next base: position 435,952 of record JAUTXW010002586.1, read on the forward strand.
GGATATGAAACAAAAAATACAGCTCAGGTTGAATGTTTTGGTAAAAAGTATTCGTTGACACTATCTCGAGACAGTAAGGTAAAATAAAGGAATAATTTATAGTACAATTATATGATTAGGCGTTTAAACAATACCTCCGCAATAATTACGTTTGTGCAGTTGCCTGAAGGTGGTAGCTGCACTGAATAAATAAGATCGAGGGCTTTGGTTAAAATATTACGTTGACGAATCCATAGAAGAAAATGTTAAAACTTGTGACGTGAATGTATCTTTGTCACATATGAAGTTCACAATCATAGGAATTAGACGGGTAAAATACGCTGCACGGATCTGTATAGATTCACCAACTAAGCTATCAGATAATACTAAGCCTTATAAGATTCCGTCAAAAAATAAATAATGGGAAAACTTTATTAGAAATAATTTTGATCAGTATATATGGACATATTGATATTGTTTCAATAGTATATGAAGTTATCTGATGGTACCCTGATATATTTTGTTTATTTACTTTAAAAGTATTTATACAACATTTACTATTCAGGTTGTTGTTGAGGTTAATTAAAAGCAAATATTATGTAAATCGATTAATCACAATTTCGAATAATTAACAAACAAAAATTTTCAGTTTTGCATCTTAGCAAATTTGGGTTTCAAACAAATAAGTATAAATTCCAAAAAAAAATCATAAAACTAGCATATATTAATTTAGGAAAAGAAACTATAAGGCATACTAAAATAAGCGACACTTTCCTTTATGTAGGTGTTCGGTATTCCATATAGAGCATCTGCTCCGATATCACGTTTGACACCACTAAACTGTATTATTTTTGTTATAATTACGTTCATTTTGGCATGAAATACATGTTAGAACTTTACCAAATTTGGGCAGGATATGTGAAATGTATTCTAGTTTTTGATCTACATCCATTTTTACCAAGCCTAATAGCACTTGAGGAAATATTTGCACATTTCTGAGCTCAACTCGACTTAGTTGTCGAAACGTTTATCCTGTCGTCGCATCGGCAAGTCCCACCTTGGACAGTTTACTTTCGAAACAAAAAATGTATGCATTTTTTTAAATTCGATTTAACTCTATTTTTTGTCCTAGAACAAACAGATGTAGCAAATCATGCCAGTCGTTTTTGTCCTAGGAGGTACCGAAATGCGGGCACGAAAGCTCAAAAGGCAAAACTTAAAGCAATTTAAAGTTCATTTAAAAGCCTATCTGATGGATAAACTATACTATTCTTTTAACTTTAATTTTTAACGGTACCAAATTTTTTGTGAGATGTGCCTCAGACACCTGTATGTATTATGTATTGTTTTTTTTTATTATTTATTATTTATAAAAAAAATATTTATTTATCTATTTATTTATTTACGTTTGTTTGTTCTACATACATGTTACAATAATCAATGCAATCGTGACTTGATCATGAATTTATTTATATTTTTCCATAAGTGTAATTGGTACCTAGGTGTAAATTGTTACCATTGTTGACGTTTCTTTGTCACTGTATGTGATTTTGTGGAAAAAAAATTATTATATTATATAAATAATTACTATTAAAACCAAACAAAAAAAAATTCGTGCCCACTACATTTCAAAAATTTTTTAGAAATCAGCAAAACACTGTGTTGAAAGTTGTACCAATCTGTAGAGGGCACATGGACATTTCTTCGGTGTATTTACTTCTTTAATCCAAGATTAACCGTTTGGTTGACATAGAACTGAACGTGAAATTATTGTTTATATTTTAGACACACTGTATACTGTAATAGTATAGTATACTTAGAATCCTCTTAATGAGGTTCTTAATTTAATACCTGTCACGATGAATTAAAATAATTTTTTTTAGACAAAATGACATACTATTTCCGCCATTCTGATTTTTGTTAAGCAAAGCAAGATAAGAGAGGGACACTCCTCTTAGCTTGCTTTGATATAGACGAATCTTATGATTCCTCACTCATGAATATTGGCCCAAGCATTTAGCCTGTAGGTGGTAGCAAACATACATACATGACTATTAAACACGTTACACTCCTTTCCAAGCGCAGTCGACTAAACATAAAAATACTATTTCCCGGTTTTTGGAGAGTTTACAATGGTAAAAAAAAAGTTTGCTGCATTTTTCTGAGAGTTAGCTAAGTGAATCCCAGAATAGTATTGCAACAATTTAATATGTGTATCAACCCAAACATCGGGTCTCTGAATAAACCATAAACACACGAAATATAAAAAAAACTTACGACTCTTTCTATTTTTTATATTACTGATTAACTATATTTTAGGTATTTGAACTGGCTAACGTGGACGAAAATGGCAAAGTAGTTTTGGTGTACCCAACTACTTATTCTGTACCGACAATATGGTTTTATAGTGGACAAATGAATTTCAGCTATCTAGCTGAAGATTTTACCACCTATTTTAGAATGTGTATAGCACACTTAGGTAAGAGGATATCATTTCATGTCAACTGGACCATTTGGTATGCTCGATCACCGACCTATTATATCTAGGTGGTACGACTCGAAGATAATGAATTCCAGATGGGCAATGATTATGAAATTATTCTATTTAAATATTGATTTGAATGAATAAAAGATGAGCACACTCATCTTACCATAAATCACGGGAATGAAATGTCAGATTTTTCGGTGAAGGAATTTCTTTAGTACAAAATGGCATTAAATTACACTTTTGACTCATAGCATTCGTCAATCTATTTTAGTCAAACGATGACCGAGATTTCGTTCTTGTTGAGCTCTTCAATGCCGCCTTAGACCAGCCCGTTTCGACAAAAATCACAGAAACACCTGTTGTTTCAAAATTAAACTTTTACACATTATGCATTGCATACCTGAGGTGCTTTAGTTATATTGCGCCGTCGTCGCAATTGCCATGGTTTCGTCGATTAAAGTGACGTGATATACGTTGTCAGCTAGTTCAAGTTCAAGTTCACAGTCAAAGAAATAGCACGGGTGAAATATTTTGCATGAGATTAAAAAAAACTCCCAGGAATTAAAATACGCTTTTCATGTGAAAATTATTTTTTAAAAGGAAAGTTACATTTAGTGTCGTATCCCTTGATGTTCGCTATCTGAATGGAAAACACTTTTAATATTATTGTTTTGATTTTTTCCCCGTGATCAATTATGCATGTATATTCAATTCACTTATTCGTCTTTACAAATCATATAAAATGACATTATATAAGTGAAATATGTATAGCTAAAACTTATAACTAGATAATAACACATAAAAATGTAGCAAATAGATTACATAGACGCAGAACAGTACATCACAATAATAAATGGCAAACAAAACATTAAATGGAATATCTGTATGGTCTTATTGAACAACTAACTCTTCTCGGCTACTTATGTGGTACGAATGAAATTCTTTATTTTGTCTGAATTTGCTTGGGTTCTTGAAAACATACAGTGCATATTTGAGGATGTATATTGAAGTTAACGTTAATATTTGTTGTGTTTTAAAGGTAGATCGGCATGATTCTTGTGGCTGTAGCACAAACATGAGTCTTACAACCCTCTTCTGTGACGCAAAGACTCTCTTAACGTCAACTGCCCTTCCCCACAACAGAACATTATAAGAAAGATGAGGATATACAAGAGCATAATAGGAAGTTCTAAGATGTGTCACGTGAACTGCTTGTTTTAGTTTCAGGAGCGCATAGTAAGCCTTATTTAGTGACTGGAAATCAAATGCAATTGGGGTTCCCTAGAAAATCTCGAATCCACAAATGTACCTAAAAATTTGACCACCTCTGCTGCTTTGTTTAAGTTCACATTTGGAATGTCTCTATGAAAGTGCAAAGTGACCATTTTTTCGGTGTTTAGTATGAGTTGGTTTTTGTAAAACCAGTTGTCATGTTTTGACAAACTTTAATTCGATATTTTCTTCAGAGATTCCAGCAGAGGTGTCGTCTGCGAACTTGATGGTTGCCCCAGGAAGACTCAAGTTATTTATCAATAACAGAAACATCAAGGGGGCCAAAACCGATCCCTGTGGTGCATCCATATTCATCTGAGGTAGTTATTCATTTTTACCAGCAGTTTGCGTTCCGATAAGTATGAGTGAGAGTGCCCGTCCCCTTATAACCAAATTATATAGTTTTCTCTCAATAAACTGGAAGTTGAATATGTCGAAGGCCTTAAACAAATCGAAGAAGAGCCCTACAACTATTCGTCCTACCTCAAGTTCTCTCTGTATGAACTAAATAAATTCTAAAGTCGCCGTTTCTGTGAATCTCTTGGGGTTTAAAACCATGTTGATCATTGCAAATGATGTTCAAGCAATTAAGGCACTTCATAAGTTTATTATATAGGGCCCTTTTAAAGATCATAGAAAAAATAGTGAGTATTGACACCGGCCTGTAGTTATCGATCTCGGTATATTTTCCCTTTTTATGGATAGGTATAAAAGTGGCAGTTTTTAATGCTGATAGAAAAACTCCTGTTTTAAAAGCGATATTAATCAGCATGGTTGAGGGATTTTTAATTTCGCTCGTTATGTGTCTCACTACTTTTGTTTATTATAATAACTCATTTTGACATTCTGAGATTTAAGATGGTAAAAAAATTTAAAAGATGATTTTAAAATAGTCAGATATTGGGTTATGTAACGAAATATCGAAAAACTGTATCGGAAACAAAAGTTTAAACTTTGATTTTACGTGTCTATGCCAATTCCAAAAACTTTTTCAAAAAAATAAAATTATATATTTATCAAGAGTTCCATAAAAAATATTTTAATAGAGTCTAATTATTCAGGTTATTAGTTAATTTAATCTATTCAGTTTGCTGCTAAAATGCTTAACTTCCAAAAATAGTAGTCATTTATTGCTAAAAAAATCTTTCTTGATTACGTCACTATTTTTATGAGGAATCCACTGAAAAAGGGGTATTATAACAGTAATAACGCTTAAGGTCGATACAGTGTTATATATACGTCGACCTAAAGCGTTATGCTTTATAATACCCGTGGTGCCTTCAACGTTTAATGTCCGAATAAATAAAATATTTTTTTTTTTTTGGAAAAATCTAGTTTTAATAGCAATAAACCAAATTATTATTTTTAATGTCTTACGTTATTTTTCTATAATAATGCCCTAGGGCGTTATTTTTCTATGATAACGGTCTATAGTGATATTTTTTTATTTAACTGACTTTGACATAATGTCGTTATTTGTCAATAATAAACTAATTAAATATTTAAATACCCCTACTATGTTTATTTATATCGTATTTCAAGGCCTGCTAAATTAAGTCTTTGTAAGACTAGGTTTGGAATTGATGTAGTGTATTTTATGGTGGACACTAATAAGAAAAAAATGGTTCTAAACTATTAATCTAAATTATTTTATTTACGACGAAAATAACAACCCACGGACACTCTTTAAAAAGTATATATATGTTTTTATTTGTTGATATTTCCTTTCTTAGGTATACCATGTTGGCAATATGTATTCACTAAAGAAGGAATGCCAGAATGGAGCAAGGAAATGTTCAACATCATCGCTCCGGGTGTCCTAACCGAAGACCACAACCTCATAGAAACTCACAGCTACAAATACAGTATAGAACACACAAACAAAATTGACCCCAATGTATTTACTGTTACACAGAGTTGTACGAATTTACCAGTGGAAAGAGTCCAGAACAATATTCGACCGTCAGAAACGAAAAATAAAGACAAAAATAAGAACAAATGTATGCCCAAAAGGGCTATGAGTTGTAAAAATAAAAAGGGATATTAAATAAAAAATAGCGATTTTTGGTTAGATCTTTTTTTGAATATGGCAATATGTATACAACTGTTTCAGGCAAGACGGACCATATCAAGATAACCCAAGTTTATATTTAAAAATACGTTTTCTCGCCTGTCTGTCTGTCGGTCTGTCAGTTCGCGGCATATCTAGAACGATTGACTTCTAATTTTTCAACAAGAATTTTGAACAAGAATCAGTGTTACATCGCTGCGGTCTGACATACATCTCGAATATCAGACTTGCAGCGAAGTCTTTTTTTTGCGTATTTTTTTCTGCTAACACAAGATTTATTTACGCAACAACTGAAATTGTGGATTTACCTCTATTTCTTAATTCTGCAATATGGTATGCACAGTAATAAGTCTACGTACACTCCATTTCTTGCAAACTTCCTTGTTCCACCACTATAACATCGACTGAACTCAGGAAATAAAAATCAAGGAGGGGTTTCATGATGCCATAATTAATCATGTATCAATTTATTAGACGCGCAGCGATGAATTCAAAATCTTGGTGGGTTGGTGGGCTCCTGAACTATAAGAAAATCAAACAGCTTTAAATAGATGGATTACGATTACCAGATATCCGAAAAAGAAAAGCGGGAGATCTGAAGCGTTTTCGGGTCCCTGAACCCAGGAAATCGTGTTCTTCCATTTCCGTCGGTTTAACTGCCTGTACGCGGTATAACTCAAAAACTACCTATCAGATTGACTTCAAATTTTGGTCAAAAATCAAGGTTCGTAATGGGATAAAATGGTTACATTTTTGGTAAAAACCCAAAATAGCAGAACAAAATCATTATTAAGAAACTACTTATGGAATGGAAATAGCAAAAATAAAGTGTGATATAGGGATAAACTGATAACATTTTTGAGTAAATCCATTATGGCGGAACAAAATGGCGGCTTAATGAAAATGTATACGATTTGTATGAAGTTATTACCATAGACATAATATCATTATATATTCAAATAAAAATAAATATTTTGTAATATTTATGTTTCATTTATATACTACTATACAAAAAAAAATACTAAAAAACTAAAGAAAACTTGAAGGTGTATTTTGTATAAATACTAGCAGCATAAGGCTAAAAAAATTCAAACCTTTTCTTTTTGCATTCCTCTTAAATGACGTAATAAAGCTTTAAACCTTATTATTCTAGCGAGATGTCTGCTTTATCACTACGGCGCGCACATTTTCATTAACTGCCAACAAAATAAAAATCCATTATGGATTGAATATTAAAATGAAAATTCTTTTAACATAAATCATAACAAAACATTGAGGTCCTAGTATTTTAATTTGGCACTAGGAGTTTGACTAAAAACGGACCTATTCTTAATTTTTTTTCTTAATAACGTGTTACGAAAAAGCGTGCAAAAAACGATTTATATTTTTAATAGATAACTCGATATTTTATTTGACCATGAAATGGATTTCTTTTTGGTAGCAAATTCCGCAGATTTAATAAATAAATTTATAAACAACTCAAAACAATTTGTAAACGAACCTAACTGGAAATTCCCTCCTGACTTTTTTCTTTCAAAAAAAATGAAAGAATATGTAATTTATTCATGTGTTACTAAATACGCGGATCTACATCGGGTCATACGTCACCATTCCTTGTTCTTTCCGGGTAAAGAAAATTTACCAGTTGTTTTTGTTTTCTGTAAGGATAGGATGACAGAAACATTTCTGTGCGTAAATTATAACAGAAAATGTTTTAGATTTAAGGTTAGGCAATAATTGCCTAATACATGTGATAATATAATGTGATGCAAATTAAAATTAATTCGCTCATTAGTGCAGACCAAAAGAAGAATGTTTTCATTCGACCAAATACGAAAACGAAACCCCGGAATTTAGTGTTGGTATCCGCTTTTTTTTTTCAATTTCTAGAACTATTAAGAAAATTATGACTACTGCAACCACTACAATGCCCGATAAAACGTGATACAAATTTATTTTATTGAACAAAACCGAAACTTATCCTGTAAAGACATTTTAAACATAACTATAACTGAACTGGTATAAAGTTGTCACAAATAGTTTAATTTTGTTTTTCAAACAGTTGAGTTCTACAGCTAACAGCGATATATTTGAGGTTTTTAAATAAAAGCTCGTTAAAAGTACTATGAAGCTCATTGGGAGTAAGCTTTAAATTAAATTCACATTAACTGTCTAGATGAAACGACGAAGGGTGCTGAAGGGTCGTGATGCAAAATCGTTTATTAAGCATTAGTGGGACGTCTTACCAAGAGGTAGCATTACCTTTCAAAAAAACGCCAATATGAAAATCCATTAAGTCAGATCGGAAGAAAAAAGAGGCCAATGGAAAAGAATTTCTATCCAAATATTTAAAATATATATACATACATATATATATATATATATATATATATATATATATATATATATATATATATATGTACCAAAAAATAAGTCATAACTCTTTAAAATGTATGCAGGCTCGCCAGTATAGGTTTTAAGAAAAATTCGTGATCGAGTTTTTGCAAGCAAGAAAAATGTTTAAAAAAATCTAGGATTATGCAGAATTTGCTCTTGAATCAATCTATAAAATTGTAAACCTAAAATCTAGTAAATTATCCGAAAGTTTTATAGTTAATGATGGAGATATCTTTCACTGTAAAATCTCTGAGCATCTGCAGTATTACTCTTGTCTCCTACGCCATAAACACAATGGATATCTACAATTTCGTCATTAGGGTAGTTAACCATTATTATTATTTGAGAACACAAAAGAAAGTATTAAAAACTTTTACTTTCTATTTCAAATTTTCCAGAAAAGTATACGATTTATAATAAATATACAAATATTTTAAACTGTAAAAGTATTAAAATATGAAAATTAAAAGAAAACAATTAAATATTAAATGTGAAACAATATTTTCCATTGTTTCATGACACCTAAGACATTCCATCGGCTCGGCGTTTAAAAGTTAACCTGCATCTAAAGCATTCCTCATGAGTTCATCCAATTAAGAAATATAAAATGGCCCAATAATTTTCTGAAAATCAGTAAGGAAACATTAATATATAGAAATTTTTCTTCGGGTGAAGCGCAGCGTAGATAGGTGCATAGCGCCGCAGCGCCCGTAAATTTTTCGGGGTCACCCAAAATGGCTAATTTTTTTAACCTTTTTATGATGTTAATTATCCATAGCTTTGGAGCGTTTTTTAATACTTAGGGGAAATATGAATTTTTAAGATTTTAAATATATTTTTTGTTATTAAATTTATCCCGCTCTCATCTCTATTTGGCTTACGGATATTCACCATTGCGTTGCCATAGCAAGTGCCGTAAACAAATCTAAGCCGGCGTGCGGTGGGAGTCTGATGCGGAATTTGTTACTGCTGATTGCGGTTCCTCAAGGGGTCGCTCTTAAGAAAAGGTGTTCAGTGCGCTACGTTTTTAAATCATTATTTTTTTGAGTTTATAACGCACTAGTTTTGATAGAAAATAATGGTATAATTAAGTAAATAATGTGAATTTATATAAAACATACTACATTTTTATAATAAAAATGTAGGTTCTAAAATGCTTAGTATTTTAAAAATATTTTTATTTTTAAGTAAATTGATTGGAAAATATAGGTGAAGCAGCACTTCACCCGCGTCCCCTGGCGAGCCGCCACTGTACCAACTACAGCTCAACTAATCTAAGAATTTAATACGAAAGCTTTCACAGCTGGAGTCAATTAAGAAAACATGGTTCTTGTGTTTAGTTTATATCTAATTGGAATTACTTTCTGACCTTTCGCTTGAGAATGCTGGAGGCATCTTCTAAACCCAAGAAAAATGAAAATTCATAATCTACGAATTGTTTTCCTGGCACGTCTTTTTATTCTGCATGATCATATCCCTAGACGTTTTTGGAATTTTGACTTTTTCTAATTTGTTCTAAGAGATTTTATCAAAATTTAACCACCATTTCTTTGTATCTTTTAAGCTTCTTATTTTGCAGCTTCACCTTTATAATTCGACAAAAAAAATCTACTGGAAATAATTGTCACTCAATTTTATCCATTATTTGTCAAGAGCGTACTCAAAGGATGTATAAAAGTAAGGAAATGGGGATTTGTGTCATTATCAAGGTTTGGCTAAGAACAACAGTTTATCTACTTAAATATTTTTTTCTTGGCACCCCGTTTTCACTAATAAAATCATTCCCCTAGATGGTTTGGGCCCTTTAAGTTCTTTTTTTTTAAATTTTTGTTTAAGTGTTTAAATGTAAGAAAATTGGAATTTGTTTAATGATGTTTGTTTAAGAACTACAATTCAGCTGCTCGGCATTTCCTTGTTCCTCTTCTTATTACCACTTTTATTTATCTTGTAAAAGTCTTGTAATCGTTAAATAAGTTTAACAACTTATTTAGTTGTTTATTGTAAAGTATATTTACAATAAATAAAAAATTTTATAATTTCTAAATATTTTTTTTTATTTTGAGCACGTAATATATTTATATATATATATATATATATATATATATATATATATATATATATATATATATATATATATATATATATATATATATATATATATATATATATATATATATATATATATATATATATTCGCGCTTATTAGCAATGAGATGTCTGCCCTTTAAGCGACGTCACACACGCTTATTGCGCTGTCGCCCCACAACCGTAGGAAGCGGTACGAACTTACGAGAGTACTATTATGAGATCGCCTCGCCTTTAATCAATTGGCATTTTTACTCTCCGCTAGTATTTTTGTTCGTAAGCAACATTTAAAACAAATCAAGTGTTGTCAAAATGAAATGGTAACATTTTGGTACGAATCGAAGAAGCAAAACAAAACGGCGGCTTAATAAAATATTTAAAAAATCACTTATTAGATTGATTTCAAATTGTATGCAAGCATTAAGGGTGATGTAGAGATAAACTGGTAAAAATTGTAATACGAATAAAATTTAAGATGGCCAAACAGAATGTTAAAAAAAAATTACGGACAAATAAAATGTTTAAAAAACGGCTCTCAAAAAAAACGCAATTGATGTGATTTAGTATTATCCATTATTAGACAGAGCATAGTTGAGGATTGTTCAGTAATAAGAAAATTACTTTAATATTTTTAGTGTTGACAAAAACCAAACCAAATTCAATTAGTGAACGAAATAACTGTATTTTTCAAACCCCTTACACCTGCGATGAACTGTATATAGGTGAAACAAAGCAATCTCTTGATATAAGAATTTTTGAACACCAAAAACACACGCAGACAGGCGCAATATCAAGATGGGTTATTGCCGAGCATGCCTGATCTAAACACTATATAATTCAGTAGTCCGAGGCCAAAATTGTACACACAAACCAACACTGGAACAAGTCGAGTATTAAAATACCAAAGATCTGGCGACCCTCACTCATTACTGTATACACCTATTACATAAGCATGTAGTCTTAACATTAGCTTTTAGTCCATTGCTTTAACCAACAGCAATTCTTTAGAACTTGTACATATTCAAACCCACCAATATCATAACCATTGTAGATCCTGCCAAATATTCTAACCTTATGGCGCGGCGTTCCTATTCAATATCATCCATATTATTTAATCAGACCAGTATATTAACTTAATTTTGTCAAACTAGAGACAAAAACCATTCATATGTTTCATTTTCTTTAATTTTTAAAATGAAAGTGATATTAGCTAACAAAACTCAATTTTATTTAACAATATATTGAACAATTATATTCGTATTCATAAATAAACAAACAAAAAAAAAAGAAAAATACTATTAAATATGCTTTTAGCATTTTTCAGTTCTTATAAAATAATGGACAAGTTGTCGTCCATACTTATATCAATTCGCTTCATTTCAAATGAAACATTTTTTCTTGTTTTTGAGCCCCAACAAACAATTTTGTACAAGGTTTCTGCTGACATTTTCCTAAAGGTTTAACAAGCGAGCCCGGCAAACGTAGTACTCAGGGTTGCTGGGACTGATTGTTTTATTTCCCAAAGAGTCGCCTCTGACCAAAAACCCATTCTTTCTTGATACATCTACACATACATCTATGCAGAGCCAGGGTCCATATGGACTTTTTTCAGTTCGAGAACGTCATTTATATAGGCTAGGGCTCTCTAGATGACTCGATTAAAGCGTCACATCGATAGACTAATAGTTTTCTATTCTAACAAGCAGCCAGTTAAACATTATGTATGATGATGTGTATTATAATTTATGAATAAGGCCCAGACTAGTCAAATACATATTCAAATTGTCTCACATCAGAACTCTTAACAATTTTATTGATTTTCTTAAGTGACACCAACAGCAAAATTGTTTGTTGGGGTATTATACGATTTAAAATCAAACACCAGTAGTATAAACATATCGAAATTATTATAGATAATAAGAAAATTACCTCGCTTACTACAAAGCTATTGTTAGTCTGCTGGTCTATGTTTAACTAAATTAAAAGATTGGTTAGTTGATAGAAGTCTATCAGTTCGTTCTGTTAAAGGACTAGATATATCTTGTAAGGACATGCGCAGGCATTCTTCTGGGAAAACCAATTCACTGGATGAGAGGGTACTGGAATCACCTAAAACAAATAGTCATCGTATTTGAACAAAATTAGTACATTTACACCCGTATTCACTAAAGAGGTTTAAGATGACATTTTTAAGAACTGAACAAAATAAATATCAAATGTAAAACAACCCAATATATATATATATATATATATATATATATATATATATATATATATATATATATATATATATATATATATATATATATATATATATATATATATATATATATATTGGGTTGTTTTACATTTGATATTTATTTTGTATATATATATATATATATATATATATATATATATATATATATATATATATATATATATATATATATATATATATATATATATATATATATATATATATATATATATATATATATATATATATATATATATATATATATATATATATATATATATATATATATATATATATATATATATATATATATATATATATATATATATATATATATATATATATATATATATATATATATATATATATATTTATATATATATATATATATATATATATATATCTATTTATATATATATATATATATCAATAATATCATCACATTTGATGGAATTAAAAAAATCATAATTAATGAATAACCCTGTAAACCTGCTTGCAGCAAGTTGAGGCCATTAATCAATCCTCCGAGGAGATACTTATCAAATTTCAATTCTTAGTGTTTTTTTTTAATTTTTCGAAAAAACTATTTTACAAAGGTCTTTTTATTTTACTTTAAAAAATGATATTCTAAGAAAGACTTAACATAGTTTTCTAAGCCGACGATCGGTTTCTGTAGATCTTGTAAAATACTTAATCTAAAAACAAAAAATAAAGTATAAAGAATAAATATTCAAAAAAGTGAATCTAAATTTAGCATTGTGTATATGCAGTTCTTTTAGCTAAAAAACTAGAAATTCAATTGACAAATTTTGCTCAAAAATTAAGAACTGGTATGAAACCAATATAGGGCAACATAACGCAAAGCGGTGACCAGTGGTATCAGCAAACTATATAGATACTAAACTGTCCTTTTATTAAAAGAAAATATTACTTATTAAAAATTTAATATTATCACAAAGTATTAAAAAAAAGAAAACATAAATTAAAACTGCAGTACATTGGATTTAAACAGATTTTTCCAAGTTTGTAATTATAGAAAATTTAATGAATTGCAGTATAAAAATTAACAACAAAACTACAGAATTATAATGAGTCAAAAGGAAGAGAACTACTAATCGTTAGACAGCATTAATACTATAGATTATCTAAAAAAAGCCAAATCGTTAGGTAAAACACTAAAAACCGAAGAGCTCCAAAATTTAAACTTTAGAACAAAGTAATGCCAACGCATACCTGAGCAGTTATAAAACTGATACTCGACAGCCGGTTCTCAGAACGAATCTCCTAAAAATCTTCTACAATGAAAATACAGTTCCACAACAGTGATAGAAGAAAATGGACCGCCGTTTTACTAATAAATAGTTGTATCTGCTTTCTTTTGTCATCACTGTTTTTCATCCTTTCAGTTTTTCAATTTTTAATGTCTATTAACTGTCGGATTCTGGTCGTTATAGTATGATGATATAAAGTCATTTTGGGCCACTGGGATCTTCCGACTTTTGCTCAGCAGCCTTTGATCCCTCTGACAGTTCAAGTGGGTAATGCATGTTGGGGTCGCTTTGTTAACGTTTCTTTTATTGGATATTTAGTTGCTCACGTACGCTTAAACATGCGCTAATAATACTTGAAGGTACCTCAAACAATTTACTTGCAGTGTCTATTGTTGATTTTCTTCAGAACATTTGAACTATTGTAGTATCTATAGTCGTTATCAAAAGGAAACTAAAAGCTAATCTTTAGAAAATATGCTTATATACTAGCTGTGTGCAGTGATGCATGAAGCCCCACTTACTCGTCATGGAGCTTAAGAGGGTCAAAGCGATATAGTTAAGATCGCCAGACATTAGGTATATCGTTAATCAGCTTGTTTTCCTCCAGTGCTGCTTTTTGTGTAAATTTTTTTTTTGGTGTTCAGAAATTTTTATATCACGAGGTCGCTTTATTTCACCTATCTAGGATTCACCCCAATTACAGGTTTTCCGTTCGATAAATACCGTTCTTTCGATCATTAATTGAATATTGTTTAGTTTCAGTCAACAAGCTCCTTAGTGTATTTTGGAATTTGAATACCGTTTCGATTTCCCTTGCTTTGCAAAATCCTCTTATCTTTCCTACAATTACTCTGACAAAAACGATATCAAAATGGAATTGTTATAAGAAAACTTATTGACTGGTTTTCAATTGGACATACATTGTTCTTCTCTTGACAATTGGGAATGAATTCAACTGTTTTGATATAAATTTTTATCTTATTTATGAAATTAAAGAAAATCTCTTGTATCTTCATTTGGGCGTACATTGTGCCTCTCCTGACATTTAGAAATTGTCCATTCTGCATGAGATCTTTTATTTTATGAAATTAGCAATGTTAAAGATCTTACGCAAAATAATTGTATCGAAAAGTTGATTCTTAACACAGTTTCCAACTGTCAAGAGAGAAGAACGATTTATGCCCAACTGAAGACCAGTCAACAAGCTCTCTTATAACAATTCTGTACGTCAGAGCAATTTTAGAGAAGACAAAATTTGAAAAAACAAGGCGCATCAAAACAGTATTCAAATTCGGAATAAGCTTGTTGACAAAATACTGTATTGTGATATAAGAATTTCTGAACGCCAAAAGCACACGCACAGAAAAACGATATCAAAATCGGATATTGCCGAGCATGCTTGGTCTAAACACCATAGAATTTAGTAGTCTGAGGCCAAACGTTTGGCGACCTTCACTCATTACTGCACACACCTATTATATAAGCATGTAGTCTTAATATTTACTTTTAGTTTGCACTTGATAACGACTAGAGAAACTACATCAGTCGAAACATTCTGAAGAAATCAACAATAAAGATGATGCAAGTCCGACAAGTAAAGCTCTTTTTACAATAACACATTGTCTATGGCTTTCAAAGAAACTTAAATACATGTTAGGTTTTGTTTGGAAAAAATGTTTAGATTTCTCTGTGAATAGTATTAACGTTGTTCGCTCCAATGTTGAATGAAATACAGAAAAATATTTCAATAGACTTTACTGTAAAAAAAAACATAGTTTTAGATCCCCTACATTTCTAATAATAAAACTCCAGAGAGAGTCATGATTGCCTGGAAAAAATAAAACTGTGCAAAGCATTATTGTAGTGTTGCTATTAGATTCTGCTTAAAAATCAGAACTGATAATAGCAAGTATTGGAGAAGATTCTGATTAACTAACGAAAATATCGCCATCTTTGATCCACACAATGTGTAATTTCTTTGCTTTGGCTGCCTCCCCTAAAATCTTATTTTGAAGGGTGAGATTTTGGAAGAAATGTCAGGGATATGAATATCAGAAGGCTGAGTGACGCCTTCCAGACGTTTGTTTTTAGAAGGCAAAATTATCGAGTCGCGGTGTTTTCTAGAAGAAAGGCCAACAACTATAATTTTGGATAGATTCTTTGACTAATTACTTGGTTTATTTGGTATTTCTATGTGCATACTCGATCATATTCTTAGTTAGATAGATCTTAATAGGCAATCCTACTTCAATAACGATCTTAGAGATTCTAACCGTTCTTTTCCGGAACACCGTGAATTTGCATTTTAAAACTCATTCTTAGATTTCATTTGAGTGGCATCAGCCTCCGGTATATCGACATTATTCATAAAGCTCTTTACCTTCGAAAGTACTTCTTGAAAATCCGAAGTTTTGGAGCTACAGAAAGATACAGATATCACATTGCAGAAAATATTCCGTCGAGTAAATCATCACTACTACTAGTAGTTATAATATGGGAGCGCCTCCTCCTCCTCCTCTTCCTCTCTCTCATGTCCCTCATTCTTAACTTCCTCCCCTTTTATTCTCATTCGCATCATATTTTTAATTTTTTCTCTTTGTTCTCCCACATTTGATTTTGCATTCTTAAGTCTTATAAATAGGTGCATCAAGATCATTTTAGTATGTTAAGGTACGAGTGACTGTTAAAAGAAAAAAATCTGTTGAATAAATCTATTAATAATAATATTAAAATAAAATGAGTGAATCAGTTGGAGAAAGAAATCGATCCATTCCGCTTCAGAGCCTCGAAGAAATTATACCAGGAGTTCAAGAAGAAAATATACCATTAGTTCGAGAAGAAAATAATGGGATTGTTTTAAAAAATTTGAACAAAACTGAGAGTGAAGAGAAAAAAGTGTTTTGTGCTATTTGTTTTGAAATAATCGAATATTATGATTCATGTAGACCAAATACATGTTCCCACATTTTTTGTTTAAAATGTATTTTAAGATGGAATGATGAAAATTGTTGTTCTATAATGGTAAACAATTGTCCTGTATGTCGCACTAGATATTACTATTTGGTACAAATCTTCAAAGATGTAATTAGACATCATTTTGTTGTAATTTTAAAAAGAGGATAATATTTTTTTTATAATTTGTGTTTGTGAAAACTCTGGTAACAAATAATTTTGTAAAAAAAGTAAATGTAAATATATATATAATAATTGACACACATTTTTTCCTTTTCCTATATTGAAACGACAACAATGATCTAACAAGTTTTTTAATACATACTAATTTTCACATTACATAACAAAACAATTGTTATGGGTTGACACAAAAAGTGCCACGCCCTAAAATGGCACCACTTTTGCAGATCGAATCTTAAATTTTCTTATGGGAATTTACATGTAAAAATGACGGTTTTGATTGTCGGACCGGCATAGCCTAATCTACTACTTTTTAATTATACTAATAATATTAATATAATTTGCATCAAGTAAGAGAAAACTCAATTGAATACAGAAACAAGCGTTAACAAAATGTTATGCTAATATATGAGTGCTTCTAGTGGCAGTAGACATAATCGACACTTTTTTTACATATGATTAACTATTTCATTTACAAATACAGTGTCAGATGTTAGAATAAAAAGAAGTATTTTGCATATAGCACTGAAAATATATAACCGCTTATAGTAACATTTGACATTTTTAAATTAATATTCTTGACGTATTCTTATTATCTTTACAATTTAAGTTTAAAATTAATATTTTTGACATTATCTATCCATTACGTTTATAACCTATATTTAAAATTAATATTGTTAAACTAATCTACCCATCACATTTACAAACTATGTTTAATATTAAACCTAACCTAACCTAACCTAACCTATATTTAAAATTAATATTGTTAAACTAATCTACCCATCACATTTACAAACTATGTTTAATATTAATATTTAACAATATAATTTTCTATTTCTTTTTTTTCATTTTTGTTGCAGTAAAAGCAAGCATGTTCAGGAATTAGTATAAAAAGATGTATCCTACAAATAGCACAATGTAAATCAGAAGCACTAACAACATAGGCTCTTTTGTAGTGGCAGCTCACGTGATCGGATTCCCCTCTCCGTAAATATCTCATGTGAATTGCACTACAAGGAAGGCAAATAGCAAATGTTCCTAGTCTTCGACTTTCAATTTTAGAGTAGCTTTGTATAACACATACATCTTTTTCTTCAAAATTATTAAATAATTCACTAGCCCTAAACTTGCTTACTTTTACGTCACCCTCGGTTCCTAAATTTAGTAATTGTCCATCCATATCCACTCCTTCGTCAATTTCCTGATCATCTTCCTCCATCTCTTCCTCTTCCTCCTCTTCAATATAATTAATATCGATGTTACATAAGAATGATCTTCTAACAAGCCTAGATGACTTTTCCAAAAATGAATGTTTATAAGTGATGGAATCGCCTTCCAAGTTATTAAAAATCTCTTCTCTTTCTTCAATTTGAGCGGCGATCTCCATATTATTTTCTTCAATTTGGACAGCGTTTCCATTCATATTTTCTGCCATTGTTAGGAACTTTGGATTTAGATCGATTTATTTGATAAATAATTTGGTTATACGTTAAAATAATAGCGACAACTGATATTACAGCGAATGTTACTGTATGATCGTCGAGTGGATGTTCTTAAGTATATATCCCATCAACCACCACTTCTACTACCTGCAATACATAAGTTTTTTTTTTTTTTTTTTTTTTTATTCACTGTCCCGTTCCCTGTCAGTTGCCTCGGGGGGGGGGGGGGCGCCAAGGGGGGCTTCGCCACCCTCCCCGCTCCGCCAACCCCCTAAGGGGGGCTTCGCCCCCCTTAAACCCCCCTCACCCTCACCTTACCTTCTTTCTCTCCCTTCCTTCTTTCTCTTTTTTATATGTTTCTCCGTTTTCCTTCCTTCTCCTTTTTCCTTCCTTCTCCTTTTTCCTTCCTTCTTCTTTTTCTTTCCTTCTCCTTTTTTCTTTTCTTCTTTTTTAATCTAACCTAACCTAACCTAACCTAACCTAACCTAACCTAACCTAACCTAACTTAACTTAACCTGAAGAGGGTAGCCCGAAATTGGGGAGCCGGGATTTGAGTCTCGGAAATTAAGGGGTCCGGGGGGAAGGGGGGAGGGGGGGAGGGGGGTAAGGTAGTTGATCGGCTTGGGAAAGTGGTTTTTAGAGATTGTCGTTCAACTTTAAGTAGGACACATGTGATTAACTTTTGCATATAAAATCGCCTCAGCGAAGAGACGAATGCAATTGATTTCTGCATTCACACTGTGCAGAGCTCGCGAGTTTTCTGGTGTTTACATTGTGTTTATTTGGTAATTTTTTATTTTTATTTCTAACATTTTTATTTGGCAAGATTTAATTCTTATATATATTGGTGACATTTTTATGTACATTTGTGGCATTTTATTTGTTATTACGATTTTTTTTCATAATGGACAATTTTTTGGCATCGAGTAGCAAAATTATTGACAATGACTTTGACTTATACACATGTACTCAAATGCAGAATTTTGCAAACCAACAAAACAATGAAACAGACGTATTTACAACTAGTCAACAACAAACTATTCAGGACTTGAATGAAATTATTTATAATAGCCAAGTTCAAAATAATGCCAACAAACAGAACAACGAAAAATATTTATTTACAGCTAGTCAACAAGAAACTCTTGACGATCTTAATGACATTATTGACAACAAATCGGACTTAATTACAACAAAAACTAAACAAACTCTTGAAGAACTGAATGACATTGACGAAACTCAAAATTCTAGCGATGAGGATATTGTTTGTTTTCAAAAATCTAATACAAATTATTTAACATTAAAATCGCCAATTAATTCTCCGAGACCAATTTGCTCTCCCTTTTTGTTTAGTGAAAATTCTGATTCGGAAGAAGAACAAATTGATCAAAATTTAAGTTTGGCTATTTGTCCTACTAATTCACCATATGATATTGTAAATTCTGATTCGCAAGAAAAACAAATTGATCAAAATTTAAGTTCGGCTATATCTTCTATTAATTCACCATTTGCTATTGTAAATTCTGATCCGCAAGAAAAACAAATTGATGCAAATTTAACTTCGAATATTTCTCCTAATAATTCACCAGTTGAACAAAATTCAATTTCGAAACCATCATTTATCATTAAAAAAAATTTTAAAATTAATAAAAAAAATAAAAAACAAATAGCAAACCTTAAGTGTCTGGGTTTCGCTATTCAAAATTTAACTAATTTGATCACAATTAAAAAGGGAGACGAAAGTACGGTGAATTATGTTAAACAGGCCTTTGACAAATTAGTTGACTCATTTGAAGAAATGGATTCATAAAGTCAATTAATTTCTATTGCTTTTTTCAAAATTTGACTATAACTAAATAAAAATGCACAATATTAATTTTATTATTATACAAAGAACTTCAAAAATGCAATTGCTTTTTTCAAAATTTGACTATAACTAAATAGAAATGCGCAATATTAATTTTATTATTATTATTATCCAGAAAACTTCAGAAATGCATAAGTGTGTAACATGTAATAAAGTCTTCACTAGAAAGGATAATTTATTGCGACATAATAAAAAACATGTTAACGGAAATTCCACAAAACTCAACAGTTGGTTGAAAAAACCAAAGCTTGTTAAAGGTAAGAACATTTTATTTTTCATGTTATATTTTGTAAAATATTTTTTTCTTAATTTATAGATTCTACAAATATTGTAAAATATTGTAAAGAATGCAAGAAAAATATAAACCAAAGTCTATGGGGTGGACATCTTCGATCTAGTGTGCACAAGAACAATTCCAAAATAGGCTTGGAGGAAGGTGTTGAAATTATCAAGTCAGCATTCAGGGAACGAATAATATCTTATAGGATTTCCTCACACCAAAACTTCATAAATGTGAAAGAGTATTTTCAACATTTGGAATACAAAATTGCACATCTAATAGATCAAGAACTGCAGAAACATAAATGTATCAAGCTAAATATGGAACTGTTCGGTTTCTATTTTAACCCCAGCAGCGACAGCTATGATGTCAAATCTTTTAATGCGCCGTTCCAAGTCATTTGTCAGGGATATCAGAAAAAAGAACTGTTAGAGCAAATCTGCACCATTATTGACCAGAAAGCTGACGAATTTGCAGAAAGAGATTCAGGTAAAGAATTTATTTTCGATTTTACAACAGCAACAAAAAAAGTAATTTTTTAATTTTTACGTTGCAGGATGGGCTTTGATGAATTTACTTCATTTGGAAATTAATGTTAACAAGCACAATCCGCTGAGAGCCTCATCTTTTATCGAACTTCCTCAAGAGATCAAGAGACGTCAAGCTGTGATCAACATTAGGAATGATGACAACTTTTGCTTCGCCTGGGCAGTTGTGTCTGCTCTTCACCAACCAAGCGGATTAGATTTTGAAACTTCATCCTACCCACACTACTCTTCTGTTTTGGATATGTCAGGTATAGAATTTCCAATGTTGCTAAAGAACATTAAGATTTTTGAAGAAAAAAATAACATTTCTATTAATGTATATGGATTAGAAATTATAAATCCTAAAAAGGGGTATGAAGTAATTGGTCCACTTTATTATTCATCGAATAAAAAAAATCAACATGTCAATTTATTGTTAATAAGTGATGATGATGAAAAAACTTTTCATTATTGCTATATTAAAGATTTATCAAAACTAGTTTCTGCACAAATTTCTAAACATCACGGAAAAAAATATATTTGCGATGGTTGTTTACAATATTTCCCTACAGAAGAAAATTTATTACAACACAATAGCTATGATTGTGATCATTTACGAATTAACCTACCTTCTAAAGAATTAATAAAAGATAAGTTTGGAAACTATTCATATGATAATATTTTGAAATTTGTAAATTATCATAAACAAATGAAAGTTCCTTTCGTGGTGTATGCAGATTTTGAATGCATTTTAAAGCCTTTAAATAATGACAATGTTGATAAAAATCCTAATACTTCATACACCTTAAAACAATATGAACATATTCCACATTCATTTGCCTATTACATTAAATGTTCATTCGACGATAATTATTCTAAATTTGAAAAATATAGAGGTCAAAATTGTGATACATTATTTATAAATTCTTTAGAAAGAGATGTGTATAACATATACAATAAATATTTAAAGACTCCTAAAAAGATGATTCCTTTGAACGAACTGGACAAAATTTATCATAACTATGAAACAGTTTGTCATATTTGTAATAAACCTCTTTTTAAATGACAGGGTTGCAGA